>CM070594.1:56461674-56826972 GCA_036346395.1 Hsuehochloa calcarea | reverse complement strand
AGAATCAAAGCCTTGTTGATTAACTCTTGAAAATCGTGAAAGGTGGGCGCATCGTTGACTTGAAGTCCGTTGTTCAACTTTTCGTAAATGACTCGACGAGCCTTGTCGCTGGCTTACATCTTCCAGCAAAGATCAAGTGTTGAGAGAATTTGTTGAGGTAGTCGATCACCGACATTCCTCCTGCTTGAGAGCACTAATTCATCCTCTTTAGATCCATGATTCCTTCCGTACATGACGGGCAAAGCAATAGAACTCTTCCCAAGTAATGTCTTATATGCCCATGCGTCCGACAAAAGTTTTCCCACCATTCGCCACAATGCTTCCATCCGGTGAGAGGCGCACACAACTTTTCTCATGATCGCTGCATTGAGTGACCGCTAGCTTTCTTCTCAATAACACGAAGCCAATCATCGCCTTCATCGGTGAGATATGTCCAAAGGTTGGTGGATCGGTCCTCATAAACGCCAACTTGATGATCCATTATGACCATGAGCAATCGGGTTCCATTGTGATCTTGATTGTTGTTGCTGGTTATTCATAGCTTATCGATTCATCATGGTGTACAATTTAGAGTGCAGTACATCATGAATAAAATCTGGATATTGAAGGTGCTTGTGGTGGAAGCCCTTCTCGAAGTGCATTCTGTCCTTCGATCAGTGTCGGAACCACTTGCGTGACTTGGCCAGTGAACCATCCGGTGAATCTCGAGGTTAGATAAGGTAGCAAGCACGAGATAAGGTGTAGAACTAATCGGGGTAGGTAAAACCCAACAACATATTTTAAAGCTCAAGCTGAAACTCTTATATTGATTAAGATAATAGTATGGCTTGCAACAAATGCCTAAGGGCCTTTGCGGCTCATACTTGCACACAAAAATAAGGGCGAACCTAAGCACATCAAACTACCGCCTAAGAGGCGACTCAAGACTTAATCACGGCTAAGCACGAAACAACTTAATCGGACTACTCGATTAAATAGCCTCCATGACCTTGACGGTGCTCCGCTTTCTTGTAGACACGAAAGTGGTGGCATCCTTACAAGCCGATCACGATGTCCAGGGGATGGTGCAATAGGAGCGGTGTCCCTAGTGCGAGTCTTGCGGTTTGGTGCTTCAGCTCTCTTTGCCTCTGCTTGCTCTTACAGGTTCAGTAGGTCCATCGGCTTCTTACAGGTCTTCCTCTTGATGTCTTCTTCGTGATCGTGTCGTCCATAAAGAGTTTCTTATAATATGGCGATCTTGACTCTCGAAGAGTCTCATAGATACACTCCAACTACGGCGCGCTAACTCCAGCGATTCTTCTTCTGACGGCCGAGTGGGCAAGATACTGCTGGTGGCGTTGTCTTCTCCTTAGTAGGCGGAAAGCGTGCGGCAAGATCCACGTCGGAAGTGCGGGGGGGATAACGGAAAAGCGTGTCCGCGAAGCTCGAGGTAGATGTTGCGGATCCTCGGGATGGCAAAGCGCGAAGACTCTAGATTGCTTCAATCCAAATACTCATTCGGTGAGATGTTCGATGGTTTGCTTGCCTTAGTGTTCTTCTGGCGTAGGCGGTCAAATGGCGAGATCACTCCACGATCTCGGTAGTTCACAATCAAGCAACGCCCGCGGTACAATGGACGATCAGACCCTCCAAGTACTTGTAGCAACTTCCAAAGCTCGTGGCAAGTCCTCCCTTACGCTCTCCATAACTCGAAGACGAGGCATCTGTCAAGATGGACAAGGATATGAAAACAACTTTAAAGCAGCGGGGAGAGAAAGAATTCGGCAATAGTTGAGTCAAGAGAGACATGAGATGAGTTAAGGAGTTCAATTAATCTTGTAAGTTAATTTTGCTTTAAAAATTAGTTTTGGACTCACTAAGACGGCCAATCTAACTAGGGTCAAGACCTACTGATCAACACACGCTCGATACCACCTCTGTCGGGACCCAAATATGCAAATCTGGACCCTCTGTGTATTACGCACTAGTCGAGGATCACGCTAGTGCACCACAGTGTCAACATTGATGAAATATCACATCCACACAACGAATATAAGAATAAACGAGTACCTTTAAATAACAAATAACTCTTGGGACCTTACGGTCGAGTTTTACATTTATTAAGCCATGCAAGGTGACAATAAAGAAATAAATGCAGTGACGAGCGAAATAAACTCCGGTGGCTCCCATCAATTTACCACGAACAGCCGTGGGATCAAGACCCTAACGCTCAACCTTCGTAGAACTCTTCTTCAAAATCGAGCACGACTCTTCCATATTTGATTTGATTAGCAAGAGTGAGTACACACTTTGTACTCACAAGTCATACCACAGAATGCAATTTATAGATGATGGCTTATTCCAAAGGAATGACTTACGTGGTTGTTTTGCGAGAAATAACATTTGCAATTGAATACAAATAATAGATTGAAAGCATAATTCAAAACAAATAGACAATAATAAGTTAACAATTGATTTCACAAAGTACACATAGTCTAATCAAGTTCTTTCACACGGTGAACAAGTTAGCTCACACGGTGACCCTTCCCAATTGTTTTATAAAAATCTACCTCGTGTGAAATTCGAGCATGTCCATAACAGAGGCGCGACTATTCGAATAGATTGATTTAACACTCTGCGAGTTCGTACACTTTACCCACACGATACAATCGTTAGCGATCATCGACCATAACAAAACCTTTCAGAAACTTCATCTCAAACAATGACACTCTGGTGTGCTTCTGCCGTCAATTTGTACACACGACCCTTGGAACAACACACACCATTGGGCGAGGATGCGTGACGAAGTCCGCGATGTGACATATCACACCTCGACCCATCACCACGGCTTAAATACAACTGAGTTGTCAAAGTCAAGACTCCATAACTTACTAAGTCAGCCCACCATACTAGGCATGTGGTCGTGCAGGTAAGGCCAGTTCAATAACGCACAAAGTTAAGTCCTTAATTGACCAAGGCAAGACTTCGGTTTAACCCAAATCACAAAGTTTAATAAGCACAGCTCCACCATTCACAGAATCCACCACTTGCCTCGGTCTAAATCTTTTCCACCGTTGATTAAATGCAACACATGCCATCAACGAGTAACAACACAGACAGCACACGGTTTCATCACACGTTCCATAATCACTTAGTCAAGTTTATAATTGCAACTCTCATGAAATGATGACTCGTGGCATGGCTAAGCGATCTAATCGTATCTAACCAACCCCGTTGGTGCTACGATAATACCAACTAATAATTAACCAACCTAGGGTGACAAAAGATCATGGCATATAATAGACAAGGTGGATATAACAAATTGGATTAATATCTATCCCAAAAGCATTTAAATAAATAATTGAAATAGAATGCAATACATTGAAACAAAGTATTTGAAAGCGGGTTCAAAATGATCAAAGGTATAACTTGCCTTGGAATAGATCTAGATATTGGTCTTGGTCTTGAGGTGCTCCTTCTTACGCAAAAATTTCAGTATCGATGTCTACTCATGTAAGCGAGATAAAAGAAACAAAACAAATAAATAACAGAGGCCAAACAAACTCCAAAAATTAAATAAAATTCACCATTAAATAGATCTTAATTTTATATGAATTTACAAATTTGAATGGGCTCAATTGGACTTCGGATGCAAAAGATATGTGCTTTGGAAGATTGGAAAATCAATTTAAACCTAATTTGGATTTTCTTGAATTTCCCGAATTATTTTTATAAAGGAAAATCGGATTATGCGCAATGCTTGCGTCAGTAAGAATTCTGGAAAAAATTAAATTTAAAATAAAAGCGCGCAGTGGGACCCACTGTCGACCTCTCAGCACTCACAGTGGACCAAATCCACCAGAGGCGAGGTAATTAGTGTGATGGTGCCATGCCCGCGCCAATGGTGGCTGCGTGAACTGCATGCGCCACCTCAGTGGCTTGGCGGCCGTGGTTCTTGGCCTGTTGCCACGTCGGTAGAAGAAGCAGAGAGGAGGCCGCGGTAGGAGGCTTCTTGGCGGCGGCGACAGCGCAATGTGGTCGTGGCGGCACCAAAGCGAATCGCCAAGAGGAAGGCGATGCTACTAGAGGTGGCGAAGCGCGGTGGCACGAACTCCGGCAGCGATGAAAAGGCGGCGGCGAGCTCGCGTTGTCGGACGGCGCGGCAGCGGCGAAGGCGCGGCGCCGGGCGGCGGCGGTAGCGAGAAGCCCGTGCTAGTGCGCACTGGAGGCGGTGGTTACGCGGCCAGCGGAGCTGAGAGCGGCGGAAAGCGGTGGTAGCGAGGTTGCGGCGGCGGCGATCTTGCAGGCAATGCCGCGCCAGAGCGGGCGAAGGCGGCGACTTCGGGGTTGGAGGAGAGAGGCGAGCTGCTAGGTGGACTCGGGGCTTTTATAGCCAGAGGCGCGAGTCCCGAGCGAAGCAGCGTGGCCCAGCGCGCGAAAGGCGGCGAGCGCGAGGAGTTGAGACGAAAGCGGCAGCGCGGCGGTCCCATCTATCGCGGGCGGCGAAGTGCGCGTGGCGGCGGCAGCCGGACGATGGAGATCTGCGGTGAGAGCAGCGTGAGAGCGAGCGCGAAAGCGTCGCGTATTACGTGAGGGGACAGACAGGTGATCAAAGGGCGCAAAGCGGGAATGAGGCTGCAGAGTTGGGCGGATTGGAATAGTGGCTGGGTTTCGGCCCGATTCTTTGTTAGGAAAACAAATAGATTTTCTTTTAAATAAATCGAGAAAATGCAAATAGCAATTAGAAAATAGCAAATGACTTTGGAAAAATTCAGAAAATTCTATAAAATATATCCAAGCATATAGAATCTAAATAAAATAGTTTTGACAATTGTTGATGTTGGGATTAAGCTCATTAAATCACTTTGTCCTTAAAGTCCATATTAAGCTTTTTAAATTAATATTCAATAAATCCAAATGGTGAATTTTCTTGCTACCATTATTTAAAGATTTTAAAACACTCGAAATTTGGGATGTTACAAACCTCCCCCTTAATGAATCTCGTCCCGAGATTAGGCTAATAGAAAAGGCTAGGGAACTCGGCTTTGCTCATCTTCACGTTCCCACGTTGCTTCTCCTTCGAGTGGTTACTCCTTTGGACTTTGCGAAACGAGCGGTCTTGCTTACAGTGCGGCGCTCTGCGATATCAAAATCTGACAGTTGTTCTTTATGCGTGAGATCTTCCTTGATTCAATTGGCTCAGCGAGTCCGCTCTTGGCATACGAAGACACTTCTTGGTGAGAGACATGAAAGACATCATGCACTCCACGCTAACAGCTGCGGTAGCTCAAGCGAATCACGTAACTTCTCCTCGGCGTTCCAAAATCTTGACGGACCCACATATCTAGGAGCAAGCTTCCCTTTGGTGTGGAATCTCTTACACCTCTGGCGAGGTAACTCGAAGATACACAAAATCTTACGGTTCAAAGCTAAGGTCACGGCAACGATTATCGGCATAACTCTTTTGCTGGGTGGGCTATCTTTAACCTCTCTCGATCATAGCAACTTGTTCTTGACTTCTGAATAATATCGGCCCGAACACTCACGCGTTAATTTGTTTCGACCAATTCAATGGAGTTCTGCGAGCACGACCATACAAAGCTTCAAATGGTGACATCTCGCGAAGCGGCGATAGCTGTTGTTGTCACGAGAATTGGCATCACGGTAAACTCTTATCGGTGGTAGCATTTGCTAAGGCACGGGCTCTCAACATGTCTTCTAATATCTGGTTGACTCTTTGATCTGTCCATCACATGCATGGATGATAAGCGATCTTGAAATTGGATGAGTTCGAGGGCTTCATGTAGACTCTACCAAAAGCGAGAGGTGAATTGAGATCCTCGATCGACACTATTTTCTTAGGCACACCGTGCGGTGACAATTTTGTCATATACAATTCCGTAAGCGGTCTCACGAGTAAGTGGTTTGGTGGCAAGAAATGGGCAACCTTAGTCAAGCGATCCACTATTACCCAAATCGAATCATAACTTTGATTGAGTCTTGGGTAGACCGTAATAAAATCCATACCGATTTCTTCCCACTTCCATTACGGTATCTTTAGCGGTTGTAGCAATCCTGCTCGGTCTTTGATGTTCGGCCTTTACTTTACGACACCGTCGCATAAGGCAACGAACTCTGCGACGTCGCTTTAAGTTTGTACAAAACTTATTCTTAACATCTGATACATCTTAGTACTTCGGGGTGAATCGAATACTTTGAGTCATGGGCTTCCTTGAATCGGTTGTCTTAAACCATCAATATCCGGTACAGAATCGTCCATTGATCCACGGTATATCACGATCATCCACGGTAAAGTATTTAAATTTTCCTTCTGACATCTTCTTCTTGAGGTCGGCAAACTCAGAATCCTTGGGTTGCGCTTCACGAATCTGTTTCTCCAGAGTAGATTGCACTTCTAGGCTGGCCACAAATCCTTCCGGAACTACTTCATTTGTAGCTTACGGAATTCCTCTGAGTTACGAGCAAATCTCTTTGCTTCGAGCATTGCGATAGCTCTTGCGACTCGGTGCATCTGCAACTACATTGGCCTTACCAGGATGGTAATGGATTCCAAGATTATAATCCTTTATTAATTCCAGCCATCTTCTCTGTCTCATGTTCAAATCAGACTGAGTGAATATGTACTTCACGCTCTTATGATCTGTGTAGACTTCACAGCGATTACCGATGAGATAATGGCGCCAAATCTTCAAAGCATGCACTACGACTAGTTCCAAATCATGGGTAGGATAGTTCTCTTCATGAGGCCTTAATTGCCTTGGCGCATAGCGGCTGACTCTTCCTTCTTGCATAAGGACACATCCTAATCCTTGCGCGAAGCATCACGATGAATATCAAAATCCATGCGATGTCAAGCAAAAGCGGCTTTGAAATGAAGTCAAGCGTTTCTTCAATTCTTGAAAACTTTCTTCACAATCTGGGGTCCAAATGTACTTCTTCTCTTTCTTCAATAATTGCGTAAGAGGCAGCAATCGTTGAGAATCCTTCAATGAAAGCGGCGATAGTATCTGCCATTCCCAGAAACTACGAATTTGAGTAACCGTCTTGGGTGCTCCCAATTCATTCTGACTTTAACCTTCCAGGGTCAGCTTGCTACTCCTTGTTTTGTCATTACATGACCGATGAAGTCAACTTTCTTCTTCCAAAAGTCACACTTGCTTGAACTTGGCATACAAGCGATGTCCTCTGAGCTTCTCTAGGATTAATCTCAAATGTTACGTATGTTCTTCTTACGACTTTGAGTATACCAAAATATCATCAATGAATACTACCACGAACTTATCCAAATATTCCATGAATACTTTGTTCATCATGTTCATGAAATAGGCGAGGGTATTAGTCAATCCAAAGCGACATGACTAGAAATTCATAATGTCCATATCGGGTTGAGAAAGCGGTCTTTGGTACATCCTTAGGACAAATCTTCAGCCGATGGTAACTTTGATCGCGGTCGATCTTGGAGAATACTCGGCTCCTTTCATCAGTCGAACAAATCATCAATTACGGGCAATGGGTACTTATTCTTGATGGTGACTTCATTGAGAGAGCGATAATCGATACACATTCTCATACTTCCATCTTTCTTCTTCACGAACAATGGTGCTCCCATGGCGGCGAACTAGGTCTTACAAAACCTTTCTCGATGGTTCTTCCATACGCTTCTTCATTTCCACAAGTTCATCGGTGGCATCCGATAGGGTCTCTTGAAATTGGTCTTATTCACGGCACTAGATTGATGACAAACTCAATGTCACGGTCGGTGGCATTCTGGTAATTCTTACGGAAATATGTCCGGATAATCTCGACTCTGATCGTCTTCAAAAGCTGTCTTGATGTTGATTACCAAATTTCCATCACGTCTTGAGGTGGCTAGAAATTCTACTTTCTTTCTGTGGTATCCTCCATTGTCACGGCTCTTCGACACAATCTAGCCTTTGCTTTATGTTTGGATAACCAATCCATACCAAGGATGACATCTATGGTGCGAGTGTCTAGAACTATTAGGTTGGCTAGAAACTCAACTCCGACTATGAGTAGCCTAGCTCCTAAACATCCAACTTTAGAACTTAGCTCTGCTCCGGCGTTGGACTAACAGTATGCTTAAGATGCATAACTTCAATTTGTTCTTAGTTGCAAAAATTCGAAACAAGCGAATCTGAAGCTCGAATCAAAGCAGGCCGAGTCACAGTCTTGAATTTACTAGGAACTTACCCGATACAACGTCGGTGCTTCTTGGGCTCCTTCTAGAGTGGCGTGGTTGACCACGACCTCGACCAGCGATTGCGGTGCTCCTCCGGATTGGCCGGTAGCTTGAAGTTCCTTGATGGTTGCCTTGTCTTTGGTGTCATGGTGGTGTATTCCCATGGTTGAAGCGTCTTTGGAGTGATAGTCCCATTCTGCGGACATCGGTTGGCGAAATGCCACGGCGACGACAGTAAAGCAAACTACGGTTGTCGCCAACAAAATTCAATCAAATGCCCACCTTTCTTGCAATAAGTGCAATGGTACTTGGTACCACTAGAAGAAGCACCATTTGAATTAATACAAGGTTGGGCAAAACCTGCAGATTTAAAATATGTTTTTGCAGGTTGGGTTTTGAATTCAATTAAACCTTTTTCCAAGACTTGAATGACTTTTGGGTTTGAATTGTCTTGAAAAGAATTGAATCCTAAACCTTGCTTCTTATAAGGAGTTTTAGACTTGTCAAGAATCATGTTTAATTGTTTCTTACCTTTAGAAAATTTCTCTAATGTATCATGAAGGTAAGCATTTTCTTTTCTCAAGTTAACACAAGCATCACAAGTTTTATTCATAGATTTCTCCTTATACAAAGCAATTTCAAGCTTAAGAGTGGAACATGAAGCACAAGTAGTATTTTCAATATCGTCCTTAAGCTTAGCATATTTGACTTTAGCAGCTTCTAAGATATCTTTGATTTCACGTTCTTTTCTAAACATGAAGTACAAGGGCTAGAATCAAATACATCAAAAGCAATCAATTTACTAGATTCTAAACATTTTTCACAAGGAGCATTTTTAATTTCATTTAGTTCGGATCTAGCATTCTCAAGTTATTATCGAAATATTATGAGCAGATTGTAACTTGGTAATTTACAGATGCATAGCATGACAAGATAAACATTCATCGAGTTCAAGAGTCTTAGCATTTTTAAGCTCTACTTTCAGTTTGCTAATTTTTGACTCTAATTTCTTATTTTTGTCATGACAAATTCTAGTGCTTCATCTTGACTAAGCAATTGCTCAACTATAGAATCATATTTAGCGAAGGCTCATCATAAGAAAAAGATACCTCATTATCATCAATGTCGTCCGTGTCGACCATGAAGCACATGCCGTGAAGTCTTTGGCCTTCTCTTTCTTTTGCCTTGAGAATCTCTTCCTCCTTGTCCTCCTCACTCCGGTATCCACATCGCTCAAGGATTGATCCTCAAAAGCGGTAAGGACCGGTGGCGACCTTCACAAGCTTATTAGCCTCATACCTTGATTTGTTGAAATGAGGCTTCTTCCAAGTAGCTTTCCTTCCTTATGATTGCTCTTACCTTTCAGCTTGGGGCAATTTGCCCGGATATGATTGAGCTCACCACATTCATAGCATGTCACTGGACCACCTCTCTTTTTGTTTCTCACATTATTGTAGGCCCGTGTGAATTCTTTAGCTAGAAGAGCTAACTCTTTTCGAGGAATACTTTCAAGCTCCTCTTCATGAATAGCGGATAAACAAGCAAATGAAAATCCAGGAAGAAGATTCAAAAGAGTCATCAAAGCCTTTTGAGAGGATCGCTACCAAAGCTAAATTATCTTTCTTAGGATGATCAACTCTTTTAATTTCATGAGTCTTGAGTTTACTATAAAGCAATTCTAAAGTAAGACTTGAAAGATCAACATTTTCCTCTATAGCAGTAGCCTTCATCTCCCACTCCTTGGTGTTGATTGCAGCCAAGAGATGGGTGGCATTTTCAGATTGAGAATATTCAATATCAACAGCTTTCATTTGATTAATTACTTTATTAAAGCGACTGAAAATGTCATCGATGCTCTCTCCAGGACGCATCTCGAATTTATTGTATTCACGCTTGTAAACTGTTTGGCGCACCTTTTTGATTTGGGACGAACCCTCATGATATGTTTTGAGAGTGTTCCAAATTTCATGCTTGATTGAAAGATTGCAAATTCTATCATATTCTTGTCTACCAAGTGCACCATATAAAAGATTCTTAGCCTTATTTTTGTTAGCCAAAGAATTGCGAAGCGAGTGTAGCAATTTCAGGGAATAACCGGTGAGGGCTCTAACAACATCCCAAATAACTTGTCCTCGCTCTCAAGAAGACGCGTATCGATTCTTCCAATAAGCATAGTCGTGCCCATCGAAGATATGCGGTTTAGTAGAAAACTTATCCATCGCCAAAGTTCAGTGACCGGTTAAGATCAAGATTGAACTAAACAGGCTCGACACCACTTGTTGGACCGAAAAGGCGACTAGAGGGGGTTGAATAGAACACGCTCACTTTTTCCAAATAATGAATTCAACACAATTTCACTCCAATAGCTATGATGAAGCTATGAAGATCAATATACGATCAGTGGAAGACTAGTATTGAATCAATTAAATCCCTAAGCAAAATAACAAAATCAACTAAGATTGCAAACTCACAGCCACGGCGATCGGCCGCTGGACAACAGGTCGGACCGATTTGCAGGCGGTCTCGGCCGGCGTTGTCTTTGGCGGTCGGACCGCTCAAAATCGGTCGGCCGGTGATGACGGAGGTGAAATCGGCCGACTCAGAACCGATCGCATGATAAAATCGGCCCGATGGCGAAGTTGCAATTAGGTGAAACTTTGATTCTCAACTCCAATCTTTATGAAACTTTGCACACACCTTCTATATGCTATTTAGGACCTATTCCAATCGAATATTATGATAATTCTTGGAGCGATCTTGAGCAATTGCCAATTGATTAACGAAGGTCTAAGCGGGCAAGAGCGAAAACTTGATCCTAAAGCTTGTTCGTGAGAGATTGATGATCAAGATGATGCTAGATAGATTCACACATATCACAGCAAGCTAATTCACGTGAAAGAATCAATCACAAACTCGCGGATCAAAGAAAGCCCTAAAATCACGAAATCGAAAGCAAGAGCGGAAGAGACTTATCTCAAGCAAACCTTGCATAGATTAATAACGTGATCGTCGTTGGATTACACCCACGCCATCATGGATCGATGGTCAATCCAAGATCACGAAATTCTCCTCAAACCATGAAAAGCCCTAGCCTCCACCTCAACTCCCTAAGCCAATTAGGGTTTGAAAGCGACAAAGAGGTGAAAAAGCAGAGAGAGAGGAACAGCCCCCTCCTCCTATTTATAGTGGAGGCCTAGAACTCTCTAGGGTTTGACTTAATTGGGCTCCGTTAAGGCCCACTAACAAGCGGGTCACACACGCGCTTAGCCATAGCGCCGTTTTAACCTTTTGACCTAAGCCGCTTTACCATGCATCATGGATTTGCCAATAGGTCACCCTTGTCCATCTTGTGTCACGCTTGAGTCGTTGACCTCACTGCGCATCGTCGATCGTTCGGACCTCAACTCTCCAAGTCTAGTCCGATCCTCCATCGCCGTTGACCGTCGTTGACCACCAAGCAACTGCACAACCACGGACAAGCAAACACAATTCGGGAACAAGTTCTTCACAACTTGACCCATGTTAGTCAAAACATGCATCATGCAAACCATATGCCACGATACCAATGACTTTGACCTAACCAATCAACATCGTCACGAAGTTGACCGAGCGTTCAAGTCAATCTGGTCGACCACTCCGGTGAGCGGTCGGACCGCCCCTTGGCGGTCGGACCGCTCCTGTGAGCAGGTCGGACCGCCTGAGGACTTAGCGAATTTCAACCCACGAAAATCCGAAACCTCTGGAAACTTTAAACCAATAGAACTTTTCTGGAGACTCAAAAATCATGAGACCAAGTGCATTGGGATCCCCTCACTTACCTACAACACCTATTTTTGGCCGGCTCGTTTTGACCACTTTGGTCACCGCCCGGTCAAACCGCCCCATGGCCGGTCCGACCGATTTGGGACCGATCGGACCGCCAGTGCAAGGACCGGTCGGACCGCCCCTGTCTAGTAAGCCTGTAACTTTGTCGAAAACACGTGAAACGACAAACCGTAAACGCCATTGCCAATTGTCACATCATCCTAAGATCTGGAACATATTCCCATGAAATCCACAAAGAGACGATGAAGAGTAATCCAGTTCGTTTAGTCTAGGTCTTGCCTTAGTCTGGCTGACTCCGTTAGTACTTGTGTGCATCTAATATTATCTAAGTCTTTTGTTAATATCGGACGTACACGGGTTTCCCCAGTCGTTTATCTGTGGAGAGATATACTCTGCCCCTCTTTTGCGTCCGCAATCGATTCGCTACTTTTGTAATGTAACCATTTGGCAAGTTCGATCCTTATTATAAAACTCAACCCGACGCGGTCTATTTGACTCTGACGTTTTGTAATATAATGAATGGTATGGTTTTAATCGTGTATAAAATAATTTAGTGATGTATCTATAAGTATTATCTACCAATCTAAAGAATAGTACAGTACTTTCACACGGATAATTTAAATTTGAGAAATCCGGATCCGATAACACCCATCTATCGCGCGGTGTGCGTCGCTGCCGTTGGGAAGTGAGGACCACCCCGGCGCGCGCCCACGCCCCAATTTGGGAGATTACGGGATCGCGCGGTCGGTCGGTCGATCTATCGCTTGTGCGCGACGCAAACGCTAGATAGCTATGGCGCGGCACTGTTGCGCGAGCTGGATCGTCAACTAACATCCGCCCGGAAAACGCCGGGCGCGGTGCGACTGCGCGCCCAGATCTGCGTACGTCGGTGACAGCGGCCGTCGCGCGCGTGGAGGCCACCGGCCGAACGACCCGATTCGACCGTTCCGTCCGTCCGTCTGTCAGGGGCGTGAGATCATAAAACTCGTACGTGCATCTGTAGGTGGTCGATCTCACTACTAGCTAGTTACTTGGTGTGGTATAGCTAGCTAGCTAGCTAGCTAGCAGCTTAGCCGCTTATGTGGCTAGTCTTAGATGCGACCGCTACTAATTTGGAAGGTCATCGCTTGGACCACCTAGCTAACTGTAGCTCGTTAATTGCGTAGATACTATTATTGATGCTCACCTAGCTTAGTGATACCGCTGTTAACACGAATAGAAAAGCAAACATTCTTGTGACTCGACAGAGCCCGAATTTTTTAAGGTTCTAGATACTACCACTTGGTTAAAAAAAATGTACTTGGGGCAGCATAAATGTTTGGGTACAAAGCTGTAAGAAAAGGCACGGGCACGTTGTGATGCGGATCGCCAAGCTAGCGCCTAACATTCACCTTAAATTTGTCAAAGATGTATGTTACGTTAAGTCTCTGTTGTACCGGGGACCGGCCTCAACAAGTGTCTACTGAACCTGTCCTCAAAATGCAATTATCCTGTTCGGTAGAAGAAAAATGCTCCGCAAGAAGTGTCATTAGGAGAGGTCGGCAGCACGCGGTGTTGCTTTTACAAGCAAGATCAGCACATGGACAAAAGTGATGCTTCATCTCTCCTATGAGGCTATGATTGTTACCTGCACAGTACACAAGGGCATGCAGCGCAGCGCAGCGCAACGCAACAGAGTATGTATGTGATTCACATCGTCCGGTAGTTCTTTCTCTTCCAACGTTGCAAATCGTAATTCACACCTCAAGTACCACAGCTAAGAAAAAAAGAATACGATCTATCTATCCATCTATCTATATCTATACTAATTAGAGGCTCTCCTATAAACCTTTATATTAATCTTAGGAGGTAAAAAGCTTAAAAATTCCCACATTAATCGGAGAAAAATAAAAATACTAGAAATCACATGTTATTTAGAGAAAAAAGAAAAATCCAAACCATCCATAAGCTATCTATCTATATCTATACTAATTAGAGGCTCTCCTAGGAGACTCCATATTAATCATAGGAGGTAAAAAGTCTAGAAATTCTCACATTAATAGGAGAAAAAAAAGGAAAAGGCTAGAAATTCCCACGTTAATCAGAGAAAAAGGAAAAATTCTAACCATCCATAAGAGTTTGTACTAGAAATAGAACTTTGTGATGGCTTGGAACCTTCTAAACACATCTATCTATCTATCTATCATCGGTCGGCCGGTCTATCTATCTATACTAATTAGAGGCTCTCCTAGAAGCCTCCATATTAATCTTAGGAGGTAAAAAGCCTAGAAATTCCCACACTAATCGGAAAAAAAGAAAAAGGCTAGAAATTCCCATGTTGATCAGAGAAAAAAAAGAAAAATCCTAACCATCCATAAGAGTTTGTACTAGAAATAGAACTTTGTGTTCGGTTGGATCCTTCTAAACACATCTATCTATCTATATCTATACTAATTATAGGCTCTCCTAGAAGCCTCCGTATTAATCTTAGGAGGTAAAAAGCCTAAAAATTTCCACATTAATCGAAGAAAAAGAAAAAGGCTAGAAATTCCCATGTTGATCGGACAAAAAGGAAAAAAAAAATCCTAACCATCCATAAGCTATATCTATACTAATTAGAGGCTCTTCTAGAAGCCACCATATTAATCCTAGGAGGTAAAAAGCCTAGAAATTTCCACATTAATCGGAGAAAAAGAAAAGGCTAGAAATTCCCATGTTAATCAGAGAAAAAGGAAAAATCCTAACCATCCATAAGAGTTTGTAGTAGAAATAGAACTTTATGATGGCTTGGATCCTTCTAAACACATCTATATATCTATCTATCTATATCTATATCTATACTAATTAGAGGCTCTCTTAAAAGCCTCAATATTAATCATAGGAGGTAAAAAGCCTAGAAATTCTCACATTAATCGGAGAAAAGAAAAGGCTAGAAATTCCCATGTTAATCAGGAGAAAAAAATCCTAACCATCCATAAAAGTTTGTGCTAGAAATAGAACTTTGTGATGGCTTGGATCCTTCTAAACACATCTATCTATCTATCTATCTATCTATCTATCTATCTATATATATATCTATCTATACTAATTAGAGGCTCTCCTAGAAGCCTCCATCTTAATCCTAGGAGGTAAAAGCCCTAGAAATTCCCATATTAATCGGAGAAAAAGAAAAATGCTAGAAATTCCCACGTTAATCAGAGAAAAAGGAAAAAAAAATCCTAACCATCAATAAGAGTTTGTACTAGAAATAGAACTTTGTGTTGGCTTGGATCCTTCTAAACACATCCGACACATGAAACATGCACGAGTGTATGAGTGCAACACGGTTTGCTCTCAAACTACCAAATGTATCATTTACTAATATGGAATATGATGTCAGCATTGATTAAATAATCTTTCCTATTGGATAGCAGTAACCAAAAAATAGGAGTCCGGCAACCGCGTTAGGAAAGAATCCAAGCTCTATAAGGAAAAGTTTATGGCTATTAATTTATCTTCATAATTATGTATTTTTAGTACTACCTCGATTCTAAATAAAAGTTGTTTTAGAAATTGTGTCAGTCAAATATTTTTAGATTTGACCATAAATATATAAACAATTAACACGATTGACAACATGTAATTGGTATCACCAGACCCACCATGGAATATACTTTCATAATATATAATTATTTTGATTGGAAACAACATATTTTCATAGAAATATAACTCCGTGTCGCATGAATGGAGCACATTGGTCTGGTACTAAAAACCAAAATATGACTCCATGGACAGTGTACTAGATGCAAAGTACAATTAGGACTTTGTGAACAGCAAAAAATCCCAAAACAATTAATTGTGAAGGTGTGCATAGATAGACGGATATTCAAATCTTGGATCTAAATTTTTAATATCCGAATATCTATAATTGCATAATTACAAAAATAAATCTAATTTTTAAAATTCATAAATATGGGATTTTAATTATTAAAATTATAGATGGCATGTAGTATCGTATCTGAAGCCCACCATGCCATGATCAACTCAAAGAAGGTGGTAGTCCTGTGGTTAGAATTCTAAATTTTCTTAATCTATTATATTATTGTTTTCTTGCAACAATTTTTACAATTTCTAATTACAAATTGATATACTTGGGTATAACAATTGTTTCGGAATTCACATTTGTGAATTTGTATATATTAAATATAACATGATTTGTTTAATTATGAATTCCTAAATATATTTTTCAATATATAAGTGTTAGTTAATATATATTTTTTCAATATATAAGTATTAGTTTCACATAGTCAATGGAATTACATATATATGGACAATGAAATTTTAATTTGGAATTTATATATATTATAATATCACAATTTGTGTACTCCATATATATGTAGATCCATATACTAATAGTATTTGTACTTAGGATGCACGTAAATAACAATATTGGTTCTATATTGGGGTCATGAGGCAATAAATTAGAAATGAGGCAATAAATTAGAAATATATAACAATTAGAAAAAGTAAAAGAAACGAGAACCAAAGTTTGCTAATAGAATATTTTTTATATTATCAATAACATAATATTATTGAAACCATGTAGCCCGCGCATCCGCACGGGTTGATGAATAGTTTTGCTAATTTGTGGGCACCCCTGGATCCCATTGACCGTTGGATCGTGGGTAGGAGCAACCAGGGCCGTCCGTCACGCTGATGAAGTCTCCTCGGTGACGGCCGGTTCCCTATTTCCCATAACGCGCGCTCGTGTTCCGACTTCCTTGTGCAGTTGTGCTTCACTCCGGTCAAATCCCCGCTCATTCCCCGCTGTCATCATGCTCCCATCACCGCTGAAGAGCGCTGCTGCGCATGTCTATCGGGACCAAAATTTTGTAAATCTTGATGTTCTACTTATACTGCACTAGTTTAGAATTACATTAGTATATACAGTGGCAACATTTTGCATAACTAATAAATAGGCATATAACAATAATTATCGAAGCAATGATTTTAAGGTCAAAATTTACAATTAATACCTCAGAAGGCGAATAATTCAATTAAGTTGCAGTAGAAGGTAACATAATAACTTCAGTAAAACTCGTCCATATGCCCACATGCAATCAGCTGGGGTAGCGTGACCTAGTTCTCCAACCTCATAAAACTCCTCCACGAAAACAGACTGCAAAGGTTGTACACTTTACCCACAAAATACAATTAACTCATCATGTCTGTCATGCTTCATTATACAGAAGTATGCAATTAAGCAATAATAAATAAATATTTCTAAAAATTCATCTCGATAATTGACACTCCCGATGTATTTTGCTGGCAGCACCAACGCCCACGAAATTGGCCCGAAATGCTTTGCCGTTAGACACAGGCGGTGAATTGACCATCGGTGTGAACCGCCACACATCTTGAGACACATCTCCACTAGGGATAGCAAGCGGGGTGGTGCACGTGGTGCTCGTCCATACCCATGCCGCGACCCGAATTCCCCCGGGCATACTTGCGAAGGACGACGGGCGAAAACCTCGCCTATACCCGTCTCCCGTAGGTACCCGTCGTCCGCGGGCATGCTCGTTTACCCGCGAATAATGCATCGCCACCCGTGGGTACCCATCGCCCGCGGACATGCTCGTTACCCGCGGACATGCATGCATCAAATTCATCATAATTCACACATCAATAGTACATCGCACATTCAACAACTAATAAAGTACATCACAATTCGCATATCATATTCGACAAGACAACTAATCAAGTTTAACAAATAGACAAATACAAACTGACATAGTTACTTACACATGCGGGTAGGTTACGGGTAATCGGGCGAAGCGAGTACGGGTGGAGCTTACCCATGCCCACGCCTGTTTACTTGATAGGCAAGGAATTATGCCCGTTTTCATACCCATGGGCAAAGAAAGACGCCCATACCCGCCTCCATTAAGGTATTTGCCCACGGGTACCGCGGGTGTCGGGCACAATTGCCATCCCTAATCTCCACCCTAGCACATAGCTTAACCTATCAACTTGAGTAATCAACATCAAGACTCCATAATTAACTAGGTTAGACCCGTCCCATCAGGCATGTGGTTGTACGATAAGGTCCAATTCAATAATGCACAAGATTAAGTTCTTAATTGACCAAAGCGAGACTGCTAATATTCTCTAACTGAGTAATCATCATTCACATTTTCCAATTACACATCCATCATTTTACCATTCATTTTCCCAAACATTTATCCACCATATCACACAGTTTCCACGACTCGTCTTAGTCCAAATCCTTTCCCACCCTGTTGATTAAGTGCAACACATGCCATCAATGTGTAACAGCATACTGCACACAGTTTTACATATATTCCATAATCACTTAGTCAAATTTATATTTGCAACTCAAAATGAATGAATGACTCGTTGTATGACTAATCAAACTAATCGTATCTAACCAATCCATGTTAGTACTACGATAATACCAACTAATAATTAACCAAGGTAGGGTGACAAAATATCATGATATTACAATAGGCAAGGTGGATATAAATAATTAGGTGTATAACTAATCTCAAAATATTTAAATAAATACTTAAAGTAAAATGCAATAATTGAATCAAGGTGTATAACTAATCCCAAAATATTTAAATAAATACTAGAAGTAAAATGCAATAATTGAATCAAGGTAGTTTTGAAAAACTGGGTTCAATATGATCAAATGTGCAACTTGCCTTGCTATAGTAATGATATTCTTATTTTATCTTCAATCTTCCATGACCTTTAGCTCCTTCATACGATTCAGGACCTCAATGTCTAACGAGAAATAAAGCACAAAATAAACAAAATTCAAAAGGACAAATCAAATAAACTCTAAATTGAAATTGAATGGCCTTTGGAAGGTAGATATTAAATTTAGAAACTTGAATGGGTTCAAGCGGAGTTAAATGCGAGGAGAATGAGCTCTCGAAAGTTTTGTCCACAATGGACCAAGCTAATGAAGCTAGGGTTGACCAAAGTTTGGTGACATGCGGGATCACACGCAAGTGAGAGGAATATAGGGTTTGACTTGATGTGCCACGTGGCGATGACTAGGATGGTAGTGGATGAGATAGCGGTGAGGTGGCACGACACCTCTGTTGACAAGAAATGATGTGGCGATGTGAGGCAAGATCTAAGAAAGGAAAAGAATTAACAGGGCATAGAGAACCAACGAGAAGACAACGAGCAGAGGGCCGAGTAGGTGTGGCTAGCCACGGCGCATGGAGGCGTGGCCCGATCGAGTGCGGCGGCGGTAGCTAAGGAAAAACAAAGCGAAAATGATCTGAAGGTGATGACACGGTCGAGACGATGAGAATCGGCACTGTCGCTAGCGGCAAGGCAAAACACGGCGATGGTGGCGATGCATGCGGCATAGCACTTGAGCGACGTTACGGAAAAGAGAGGAAGTATGGCGTAGAAGCGTGGCGGCGCGAACCCAACGGTGATGAAGATGAAATAGGGCTCAACGGTTGCAGTATTTGGTCAAAGAAGGAGATAGGCATAAAGGAGATAGAAAACTTGGTTCTTAGTGCACGGTGGATGAAACTTGAAATTTAAATATGGGAAAGATAGATGCGGACGAGGACACATAATGGCGCAATCGGATTTTGGAGACTCACCAAAGAAGCGAACAACGCGACAAATTAACGCATTTCAACGTTATGGCTTGACAAGGTCGGTGATGATTCAACAATCTTGGACGATGGGGACGGAAGGTAAATGTAGAATACGTCGGCGAACTCAATGGCGCGACTATTCGGCGGAAGGGCGTCAGTTACAGCGAAACAAGATCGATTCTTGCGAAATCGAATCGAGGATTGAAAGAGGATATCAAGACGATCGTTTTGGCCGGTCACTTGGCTTTTATATACACCGTGGAGGAGAGATAAAAGCGAGGATATTGTAGTTGCATAATTCGGTTCAAGCTGATTTGGGAAGATGAGCAGTAAAGGTCACATGGTAGAGAGAGAGGAAAAGTTTTCGGAATTAAAGAAAAGGCTAAAAATCAAGGAAGCCAAATAAATAGCAAAAAACTCAAAAAATCTGAGAAAATACCAAAAAATTCCTTTTAACATAAGGAAGCCAAATAACGGGTTTTGAATTAATTGAAGTTTACTTTAATCAAATTAAATTGTTTTAATTTTAAAAGTCTCGTTTAAGATTTATTAATTCAAATAAAATTGATGAAATTTTTCAAAGATCTAAACTACTCAAAAGATTTTGGCAAACCTAAATTTTGAAACGTTACAATGTCGCCTCGCATTCGTGGGGGCTACCACAGCTTTTTTCCCCCCTTTTTAGTTCAACCCTAACTCCTCGAACCCCGCCGTAGCGTGACGCCTCCGCGAGATGAGTTTGAGGAAGATTTTTTTTCGAAGAGGGAGAGTTTTCATAGATGAAAAGTTTAAAGGCTAATTGGTTTTATATAGAGATGGCAATGGCCCCGGTTCATTGAAAAATCCGTAGGGAATTCTTCTAACATGAGATGGGTACAGGAGAGATTTTGTTTTCGCTACATTATATGGGGATGGATACGGGAATGCCTCTCTCATCCCCCGATCCCCACCATTCCCTGATATATACTCATATACATAGAGATGGCCATATGGGCTGGCTCGAAGCACAACACTATTGGTCCAGCACAGACACGTCATCGTCCAACTGTAGTTGGGTTGGGCCAGGCCAGCACGGCCCAAGTGCCTGTGCCGTTTCGTGGGTCCACGCCTCGGCAAGATGGGCCAGTACAACACAACACACTGATTTGGTCGGGCAGTGCGGCGAGCACGATCTGACGCGACCGGCTCGTGGGGATAACAAGCTGCGGCAAGGCGGTAGCGGCAGCAGGCGGGAGGAGGCCATCTCGGGCGTGGAGAGGAGAAGGAGGTCGGCCTCGAACCTCGGGCCTCGGGTGCAGAGGGGAGGAGGAGGGCGCCTCGGGGCGAGAGAGGAGAAGGAGGTCGGGAGGCGAGGAGGCGAACCGGCCAAACGTGTGGAGGAGGAGAAGATGGCGTGTGGTGCGTGTGACGATGACGGAGGCGGAGGCGTATGCACGGTGGAGAGTGCTGTGGCGGCCAAGGCAGGCACGCAGTCTTTGCATCCTCGAGGCCGGTAGGGCTGCGGAGGTAGTAGAGCTAGCCGGCTGGACCGAAAGAAGAAGAGGAAGGAAGGAAGGGGAAAATAAAGAAAGAAGAAGAAAAAGAAGGAAGAAAGTAGGAAGGACTAAGGAGCCAATGCGTGATAGGGAAAAAGGAGGGAGAGAAAAAGGAAAGAAATGAAATGAGAAAATAAAAAAGTTTTTTTAATTTTTGGGCCAAAGCAGACTACAGTGGTCATGGCTGTTGGGCCAACAAGTGTCAGAAACTAGCCAGACCCAAGGCATTGGCGTCTGCGTGCCTTAGTAGGCACCGGCTCGTGGGTTGGCACAACACGATCCGATTAGTAGTCGAGCCTTATCGGTTGTGCCTAATCGGGTAGTCTTGGTCCGGACGCTCGTTTAGCCATGACTACATATACACGTAGCTTGATACATTTATACATATAAAATATAGGTATCTTGTCTCAATCATAATATATTTTGGTATAATCTATAGTTTACAACTCATTTAGTATTATTCTGCCATCTCATGTATCAATAAATTTATGTATTTCTACAGTCATGCAATAAATTTATGAAATATATATATCTACAAACAACTGATAATATTCAAGGTACCTCCTTGGCTTTGGAGGTCTAGAAAATCCCACAATAATCCTTAAATTAGAAAAAAAAATCATAGAAATTCTCTTATTAATCGAGAGAAAATGATAATTCCTACACCACTTTTTGATGGGGCCAGGTTATAATGGTGTATATTAATCATATATAAATAATACATTCTCTCATTAATTGAGAGAAAAGGAGAAGATCCACACCACTACTTGCTTTGGTGTGACCAGATTAGAACGATCCAAATTACTTATGTATATATATTACAACTATGGAAGCCTACTCTTAGGTGTAGTTACTCCTATTGTATACATAATTGATTGGATATACCACTCCATAATAATCGCTTGCAACCCGCAATACATACTACGTAATACCCGCAATACGTAGCAGTCGCTAGCAAAAGGAAATCAAAATTAATATGCAACTCCCGTATAGTACGTAATTGACTTTTGCTTTTGGCAACCGCTCCCGTTAACGTCGCCGCTGGATAGTGATTGAGGTTTTCTCTGTCAAGCGAGTTTTGATTTGCTGCTCCGTTCGTCGTCATCAAGCGAGAAGAAAGCCGAAGAAAGGTGTGGCGTATTATATCCTTTAAAATATATGAAGAATTGCATGGCTGCTAGGAAGCCTAGCATCAATGGTCACACCTTCCATTAGCACTGTCGCAATTTTTTCAAGCACGTAATATTCATGGAGTATGTAGATTATATAAAAAGTAGTATATAGACCATGACTCGGAGTATATATACCATGGAGTTTGTACATACCCCTTGATCAAATTGCCATGAATGGGAGTATGTATACCATTGTGCTTGTATATACCATGAATAGGAGTATATATACCATGGAGTATGCAGATTATAAAATTTTAATTGACAGGATCAGCACCCTGGGTTTTTGGAGTATGAATGCCCTTGTGTTTGTATATACAATGAATGGGAGTATATATATATACCATGGATTTGAACCTAGCGCATCAAATCCACGTCTGCCAAGGGCTATTCAGGCATACATAACAGGCCTCGTATCATCAAATAGCTCTTTGGCTCAATGGTTAAACAAGGAATTTGAAGCATGAGATTAAGCTAAAAAAAGTTGAAGAGCGATCCTCAGTCTATTCTGCTTCCACTTCGGAAGCTTGCTAAATGCTTTCTTTCTCATTCCAAACTTTTCTGTAGAGGTGGTATGGCAAGACAAAAATCTGCAGAAGTGGTAAACAAAGGCATGCAAAGGTGGTATGGCCAAAAGCAAATGCCTGGAAGGGCGGCGACGAATAGGAAAGAGCAATTACCAAATTGGAGAAAGCGTTATAGCAAGGCGAGCAGGCGTGAACAGGAAAGAATCAATTACCAAAATCTCATAAATATATTAAACACCGGATAGGTATTGGATCGGGTTTCTCTCCTATCCGTGATTTTCAAGCCCGTTAGGCTTGGAAAGACACACGGATCTCATCGAGGACTAAAGGGTGGATGGAGAGGGGGTAACTACACCTGTGAGTAAATAGTATTTTTCCTTACAACTATTACAATTGTATGACAAATACTAATATATTTTTCAAAAGAGCGATAGAGTTATATAACAAATACAATATGTTACAATATTTAGCTATGCAATTGCGTATGAAATTCTGCTAGTTACCTCAATGTCATTGAAATTTAGGTTTTTGTTGGTCCCGTTCGTCACCAACACTACTACAGAACAGACCTTTGGTCCCGGGCCTAAAGGGCCTCTAGTCCGATTATAGATGTGGGACTAGGAAATCGAGACTAAATGTCTCACCTTTATCCGGGTCCCGGGCCGGGACTAAAAGCCGACAACTAGTCGGTTAGTAATACCAACGGGACTAAAATCCATTGAGGTGAGCCACTGCAGCCCTTTTAATCCGGTTAGTATTACCAATCGGGACTAAAATGTTTTTTTCTTTTTGTTTCCATTTCAATTCATTATTGATTTTGGTTTTACAATTACATTAGGTTTTCAAATCGTATTCTTATTTGCTAATATATGTATACGCCCACATATAATTTAGTTTGGAACATTATTACACACAAATAAAGTATGAAACTATATATATTATGGAGCTATATATATGTATAATATATATATATATATATAATATATATATATATATATATATATATATGTATAATATATATATATATATATGTATAATATATATATATATATATATATATATATATATATATATATATATATATATATACACATAAAATTTACAACATTATTCATGCATCCTTGGTATTTACAACACAAATGTTGTCCTCCACTTAAATGTCATACAAATGTTAAATCTGGTTTGGCTTCAATTGTTCATCAGGGTTAAAGTAGAACTCGGTCTTAGGGCTTGAGGACATGCTCATTAAGAAATCTGCGATTGTCTCTTGAATTCCTTTGAGCGGTCCATATCCAACACTGTTCCTTCAACCATATCTCCTTCAATTTGCATTAAGCGAAAAAAGTATTAATATACATAAGATTTATTTAATAGCAACAAATAAATAAAATGGATTTATTATATATACTTATTCGTACTTTACGCATCTGTAGATGGGTTCTTTTGCATACAGTGAGGAACTTCATAAGCGTAGTATCCACACAAATTGTTGCACGGTGGTGTAGTAGAACCAGCATGCGATATAAAAGATTACTCTCGTCATCCGTAGCGTGAGCTAAAGCATGATAAGGTAAAGATGCGGGAGCTAGTACAACTTACATCCGATCGGTGTGGATCGAAGTGGCGCTTTCGGATCCGGACGGTGTATTTGAGCGAACCAAGCCCAAACCACCTTAATAATTGGATCGTTAATTAACTATTGCGAGTTAAGAAGCGGGAATAAATATTTAAAGATCGAAGTTACCCTTGGATAATGTCTATCATATCTTGGTAATCTTCTGCGGTTTTCTCAACGAGTCATAGATTAGCAAATGACCGTCGGAGAGATCGAAGACAATCGAGTATCGATGAAAATTGCATTTGTTTATAGAGTCAACATATATATCTTTATGTTGGATTGAGTAAGTAAAGTAAAATGTGCACCACGATAACAACACTCACCCAAAGTTGTAGGGAAGAGTATAAATCTTTTGTTCTTTTGGTTGATCAAGAACCTCAGGAAATTCCTCTCCGTTTGAGGTCTCCATTGATCGTAGGGAGTGTTTGGGTCCTTGAATACGATATATGGATCAATGAAACCAATGTTCTTGTCGTTTCTCGTGTGAGGTCTCTCATCATGTCTCTGCATATGTATAGACATGCTAGCTAGTGTGAGGATAATTACTTATACATATACATATGCTAGAGTGAGATTATTAAAAGAAAGAATCACGTCTGAGACAAAAGCGGTGATGAGAGATTTGTCTAGGCGTTCATGTGGCATAGTGGTGTAACTCATTAAAGCGAACCATTATAATGTCATCGCCACGGAAGTAATGATGGTTTCTAATTTTAGCGCAAATATAGTCATCAGCTTTTGCGACACGCGCCATGTACCACTTGTTTAACAAGTACATTTCGTCTGAAGTTCCATGAGCTTCTCGAGGTTGTATAGACTCTTGCCATATACATATTCCTTCTTCCAATGATCAACTTAGGAGCACTTTTGATGTGTGCTCCGCGAGCATTAGGAAATGCTTAGACCGATTTCATGAAAAATTCATCAAGTTGATCCAAATGCACATTTCGGATATCTGTTCTATGCGTTCGTGTTTGAACCATATTCATTCCCAATAACTAGCGGGGCCTTGATTGTTGTGATTGTTCCCGAGTGTGCAACACCCTTAGTGCTCTCTTCTCTTTCTTCTTCGCCTCCTCAATTGACTTGGTGAGAGTGCGGTCATAGTCCGATAGTGGCGAATCCTTACGAGCATGGCGTAACTTTTACGGTGGCGTCCACCCTTTGCCTTAGAACTTACGGGCGTCTGAAAATGCGACTTCTCGGTTTAAGCCGCTTCACTTTTAGCCTTGACTTTCGCGAAAAGCTCCCACATCTTTTTCATGAAGCATCTATTTCCTCGGCGGTCTTCTCATAGGAAAGTTTAGTGCGTCTTAGAAATAGTTGGTGTTCTCCTGAGGCTTTCTTCTTGGCGGTGGGGCCGCGCGCCGTTTGTGGTGCGCCTCTTCTTTGGCGAGGGCGGCGGTGTCGGCGTTGGAGCCGCCGTGGAAGCGATAGGGCGATGGCGGCGTTGGAGCCGCCGTGGAAGCGATGGGCGGCCGGTGTTGGCGTTGGAGCCGCCGTGGAAGCGATGGAAGCGGCGGTGGCGGCGTTGGAGCCGCCGTGGAAGCGATGGGGCGATGGCGGCGTTGGAGCCGCCGTGGAAGCGATGGGCGGCGGTGTCGGCGTTGGAGCCGCCGTGGGCGATGGGGCGGTGGGGATGCGTGCGTGTCTTCCACTTCATTGTCATCGCCCTTAACCTTTGTGACGGTGGTGAATGGATAATTGGACTTAGGTTGGGGAGGTTACTGCTGTGAAAACAACGTGGTATGAGTAAACCGTTATTTAAGCCAATACATAATTAGTGAAAAATGTTTCGTTCACTTTCATCCGCACCTAGGGTTAGGTTGTTGAGGAGGAGGAGGTGGCGCTTGGGAATAATGATATAGCGCTTGCGCCAACATATGAATGTCTTCTCGCTTCTCCTAAAGTCTTCTCCCCATCACCTCCTTCAATGTCAAGAGGCACATTGCTATTACCTTTCACAACTCTATCCAGAGGCGCTAGCATATCCGGAGGTATTAATGCCCCATGGCATCTTGGTGTCTTCGTAGGGTCGATCGAGATACAACACCGATAGCCACCATGGTGTGGCATTCCCTGCGGAATGTCGGCTCACATGTCGTGAGAGGATCGGTGATGTCATCCGCAGGAAGCGCGACCTGCGTCATCTTGAATCTTGGCACCTCCGTGGAGCGCAAGCCCTTTTCAAGCGATTAGGGGTGATGTTGACTCCGGCTCGATCACGATTTGCATTTGGATGGAACTTCTTGCTATCTGCACTTGCCTTTTGATTTCCTCATTCATTTTGGCTTCAAGTGCTTTTCTCGCTCTCTTGCTTCACGAGCCACTTCCGTGACTCAAGAACCATTTCCTCCATCCTGCGCATCCGCTCTGCCTCCTCGTACTTCTTTCTCTGGCGGCTTCTATAGGTGGCTTTGTCTTTAGGAAGGCATGCTCCCGACACCTCCCCATAGCCTCTTGTTCGCCCAGTGTTGATACTCTCAGGCGTATGTCGGCTCATCCTTATCTACGTTGTTTGCCACTGCCACTCTCGGCCAAGCCTCGAGCATAAGCAAATCTTTCTGCTGCTCTTTGGAGTTTCGCCATACACTATCTTTAGGTCTCTAGGTCGAGGCTTCCCCATGACCAGAAAAACCAATACTTAGGCGCTCGGGCCAGTTGATTGATTACGGTTCGATCCCCATGGCAAGAATCTCCGTTCCATTCTTTCCACTTAGGAATGGCACTCTGTAGCCACGATCCCAAGTGATGGTGGTATTGCTTTGTCGAGCATTACATTTGGTTCCTTCTCACCGTGCCTCACCCTCTTAGATGTCTTGAGCTGTACAAACTCATCCCAAAGCGGCCTCAACAGCGTAGGCCTTAGTGTTGAAATCTGGCGTCGAGTTCTTCACGATAAATGTGTTGTACAATTTCTTCTTCAACTTTGGAATTGTGTGGCCATCTTCTTCATAGCCAGTTCCTAACTCTCTCCTTCAAAGCTTCATCTTACGTATCGGCCGAAATGTTGAAGGACATCTTGCCAAACTAGTGCCTTGTCACGATCGGAGACAAAACTAATATGAGAGCAACTTTCTTTTGCTTCCATTCACGAGCATTGATCGGGATCTGTCCCTTACAAAGGTACCCACGATGGTGACAAATTTACATGCATGTGGTCCAAGTACTTTGCTGTATCCTCCTCGAATTCGAGAGAATGAACCGACCCTCAACGGCTTCTTGGACCTCGTACATTTCTACTCTTCCCGTTGTTGTAAATCGATCCGGAGGGCTACGAATGTAGAAACACAAAGATTTAAATAAATATATTTATTTTCATGTATACATAAGAGATTGTAGATAGACCTCGCTTGACATTGTCTTGCTCATCTTCATAATCGGCAAAATCTTGACTCCGTCATCTACTTCTTGATTGTTGTCATCACCTTGAATTGGGCACCTTGTAAGGCGTCATTGTTGATAATATCCATCATGGCATCGTCCATGTTGTCATTAATCGACCATTTACGCAAATATATGTGTAGGGCGTTAGAGCGGTTCGTGATCGGGTTATGATTTACGCATCAAGTGGCGTGCGGTTCGTGACATGCATCGACAAAAGAATCAATCTTACTACCGGCAAAGCGATTGATCTTATTGCAAAAATTCCTAATCGTTGGATCGATTGCAACCTCAATGCTACCACTATGATCGGAAGGTAACTCTGAATCAAATGTTGACAAACAAATGGACAAATGATAATTGATCGCAACTTCTACGACACAACAACTTAATTGGGGAATTCCAAGATGACATAACCCACATTTCAAAATGACAGAACACCTCTTACTACACAAATATTCAATTTCAGATTACACACAGATTAAGCAAAATGCTACTTGCAACATACTACATTCGCTGCCAAATTGATGCTCAGTAATCACATACAACAATCACAACAATTCATCTTAATCACGACAACAACTATTGTTCAATAATCAATCGAAGAACAAACACATATGATTCAATATATACAAGATCTACTGCAAATGTCGATTACTTCAATCCCTACTAATCACAATCTTGAGCTGGAAACACGATCGACAACGACAATACACAAGTGGCGATCAATACCACAATCAACATTGAATACAAGCTCAACAAGGATGGGAATCTTGGTAGCCAACACTCAACATTCATCGGTGACTAAATTTGGGTCCTCGGGGGCGATCGGTAGGAGAGGGCGGGTGCAAAGCAGATGATGAGAGGGAAGCGGGGAGGAGCTGGGGCCGGGGTTGAGTGGGCGGTTCGGCCAGGTGGGGTGGGCCGGTGCCAGGGCATCGAGGGCTCGGGTGCAGGTAATGGCGGCGTGGCCAGGGAGGAAAAGAGAGGGAGAAAGCTAGGGCACGGGGAGAAGGGAGGCTCAGCGAGCGGTGGAGGAGTCCGAGGAGGCCGCGATGGAGCCTGGGCGTGAGGAGGAGCTTTGGCGACTGGAGAGGCGGGAGGCGCGGCTGAGAACAGCAGGGCGAGAGGGCGAAGCTTGGCCAGCGGCGCTTGGACTTACGGAGGAGAAGAGGCGTGGCCGGATCGGGTGAAGGAGGAGGGGCCGGGGCGGTGGGGAGGAGGAGGGCCGAGTGGAGGTGGTGGCGGGAGTGGGCGCCACGGGAGGAAGGAGGCCGGAGTGCGAGGCTGGAGCCGAGAATTAAGCCTTGCGAGGAGACGGCGAGGGAGGCGGAAGGGGTGGAAGAAGGAAGAAGCCCTTTGTTGCTTAAATGCGAGGGGACCTTTAGTCAAAGTGTATTACCAGCAGGGACTAAAGACCTTTAGTCCCGGGTAGTATCTGGACCGGGACTAAAGGCTGAACCTTTAGTCCGGGTGGTGTTACTGACGGGACTAAAGGTCTTCTTGTGAGACATATTTTCGAGAGAACCTTTAGTCCGGTGTGTGACCTTTAGTCGAGGCGTGTCTGGGCCAGGGACTAAAGGTCCCAGATTCATACAGATTTTTTCACAGTTTGGGTTTTGTATTAAGTTTATTTGTATAAATATGCTAATTCTTGTTAAATGCATAGTAAATTAAATACTAGGCATAAATTTTTTAAAATAATAGTTGCATTTCCTTTTATCTTATTGACATTTCAAGCGACTTTTATAGTGACCACAAGTTGGGAAGTGAAGAGCCAACTATAAACAAAATGAAGGGCTCAAACCACAAGTAGAATTTCATTTGAAGGCATAAATACTTGCTAAAAAATTTCAAGTCATTTTACAAGTGGAGAAGACATGCTTCACAGGTACATGTGTCCTTTTATCGAATAGAATTTCATTTGAAGCGATAAAAACAAGAAAAATATGATAGAAACATCGAAGTTACAATTATTACATAAAATCTCTAATACACACTATTTATTAAACATCACTATATATCAAGCGGGCACGATGGTGAACTTCTTCTTGACGTATGACCCTTGGTTATGATCATCAGTAACCATGGAGTGTCCTCGGCATTTAGCGAGGATGCTTGGGTCTTTGGTCACCTTGAAGGCGGGATTCGGTCATCCCTTTCATAATCTTGACTTATCGACTTGTCCTCAATTCCCACGATGTTTCTTTTCCACTGAAAGAACTATGTGGCGTTTTAGCTCATTGGTTGATTTGTCGTCGTTTTCCCTCTCTTGGGTTTTGTAGACATGTCTTTCATAGAACACTGATTCACATCGTGACAGGGACGAATGGTTCGTCTTTGTACCCAATATTGTTGAGGTCCTTTGTTGTCATTCCATACTCCTTGTCATTTGTTACCCGCCTCGGTCATCTTCACCCATTAGCCTTTGGAACAAAGGGACTTTAAAATTAGGTCGTAGTCTAGTTCCCAAATCTCCTCTATCGGCCATAATATGTTTGCCTCTTTCCATTTGGAGTGCATGGCATCTCTGCGGACACCCTTTGTTTTGGTTCGTGCTCCTTTTATCTTGAGCTCACGATTGTAAAATGTATTTCCATTTATCTACGTACCCTTTATGCGTGAGGATGTGCCACGATGGTTGCCTAGCCAACAAATCTGATTGCTCATCAATATTGTCATCACCACGACATTCTTTTACGCAACCCATTGAAAGTTTCCATGTGATGGCGCCTAATCCAAGCTTCATTCTTCCACAGGCGGGATCGTAGGAACTCCTTGTGTACCTCGACATACGGCTCCACCACGGAGGAGTTTTGAAGAAGCTGTGTAGTGCGCTTTATTGAAATAATCGTCCCCGTGCGATATATATTTTCTTCCCTAGTGTTCCCTTTCCACTAAGTCTCCCCTCGTGTCGCGATTAGGAACACCAATCGGGTCAAGGTCGGGAATGAAGTCAACCACAGAACTCAATGACCTCCTCATCCGTAGCCCTTGGCGATGCTTCCTTACAGCGAGAACACGCTGGTGAACATATTTCTTGAGGACTCCATGAACCTCTCAAAGGGAACATGTTGTGTAGGAACACGGGACCGAGAATATTAATCTCCTTGACCGGGTGAACTAGGAGGTGTGTCATGATATTAAGAAGGATGGAGGAACACCAACTCAAAGTGACAAGACATTGAACCACATCATTACAGAGTAGCTAGTTCCATTGGATTGATTGCCTTACGAGAAATTGCATTGAGGAATGCACATAGCTTCACGGTGGCAGACGTACATGTGGAGGTAGAATTCCTCTTAAAGCAACAGGAAGCAATTGCGTCATAAGCACGTGGCGATCATGGGACTTTAAGTGTAGGAATTTCTTCTCGGCACATTTATTATCGCTTTATATTGGAGGAGAATCGGATGGGACCTTGATCTTTGTTTAGGCATTCAAACATGCTTTCCTTCTCTTCTTTGCTAAGAGTGAAGCTAGCGAGTCTTAAGTAATGGCGTCCATCGTCTGCATCTTCTCTGGATGCGAGTTGTCTCGTTCTTTCATCTTGTTGCAAGTCTGTCGTGCCGAGTGAATCCTTAGACTTTCCATACACATCCATGAATCCTAGCGAGTTCACACAAAGATTCTTTGTCGGTGCATCCGTCGATCGCGTTGCGGACCTCTAGGACTTGCCAATAGGGTAGCTCCCAAAATATGGACTTCTTCTTCCACATGGGTGCGTGTCCCTTAGCATCTTCGAAGCAGGTTATTGCCTTGTCCCTTTCAAAGACTACTTGCACATCCTTGACCATATCAAGTACATCCTCCCGATTCGGTTGCGAGGCTTGGTTGGTTGTTACGCCTTACTGTTAAAATGCTTGCCTTTCTTTCTTAGTTGGTGATTCATAGGAAGAAAGCAGCGATGGCCAAGGTACGACCCTTCGACATTTTTCAAATATATACTATCAATGTCATCAAAACATTGTGTGCATGCATTGTATCCCTTGTTTATACATCTGAAAGATTACTTAGAGTAGGCCAATCATTGATTATTCGAACAACAATGCTCGCGGTCGAAGTGTTCTGTTTGTACTCATCCCACACACGTACACTGGTTTGCTCCATAAGCGGGAGTTCCTCAACTAATGGCCTCGGTAGACATCGATGTCGTTGCCGGTTGCCTCGGGCCTTGGATGAGCACCGGCATCATAATGAACTTACGCTTCATGCATAACCATGGAGGAAGGTTGTAGATACATGAAATGCAGGCCAAGTGCTATGACTAGTGCTCTGGTCCCCAAAAGGATTCATACCATCCGTACTTAAAGCGAACCTTAGGTTTCTTGCGTCATCTGCAAACTCAGGAATTCTCTGTCTATTGCTCTCCACTTTGGGACCCATCGTGAGGTGTCTCAACATGTTGTCTACCTTACGGTCTTCTTTGTGCCATCGCGACAACTTTGCATGGTCCTTGTTTATGAGCAGACGTTTGAGCGTGGTATTATAGGAGCATACCACATAACCTTGGCGAGGATTTTCTTCTGGGGCGTTCTTCGCCCTCAACATCGCCGAGGTCATCTCGCGATCTTATACGCGACGCTTTGCATACGGGCATTCATCCAAATTCGTAGTCCTTGCCACGATCACGAGGATGCGATCATTAGGACATGCATGTATCTTACGGATTTCTAATCCCAAAGGCGAGACGACTGTTTTGCTTCGTGCGTAGTGGCGGGCAATTCGTTAGGCCGGAAGCATCTTTTTGGATCTTGATAATTGCCCAAATGCCTTGTCGGATACACCATTCATGCCTTCCATTGTAGCAACTCGATGTTGTACCCAACTTTTTGCCCATCTTGGCGGACGGGTATAGTAATTTCTTGTGATCCTCTAGCATGCGGTCAAACTTAGCCTTCTCCTTTTCACTTCGCAATCTCTTTGTGCATCACGAATGACATCACCAAGAGCATCATCTTGGCGAGTGTGTCTTACCCTGCCTCTTCTTGACTTAGCCCATTGCGGTATCATCGAAGTCACCGTATTGAGCAATAATGTCGTTAGGGTCCAATTGTTCTTCTTCACCTTCTTCCATTATAACCTGGTTTCTCGTGCTTGGTCCAACAAATATAGTTTGGCATGAAACCCGACTTCAACAAGTGTGGTGAAGACTCCTTGAGCTAGAATATTCCTTCAAATTCTTACACAGGCACATGGAAGACACATGAAACCATCCGCTTGTTTGCCTCGGCCACTCTTAAGAAATAATGCGCCATCAATGAACTCTTTGGGCGCGATCGGCATTGTACATCAATGGCGTGTCATCGTGCATTATATGACATATCACATAATTAAATTTCAAGTTTCAAATTTTTCCCGGATAGTACACATGATAGAGGCTACCCAAAATTTTTAGAATTTTTGAAATTAAGATGAATTTATTTTGAATTTTCAAAGAATCAGCACTATTTGACAGCGTTTGCACTAGGAGCTTCGCCTTGCCCTTAATGACTTCCAGGCCACGTGTTTAAGCAAAACAACAAGCTTAAGGAGAGGGACATCAAGTTAAATGATAATTAATAATTAACTAAATTGCCCAAAGTCATTAAGGGTGAATGACCCTAGGTCAACAATCAATCCAAAAGGCAAACAATAACTAAGTGATTAAGCTAATTAAGAGATTAACTAATTACTTAATAATTAAATATTAAACTTATTTATTAAAACAAAATTAATATTTATTATTTTTACCCAAGAGGTTGGATCGATAAGATAAGACTTATCTCATCAAACACCCTCAAAGCTTAACCTAATTAACACATGTAAAGTCATTTTTCATTTATTTAAATAATTATTAAATAAAGTGAAAAATAAAAGTCTTGATTGATCCCAACATTTTTGTACAGATAGTTCATAGCCTAATTAGATGGCAAAACAATTTTCAGAATTTTTGGATCATTAATTTAGCCTACAAAATTCATGGAATAATAATTAAATAAATAAGCATAAAATAGGTATAAATTCAACTTTGTCCAAATAGTCTTAAAATTTTTATATGAACTATTCACGAGTGTAACTTAGTGGAATAACAAATTTCATGATTTTTAGAAATTTATTGTGGCCTACAAAAATCATGAAAGTTCCATTTATGAATTAATTGGCAATTTTATAACATATAAAAATTATTCAAATTTCACATTTCATATTTTTCATAATGGGCTGCGGGGTTAGCATCGAGAGCTTCTGCGAACACGCCGGTGAATACGGTTGAGTGAATGAGCGACTCGTGGTGGTAGCAACGGCGTGGCGTGTCCGGCGGCGGCGGCAGCGGCGTTCCGCTCTGTGAAGCAGCAAAGCAGGGTTTAAATAGAAGGACATTTAGTCGGTTGGTGTTACCAACGGACTAAATGCCAACCTTTAGTCGAGTTGGTACTACAATCGGGACTAAAGATTTAGTCGGATTGTAGTACCAACGGGACTAAAGGTTGGCATTTAGTCGGTTAGTAACACCAACCGACTAAAAGTCCCTCTGCAAAAGCTTGCCACGAGCCGTTGGGCGGGGACTTTTAGTCGGTTGGTGTTACCAACGGGACTAAAGATCTTTGATCCGGACACAATTTTCTCGAGACTATTGCCCATTTGGCGATTCGACCAAAGGTGCATTACGTAGTAGTGCAAATTCTAAGCAGTGATGGGAGAAAAATCGGCCCGATAGCAAAATAGGAAGTGAAACCCCAGCGACCAGAGAAATAGCCCCATTGCCATCCGTATTTTTATATTAGTTTCAAAATTTTGATTTTCAATGTTATTTGTTTTGTTTGAGAGTTAAAACAACTAGGTTGATTTTTGCCATATTTTTTGTTGAAATAAAGATCAGATTTTACGGTTGAAAGTTTTCCATTATATAGTTGAAAGTTTCCCAAAAATTAATTAAAGGTTGCCCAAGTCGTCTCACACAATAACAAAGCACCACAAATTAACGCGCGTGGTTGTTGAATCTCAAGTGTTTATCACCTCATCTCCAATTAATTAATGCACACAAGTCTAACACTGGATACATCACTCGGTAGGGGAGAGGACTCGGAGATCGATCTCCCAGGCCGCATAACCTGTTGCGAGTATGTACTCCAGTGCTGCTAGTAAGAGAGAGAAAACAACACGATAGCTGTCGAGTAAGTACTGTTGAAATTATGCTATAGAGGAAATCATAGAGATAACAATATTTTATTATGTTTATGGCTTTGATAACATGTTATCGTGTTCCTTGAATTAATCATCAGTTATAGATCAATAAGTATATGACTTGTTGGTGGAACTCTTTAATTTATATGATATCATTCTAAATGTATCCCTGGTTTGAGGTCACTGGTCGGAACACCAGTGACTCTATAACTAGCACATTTATTGATTGATGACCATATTTCACCGGTCATGGATATAGGGATATCAAATCAATAATGTGAGCACATGATAGAGAACATGGGCTGGATATACCCATCATTGGGACACTATTGAGATCGTTATGAATCTATGTGTCATTAGTTTGTCTATAATAATAATGATGTATAATCCTTAGACCTGATATCAGTATGGTTTCCTACATGTGTAATGACACTCTTAGGGGTTGCCAAACGCTACTCGTAATTGGGTAGTTATAAAGGTAGCTTTCGGGTATACTATAAAACATGCAGAGAGATATGACTGGTTGAGATGGAATTTGCTCCTCCTAACATAAAAGGATAGATGTCTCTGGGCCCCTCGTGGTGATCAGATAAAGAAAATGCATGACCATGCCACTAGTGGTCGAAGTGTCGACCACATGAAGTTATCCAACACTCGATTGAGAAAGTATTGAACAGTTCATGGATGACACAACATCTCACCTGGAGTTCAACCAGACATCGTGAGGCAAAGGGAGAATGCATGAGTAGGTCACTTAGTTCGATCAGTTACAGACTAGTCGTATGGAGATATGAGCTGGTGGTAGATTGGTCGAACGTAATCACAGAATGGTAAGAACCTGATCGTAAGGAGTCACGAACTGGTCGTGACCAAATACAACCTAGTCGTATAGAGGTACGAACTGGTCGTAAGTGATGATGACCTGGTCATAGATCATATTACATCAAGGTTCGTCTGATATATTCTATGTGTATTTGGCAATCGTTATGTGCTGCAAAATACCGCTATCGACTGGTGGTCGGAAAAGAGTTTTCGAGTCATAATCGATTATACATGAACCTGTAAGGTCGCACACTTAAAGGGTTAGGATTTGATTTAGATGGTGATCCGGATTCATATAGGTCACGAGTTCCTAATGGGCCTCAAGTTCAAGACCCATCATGGATGCCTATATATATAGAGCGGTGGCATAGGGTCGTGATGATTTTTTGGATGATCTTTGGAAGAACTCCCAAAATCCTAATAGCCACGCCTTCTCAACCACGCCGCCGGTGCTAACACTCCAGCACGTAGTGATCCTGCCCCATACGTATGGATACATCGGAGGTGTTGTTGTGAAACATCAGCACTAGGATAATCCGCAACTTGTGATGATCACCGGTGTCAATGGAGAAGTCGCGCGACGAGTACGACCACTCGAAGGAGCATACGCGCGGCGAGTACGACCACTCGAAGGAGGAGACGCGTCGTGAGTACGACTACGACTGCATCAACTCGCTACAACGACTCTACCTTCGATAAGAGTCGGCGCGTCTAACGGTAATCTCGTGATCTATTACTAGCGGAGGTTCCTTGTTTGCGTGGTAAATTTTTTTTGTGCTATCGTAGCCTTGCTCGTAACCCTTGAAGTACTACGAGCCAACTAGTATCGAGCCAGGCCAACATTTTTCCATGCACGCATGCAGCACCAGCTAGCTAGCCAGACAGCAATGGTAAGACCATATATGTAGTCCATTATTTGGCTTCCTATCAGAGTGAGATCGATGGAGAAGATCCTTCTCAAAAGAACAGAAGCAAAGTGTCGGATCCTGATTTTCTAATCTTGAATACTCTGTGAAAATACTGTGCTACTCCCTGGATCAGTAGGTAGCACTCACAGGCTTATTGCTGGATAATTTCATACAACGTGTAAATTAAGACATTCAAATATAAACAGACATCAGAGTGACATAGACCACGTCAGGTCGAGTTTTACATAAAGGTCACCAGGTCAAATTGATTACATCACATTAAGCAACGTAAAGTACAGCGGAAGCAAAAGAGGGGTAGAGTTCATCTCTCCACGAAGCAAGCGGCCGGGTAACTCTGTCTCGATCGATATTATCCAAAGATTTAGAAAATATCGGTTGTATGCAAGTACCAACGAGTCCACTAGACTGGGCTGAGACCTAGACTACAGAATCTAGACTATTCTTCATGGTTCCCTTGGCCATCGACTTCGGGATCCTCGTAGTTCGCGTAGTCTCCTTGATCCATACCATATGGAGGGTTTGGGGGGGGGAGGAGCAAGAGTGAGCACAACTTCTGTGCTCGCGAGCCAACACACAGTATGCAATAGTATACATGTAAAGTTTAATAAGGATGGCTCAGGTTCTTTTATTTGCTAAAGCAACATTTTTAATTATCATAGTTACAAACTACTGTGACTTAGCATTTTAAATAAATTGTATTTTATTAAAGAGAGTAAGTGCAATATTTAAATAACAGTAGATGTTCCCTCCATCGATACTCTACACATGCATCATTTTGGTGGAGCTACATCCGCTCCTTCACACTAGTGAGCTCGACGGCTCAGGAAAAATCCAACCTCATGGTAGGTGAGTCGTCCTGGTTGTAATTCATCGACAAAGGTTTTTGAAATAGAACTAACTCAAAATAAGATCCCATGTTCACCTTTGATCGTAGGCGCTGTTTAAACAGTTTAGACTCTTCAAAGGCTATACACTGTACCCACAATAGATAATCATACTCGTTACCCCACATGATTATTTAGTCATGTAGTTGAGCGATCGTCACAATAACGTTTCAAACTACTTCACCCCTATGAGCTACCCCCACAAGTTGTGCGGGATGTTCTCCACAACGACTATCGCAGCTAGCCCCGGCCACAACAACTAGCGCAGCTGGCAACTTCGCCCTTCCTCGGTATACCTTTCAAGCCGGAACACATCATGCCGCTTGCACACTTCCAAACACCAGTTGTGGGAAGACATTCAGGGAATAATTTTACTAAGCCAAGTTGTACTTTACGGACTTGCAGTTGTACTGTTTTACATAGGAGGTCATGACAAGATTATGTTCTTAATCCATCTGGGCGGTTCATGCCATATACCAACCACTCTCGTGCACGACGGCACCCACCACTCTTTCCATCCGCCAAATGTGGTACTAGCTAGTTGTTTAAGGTTTTAGGGAGGAAAACCAATTAACACAACACGCCAGTCATTTACATCCAATGACTGCTCAAAACCACTTTCATGATTAAAATATGATGATGAGGACATTTATCGTCCCGATACTTAAGCAAGCCTAGCATGTCGCTTATGTACAACCTATGCTAGTATTTACCACATAATTACTAGGGTGATATGGAATGAGGGATTCAATTTATCAAAGGATGGGTAATAATTAATTAATCATCAAATGGGTGTTTAACTACCTTAAACTTTAACATACATTTGATTCTGAAATTAAAGTATGCAACTTTGATATTTTAAATAGATATAATTTGCATAAAATGTAGCCTCAAAATGATAAAAATTATTGACTCACCATGGTTAAAGGTAGTGGGGTCTTGGTACTCCTGAGCTTGGTCGAAGTGGAGGTCTCCTGCGTCTTCGAACCCAAATTGGTCGAAAATACCGAAAAAAGACACAATAGCAGAGAGAGTAAATAAATACTAAACTCGTAATAAATGAACTCCAAATTGAACAAGACCGGTGCTATTAGCAAGATCTTGAATTTAGAAAATTTTAGGAACAAGTTTCATAATTTTTAAAGTTATAATGAAAAAGATATGAATTTTTAAAGCTTTCCAATTGAATTTTTATTTAAAAACTAAATATAAAAAAACCAGAAATTTGAGGAGCTGACACGTGGCCCGTGCACTATGCGAGGTCCACGGGCACTGTTGCGTGGACCGGAGGTCACATGCACTATGCTAGTCCACGGGGCCATGGGTCAATGGAACAGTGCCGGCGGGCCCACCTGCCAACGCGGCAATGGCGTTAAAAAGCGCGTGCAGAGAACGAGAGGGGGAGGGAGAGAACTAGGTGGGGAGAGGAGGGGAGTGGGAGGGAGCGGTAGCGCCGGAGCTGGGGCCGGAGGCGAGGGCAAGCCGTCGGAGGCTGCGGCAACCGAGCGTGGGAGGAGGAGGCGAGGGCAGCGACGACGTCGGAGACGAAGGCTGCGGCATCAGCAACAGAGGAGGAGAAGGTATGAGGTGGCGTGGAGGGGAAAGACGGGCAGACGGCCCAGGCTATTTATGGCCGGTGGGGTGGGGCGCACGCGCGGTCCCGAGGCGGCGGCTTGGGCGGCCTGCGCACTAAGGTGACCGAGCGGGAGCAGGTGGGCACGCAATCAGCATGATGACCCGAGGGTCTTGGTGACGCGGCGATGGCGGCGATGACGAGCGCGCAGCTGGCGGCCTTCCGGACCGGCGAGGCAGTGCGCGGAGCCGATGGGACGGGCGTCGTTGGGACTTGGAGAGGGGGGCGCGCCGAAGTCGCGGTCGATCAGAGGAGGCGACGGGGGCATGTGGGAGCCGGTGGCGGCAGAGGAGAGGACAGGGATGGCGTCGGCGTGCGTGCACGAGAGAAGATGGTGGGGGCGGCGCCCTGGGCCGAGGCCGGGGAAAACCTATGCCGGGTCGGGCCCAATCCGAGGTGAGGTTGAAGCTTTCAAATTTTGACAAATTTTTTTGTAAATTTGATTTTTAAATTACTTCGAAAATTTGAGGATGCTACAAACCTACACTCCTTAAACGAAATCTCGACCCCGAGATTCGAGTTGCTCCGGAAATAGGGATGGGAACTCCTGCTTTAATTGATCTTCGTGCTCCCAGGTGGCCTCTCTTACTGAGTGATTGCTCCATTAAAATTTGCACAGGCGAATGATCTGGCGCCTTGTTTGCTTCTCGACAACGTTGAAGATCTTGATCGGATGCTCTAGGTAAGTTAGATCTTTCTGAAGGGCGATGGCTTCAACTGGAGTCCGCTCTTTAGGTACTCTGAGACATTTCTTGAGCGTGAAACACATTGTGAACGTCTGACAGACTTTCCGGTAGCTCCAACTGATAAATCACTTCTCCACGCTTGGCAGTGATCGGGAACATGCCTAGGTATCTTGGCGCGAGCTTCCCTTTTACTTTAAACCTTCGAGTTCCACGAAGCAGGGATACCTTGAGATACACATTATCTCCAACTTCAAAGGTTAATTCTCTTCGATGGTTGTCGGCATAATTCTTTTGTCTAGACTGAGCTGCTTGAAGGCGATCTCTGATTAGCCGAACTTTTTCTTTCGCTTGCTTGAGAGTATCTAGCCCGATGATATACCCTTCGCCTGATTCTGATCAGTACATAGGAGTTCTGCATTTTCTTCCATAGAGCGCTTTAAACGGGGACATTTTCAGACTAGACTGAAAACTATTATTGTATGCAAACTCGGTACACGATAGACATTTCTCCCAGTCTACGGTGAATTTCAAAGCACAAGCTCGAAGCATATCTTCTAGAATCTGATTAGTTCTTTTCGTTTGACCATCAGTCTGAGGGTGATACGTTGTGTTGAAAGCAAGGTGTGTCCTAAGGGCATCATGCAGACTAGACCAAAAGTGCGAGGTGAACTAAGAACCTCGATCCGAGACTATCCTCTTGGGTACTCCATGTAGGCATACAATACGAGCCATGTACAACTCTACTAACTTGTCTCGCTTGCAAGTTGTCTTCACTGGAATGAAATGGACAACTTTGGTCAATCTATCAATTATAACCCATACTGAGTCACATCCGGACTTGGTTCGAGGCAAGCCTGTAATGAAATCTATTCCAATTTTTTCCACTTCCATTGAGGGATTTGTAGCGGTTGAAGCAATTCTGCTGGTCTCTGGTGCTCAGCCTTTACTCGCTGGTACACATCACAAAAAGTTACAAACTCAGCGATGTCTATTTTCATCCGTGGCCACCAATATAGAATCTTCATATCTTGGTACATCTTGGTGCTACCTGGATGCAGGGTATATGCTGAGCTATGAGCTTCTTTCATAATCAAATCCTTAAGTTCCTTCTGGTGGGGAACAAAGAGACGTTTCCCATACCATAGGATTCCTTCCTAATATTATATCATCTTGGGAGCTTTTCCTTCGGCCATTAGTTGCTTAAACTTCTGGACTTCAGGATGTTCTTCTTGGGCGGTCTTGATTTGCCCTTCTAGAGTTGGATGCGTTTCCACAACGTCCATGGTGCCTTGTTCTATTAAACAAAGGTTGAGCACCTCAAATTCCTTGTAGAGCTCAGGTCGATGTTCTCGAACCAAAATGTTACTGTAGTAGGACTTGCGGCTTAATGCATCAGCAACTACATTAGCCTTTTCAGGATGGTAATGTACACCCAAGTCATAATCTTTGATCAATTCCAGCCATCTTCTTTGACGGAGGTTGAGATCTGTTTGGTGAAAATGTACTTGAGGCTCTTGTGATCTGTGAAATGTTGCAATGATTTTCGATCAGGAAGTGCCGCCAAATCTTTAGGACATGCACTACTGCTGCTAAGTCCAAATCATGGGTTGGGTAGTTGTCTTCATGGGGACGGAGTTGTCTGGATGCATAGGCCACGACTTTTCCCTCTTGCTTGAGCACGCAATCAAGACCTTGGCGTGAAGCATCACAATAGACTTCAAAGTCCTTGTGTATGTCTGGCAAGACTAACACTAGTGCAGTGGTTAGCTTATTCTTTAACTCCTGGAAACTCTTTTCACATGATTTTGTCCACTCATACTTCTTTTCCTTCTTAAACAGGTCGGTCATTGATCTAGACAGCTTGGAGAACCCTTTTTATGAAGCGTCGGTAGTACCCGGTCAATCCGAGAAAACTATGCACTTCATTCACGGAAGTTGGTTGTTTCCAATCCAAAACATACTTTACCTTCGATGGGTCTACTGCGACTCCTCCTGCGGATACAATATGCTCGAGGAAACTGGTCTCTTGGAGCCAAAACTCACACTTGTTGTACTTGGCATACAACTGATGTTCTTTGAGCTTCTCGAGGACCAATTGCAGATGTTCAACATGTTCTTCATTGGTCTTGGAGTAAATTAAAATATCGTCTATGAACACGACAACAAATCTGTCCAAGTATTCCATGAATACTTTGTTCATAAAGTTCATGTAGTAGGCTGCTGCATTGGTCAAGCCAAACGACATGACGGTGTATTCGAACAGGCCATACCGGGTGGTAAAAACTATTTGTGGGATATCCTCAGCCCTGATCTTAAGTTGATGGTATCCTGACCTCAGGTCAATCATTGAGAACACTACTACTCCTGTCAGCTGATCAAACAAGTCATCAATGCGGGGCAAAGGGTACTTGTTCTTGATGGTCACATCATTGAGGCTTCCGTAATCCACACACAGTCTGACGGTTACGTCTTTCTTCTTTACAAATAGGACTGGTGAACCCCAGGGAGATGAGCTAGGTCTGATGAGTACTTTATCTTGCAGTTCTTCCATCTGTGTCTTGAGCTCTTCAAATTCTCTGATGGTCATTCTGTATGGTCTCTTAGCAATCGGGGCAGTCCCTGGCTTCAGGTTGATTACAAACTCAATATCCCGGTCTGGTGGCATGGATGGCAATTCTTTAGGGAAGACATCGGGGTAAGCTTTGACTACAGGTGTTGTCTCAAGGGACAACTCTTCTAGGTGGTGGATTGCTCGATCCAAGGGAGAGGAACGATCCACTCTAACCTTTACTATGGTTCCTGGATTCTTGGTGAGCATCATTTCTCTGCTGGCAAAATCTATTAATCCTTGGTATTCAGCCAACCAATCCATCCCTAGGATGATATCCAGAGTTTGGGACTCTAGCACAAGGAGGGTTCCTAGAAATCTAGAATTTTTCAAATCAATCTCTACTCTAGGGCTTACTGAGGTAGCAAAAACAGGTCCTCCAGGTGAACTTAGCACCACGTGTTTCTTTAACTTAAAGGTTGGCAACTTAAGCCTTTCAATAAACTTTTTTGAAACAAAAAAGTGTGAAGCTCCAGAATCAAACAAAACTTGCGCTGGTACTGAATTAATAGAGAACGTACCCATAAGCACTCCTGAGGTGTCTTGAGCCTCCTCTGTTGTGACATGGTTCACACGGCCGCGGTTTGGGGTCGGTTAGACCGTGACGCTTGCGACGTCTGATGACTCTTGCTTTGATTCGGACCTTGGCCTTGAGTCGGGGCAGCTCCCGGGTTGAACTTTGCAGCAGTGTTCGGACGATTAGGGCACTTATTGGCGAAGTGCCCTTTCTCGCCATAATTGAAACAATGGAGGTGGGTCTGGATGGGACAGTGGTGGGTGGCCCAATGGGAGTGAAAACGAAGCCAATTCCTTGGGGAGGTGGTTTGAAAGACAAACCGCCCTAGAAAGTTTACTTCAGAGGGAAATTGCCCTGCGGCCTTTGGAAAGCCATCTTCTGCTTGCGGCTGACTTCAGCGGTCTTCCTTTCGTCTTCTAGTACTAAAGCTTTGTTGACCAAGTGGTGGAAACTGGAGAAATCATGAAGGATGAGCTGACCTCTCATATCTTCAAGCATGCCTTCTACGAAGCGGTCAATATTCTCTTCCTCATTCGCTATGTCATTAGGGGCATAGCGGGCAAGCTGATTAAATTTGGTTAGGTACTCATTCACTGACAAGTAGCCCTGCTTGAGAGCTCTGAATTTGTTTTTCTTCAACCTCATTGTACCTGTTGGTACAAAGTTTGTTATGAAGGCGGCCTTGAATTCCGCTCAAGGAATTACCTGCCACACAAGTTCATCTTCTTGTGGCAACTCAGCAATTTCTTTCGGGCGGTGGTCCAGTATGTTCTTGGGTTCGAGATCTCGCTTTGCTTGGGTTCATTGCCTCTTCATCTTCTTCTTCTTCTAAGGTTGAGCCATCACTACCTCGAGTAGCGAGATAGTTTTTCCACCAAGCAGCGGCGGCTCCTTTCAACTGATGGGTGGCAAAGTCCACCATGTCTTCATCTGAGCATCGAGCAATTCGAAGCTTCTTCTCAGTGTCCCTGAGCTAATCTTCTGCTTCAAGTGGCTCATTCGCCGCAGCAAATGTGAGGGGCCTTGTACGGAGGAAATGCCACTTGAGTTGCGGCCCACCGTCCCGATCTCGACTAGCGAGCACGGCACGGAGAATCTGCGTCATTGGAACATCACTTGTGCCATTGAGGGGTTTGCTGGCGGTGGTGGCGGTAGATCTTGTCCTTGCCGCGACCACGGCCATTTTCACAGCCTCTTTCTCGGCCGGTTGTGAAGGCTCCATGGGCTGGGGCGGTGTCTATTCTAGGCGGTATCTGAAGAACAGCTGAGGCTTAGAAGAAAAGGGAGTATATGAGGGTTTATTAGCCCTCTAAGGCACACACAGAAGAACATTAAACCAACAAGAAGATCGAATACATACAATACAAAACCTAGAATGACTGCATTATATTAAGGGATTAGGTGTTACATGACTTCTGAAACGTAGTCTATATGCTAAGCTAAGTCACGACACAAGGTACAAACACATCGTCTACAAAAGAAGAAACAAAAAGTGCTTACAACCAAAAGACTGCTTAAGTAAGCACTGCTAGCTAATCTAAGCTAACTACTCCATTGAGAACTGGCCACTACAAGCGGTCACGATTACAGGGAGCGAGGAATGGGAGTGGCTCTGGCTGAAGGATGGTAAGGTAGAATGAGAGCGATCGCTGCCGATGGTAGGCGAGTGGGAGAAGGAGCGGGAACGGCTGAGGCAGCGCCACTACCGGCTCTCCGAGGTCGATCTTGCGGTTGCGAGGATGGGCGGCGCTTCGCTCTTGCTATGTTATCCGGTGCGAGCTCTCTCGGGGCGAGTGGTCGAACGAGTGCCCGGCTGCTAGAGGTGGCATCTGGCTATGGGGGAGGTGCTGCGGTAGAGCCTGCTATTGCTGCAGTGATCTGTGCCAATTCCGCGAGGGTGGCGTCCCTCTCGCGCCTGGTCTCACGGTGGTCTTCACCTTCCCTGAACAAGTTGTTGCGGAGGGTGTCGAAGTGCTCATAGCTGGAAGTGAGGAGCATCCAAAACTGGGCGACTTCGTCCACTGCGACATCGATGGTAGCTGACATCGCCTGTGTTAGCTGCACCTGGTGCGTCCAACGGGGATCGTCATCCTGGGCGTCGAAGACCTCAGGGTGGCGCTCTCCATCGGGGAGGTACGGATGGTGGCGGAAAGACGAGCTCAGCAGTGGGCCTCTGTGGATCCAGCAAAGGCGGGAGCAGGCAAAGTGTGCGGCATCCTGAACTGCGTCAGAACAGCTGCTCTGAGGTGTCGGGGCCCTGAAGGTGTGAGCCTCGAACTCACTCTCCCTGGCATAGAGGAAAACCTCCATGCTCCAGGATTACCGGTCTAAGATCTGGGTCATCAGGCCCCTGGAGATAGGAGGGCGGGTGTAGCCGAGGTACTAAATCAGTTGGCAGAGGATGCCCACGAACTGTCCAGTGTCTTCCCCATGAGAGAAGAAATCCCACGAGCCCTCGGACGACGGTGCGGACATCTACAAATTTTAAAACTGGAGAAAAGTCAGTAAAATATAATGAAAGTAGGGCAAGTACATAACTAAAAGTGATGAGTAAAAGCAATAAGTACACTATATTTTTGTTAATGTTTTTCCTTAATTTTGAAAATAAGTCCCAAGTCTTAAGGCAATGACTAATCTAACTAAGAACTCTACAGTCGTATGCTCTGATACCAGCTCTATTGGACCCGTATTTTCTAATCCCGAATTCTCTGTAAAAATATTGTGTTACTCCCTAGATCAGTACATAGCACTCACAAGCTCATTGCTGAATCATTTTATACAAGGTGTAAATTAAGACATTCAAATATAAACAGAAATCAGAGTGACATAGACCACGTCGGGTCGAGTTTTACATAAGGGCCACCAGATCAAATTGATTACATCACATGAAGTAACGTAAACTACAGCGAAAGCAAAAGAGAGGTAGAGATCATCTCTCTATAGGCAAGCGACTGAGGTAACCTGTGTACGACTAATATTATCCAAAGATTTGAGTAATATCGGTTGTACGTAAGTACCGACGAGTCCACTAGACTGGGGCGGGACCTAGACTACAGAATCTAGACTATTCTTCATAGTTCCCTTGGCCATCGACTTCGGGATCCTCGTAGTACGTGTAGTCTCTTTGATCCATACCATCTAGAGGGTTTGGGGGAGCGAGAGTGAGCACAACTTCCGTGCTCGCGAGCCAACACACAGTATGCAATAGTATACATGCAAGGCTTAACAAGGATGACTCAGATTCTTTTATTTGCTAAAGCAACATTTTCAATTATCATAGTTACAAATTCCTATGACTCAGCATTTTAAACAAATTGCATTTTATTAAAGAGAGTAAGTGCAACATTTAAATAACAATAGAGGTTCCCTCCATCGGAACTCTACATATGCATCATTTTGGTGGAGCTACCTCCGCTCCTTCACACCACTGAGCTCGACGGCTCAGGAAAAATCCAACCTCAGGCTAGGTGAGTCGTCCTGGTTGTAATCCACCCACAAAGGTTTTTGAAATAGAACTAACTCAAGTTAAGATCCCATGTTCGCCCTTGATCGTAGGCACGGATGTTTAAACAGTTTAGACTCTGCAGAGGTTGTACACTGTACCCATAAGAGATAATCATACTTATTACCACACATGATTCTTTAGTCATGTAGTTGAGCGATCGTCACAGTAACATTTCAAACTACTTTGCCCCTTCCGTCATCTCACCCCTATGGGCTACCCCCACAACTTGTGCGGGATGTTCACCACAACGACTAGCGCAGTTGGTCCAAGCCACAAGGACTAGCACAGCTGTCCCCGGCCACAACGACTAGCGCAGCTGGCAACTTCACCCCTCCTCGGTGTCCCTTTCAAGCCAGAACACATCCTGCCGCTTGCACACTTCTAAACACCAGTTGTGGGATGACATTAGGGGTTCAATAATTTTACTAAGCCAAGTTGCACTTTGCAGACTTGTGGTTGTACTTATTTTACATAGGAGGTCATGACAAGATTAAGTCCTTAATCCATCTGGATGGTTCATGCCACATACCAACCACTCTCGTAGACGACAGCACCCACCACCCTTTCCATCCGCCCAGATGTGGTACTAGCAAGTTGTTTAGGGTTTTGTGGAGGAAAACTAATTAACACAACACGCCAGTCATTTATATCCAATGACTGCCCAAAACCACTTTCATGATTACAATATGATGATCAGGACATTTATTGTCTCGGTACTTAAGCAAGTCTAGCATGTCACTTAAGTACAACCTATGCAAGTATTTACCACATAATTACTAGGGTGACATGGAATGAGGGATTCAATTTATCAAATGATGGGTAATAATTAATTAATCATCAAGTGAGTATTTAACTACCTTAAGCTTTAATATACATTTGATTACAGAATTAAAGCATGCAACTTTGATATTTTAAATAAATATAATTTGCATAAAATATAGGCTCAAAATGATCAAAGTATTAACTCGCCTTGGTTAAAGGCAGTAGGGTCTTGGTACTCTTGAGCTTGGTCGAAGTGGAGGTCTCCTGCGTCTTCGAACCCTAGTCGGACGAAAGTACTAGAAAAAGGCAAAACAACAAAGAGGGCAAATAAATATCAAACTCATAATTAATGAGCTCCAAATTGAACAAGACCAGTGTCATTAGCAAAATCTTGAATTTAAAAAATTTTAGGAACAAGTTTCATAATTTTTGGAGTTATAATGAAAAAGATATGAATTTTTGAAGCTTTCCAATTGAATTTTTCATTAAAAACTAAATCAGAAAAGCCAGAAAATCGAGGAGCTGACACGTGGCCAGTGCACTGTGCGTGGTCCACGGGCACTGTTGCGTAGACCGGAGGTCACACGTACTGTTCTGGTCCACGGGGCCATGGGTCCATGGAATAGCGCCGGCGGACCCACCTGTTAGTGTGGCGACGGTGTTAAAAAGCACTCCGCGACGCCTCGCTTTCTCCACGCGTGCGGAGAACGAGAGGGGGATGGAGAGAAAGAGGCGGGGAGAGGAGGGGAGAAGGAGGAGGCAGCACGGAGCGGGGTCGGGCGAGGGCATAGCCGGCGAGGCGACGCAACCGAGCCGAGGAGGAGAGGAGCGAGGCGGCGGCAGTCAAGAACGGAGGAGGAGAAGGGATGAGGCGGCGTGGAGCGGAAAGAAGGGAGGCGGCCCGCTATTTATAGCCGGGCGGCGAGCCGTTAGGGGCGCACGCAGCAGTCCCAAGGCGGCAACATGGGCGGCTGCGGCGGTTGACCGGCGGGAGTAGGTGGGCGTGTGGCGAGCGGCGACGACCCGAGGGTCCTGGCGATGCGGCGATGGCGGCGCAGCAGCGCAGCGGCGGCCTTCGGACAGACGAGCGAGGCGGGGCGCAGAGCCGAATGGATGGGCGGCGATGGGACTGCGAGGAGGGGCGCGATGGGACCCGACGAGGAGAGGCGCCAAGTCGCGCCGGCCGAGGAGGCGACAGGCGGTGGGAGCCGGTGGCGGCAGAGGAGAGGACGGGGGTGGCATCGGCGTGCACGCACGGGAGAAGGCGATGGGGGCGGCGCCCTGGGCCGAGGCCGAGGAAAACCTGGGCCGGGTCAGGCCCAATCTGAGGTGAGGTTGAAGCTTTCAAATTTTGATAAAAAATTTTTTGGTAAATTTGATTTTGAAATCGCTTTGAAAATGAGGATGAGTGCGTGGAGACGGTGGAGTATATTGGCAGTGGCATGGTCGGCCAGAATGGCACGCAAAGAGAATCCTACATTCCCTGCAGGCACTGCGCCGTACGTGCTCTCAGCATCAAGCGAGCTAGCTAGGTGGAGGTTGGTGCATCAATTCGCGCATCTCGGGCACGGGTACATCTTGATGTTGCCGATGCATCCATCGATACGATCGATCTCCATCCCTCTCTGCATCCATCCGCCCCCGCAAAACTGGTGGCGCAGAGGCGCTCTGAGGGGCAGCGGGATTCTCGCGACGGCGACGGCGATAGGGACGGCGGGACAAGGCGAAGGCATTAAGCCGGGACAGCGTGCATGAACAGGTACCGGTTGTGGAGTCTAGGAGCTGGGCGGGCGCATGCAGTTGGCGGCCGGGTGAGTTGAACTTACCGACGGAGAGGGCGCCCGCCATAATTGGGGTCTGACCTGCAGCCGGATGGGGTGGTCCGCGCGCGCGCGCGCGGGGAGAAAGGGACGTGTCTTGCAGCGACCGTCCGGCCCATCTCGCGTAGCTCTCCCCGCGCGCGACCACCCACACGGCAGAGGCAGAGCCAGCGCGGGGTGGCGAGGGATCGGAGGACGAGCAAACGGACATACCGATTAAATGTGAACGCAGAGTGGTCGATCTCTGCACACTTCGCCCAGCCCAGCTCATCAGCTCAGCTGCGAGATGCGCGTATCAAACGGGATAAGATTTGCTCCGGGATACTTGCCAAAGGGAATTATTGGGGTTAAAACGACATGAGCGGGGTTGTTTCGCTGGAGATCGATGCCTGCTCCGCGCGTGCTTGGTGTCGTGTGTCAAAACTGTCAGGGCGCAGATAGGTACCCCCTTGGTCCAAGGGGTATAAATGTGTTTCTTACCCCGATGAATTGTGGAATACGAGATTTTGCCTGGGAATTCTGTAGAAACTAGTATGTACTAGTACATTTCAGGGGGAGAGAGCAGGCTCTCCAGATGTGCCAACCTATGCGAATTGCCAAACTAATCCACGCGCAGGATACCTGAGAGGTGCTTGAGAAGTAGTACTAGCGTGTAAGATGGTAGGATCAGTTAAAGCTTAACAGACGGAGATAGGTACGTACTCCTGTGGTCCAGGGGTGTAAACATGCCTTGGTGAATTATGTAAGACACGGTTTCATGGTAGGAATTGTATAGTTTTACGCAAAGTCAAGATTCGAACAAAATTCGGAGAAATTAATAAGCAGCTTGCTATGTTTTTGTGTGTCAACTAAGTTCCCATTTGAAACACAGGAATTTCACAAGAAACAGTTCAATTCCAATAAGATCGTGGGAAAATTCCAATGTAAAATGGGAAACTCTTGCATGCGAGTATATATAGAGGAATAATTCCTTATTTGCCGTTAGAAGTTGGTTGGATCCCTGAAATACCATTGTGAAACTGCTTCTCTCTTTATTACTATCGGATCTCAACTTTCAATTTTTTTGACACTCTCGTTAGCCTCGTTAGGTCCAGCCGTCGTTAACCACTAAGAAATTGTCAAAATGACCATCATACCTTTCTTCTTCATTCTCTTCTTTATCCTCACTCTTCCTCTTATTCTTCATGCCCTAGCCCACCGGATCCACAATGACTCCCCCTTTACATGCTTCACTTCACCAGCACCGAGGCCGACCACACCCACCCCCATGTCTCCGCTCCTCAGCCGCCACCCCCGACGCCTCTACTGCCGCCACCGCCAAATTTCACCCCAACCACCACCTCCTCCCGCTCCGCCATCGAGGACGCCACCACCACCACCATCGACGCCCCTAACACTACACATGTGGTCACGCCCGCGGTGGCCCCGCCCCTATCCGTCGTCACCGCCACCACTGCCACCTCCACGCCCAGCGAGATCACCGTTGTCGAGGTGTCACGTGGCACTGCCAGAAAGAAGGATCGACGCTCACATCGTCGCGTTGCTCGAGGCCCCCGTCCGCGAACCTCCTGAGACAAACCACAACCTCCTAGGCAAGACAGTCAGTAAATCACATACTTGATCGATGGGGAGAGAGGAGAGAGACGGGGGAGAGATAGGGGGATAAAGAAGAAGATGAAAGAGCAAGAAGGTCAAATAAGTCTTTTTCATGCACAATTTGACAGTCAACTAATGGTTGACCGACGGGGAGTGGCAAAAAAGGGACGAAAGTTGAGATCCGATGCAATGAAGGAAGAAGTAATTTCATGATGGCATTTCAAGGATCCAGCCAACTTCTACTGGCAAATACGGAATTGATCCAGATATATACTAGTAGTATGCTTATTTGTTGCAATAGAACTTCAAAAAAGAGTGATATATATCAGCAGAAGAGATCCTAAACCGCATAATAAATATGTGGATATCATGGGGATATGCTACAGATCATAGGATGATGTGACAATTGGCAATGGAGTTTACGGTTTATCGTTTCACGTGTTTTCGGCAAAGTTCGATTCAAGTCGAATCGGTCGACCGGCCCAAAGCGTGATCGACCGGTCCCAAATCGGTATGACCGACCATAAGTGGTGGTCGGATCGGGAATGTCAGAAAGTGGTATTTTGAGCTGGGCCAAAAATAGAGGGTGTAGGCAAGAGAGGGGATTCTATTGCACTTGGTCCCATAATTTTTGGAGTCTCTAGTCAAAAGTTCTATTGGTTTAAAATTTTCAGTAGGTTTCGGTTTTCAGAGGTTGAAAATCGGCTAAGTCTTTACTGGCGGTCTGATCGGCCAATAGCTGGCGGTCGATCGCCAGGTGGGCGGATCGAGCCGGCGAGGCGGTCGACCGCCCGAGGGGCGGTCTGACCGGTTTCCACTTGGTTCGTCGTCCGTCGTGGCGGCGTTGTTCGGTTGTTAGGTCAAAGTCATGAGTTTCAGGGCATATATGTTGCATGACGCATGTTTTGACGAACAACATGGGTCAAGTTGTGAAGAACTTGTTCCCAAATTCGGTTTACTTGTCTATTGTTATGCAGGTTGCTTGGTGGTCAACGACGGTCAACGGCGAGGATGATCGGGACTAGGCTTGGAGAGCTGAGGTCCAGAACGATCGACGATGTCGGGTGAGGTCAATGTACTCAAGCGTGGTGTAAGATGGACAAGGGTGACCTATTAGCTAATCCGAAGCGCAAGATGGCGCAAGGTGTAGCTAGTTAGGTCAAGGGATGTTAAAGACAGCGCATTAAAATGTGTGCGTAAGTGTCCGTTTGTTTTGGGCCTTAACGGGAGCCCAATAGAGTTAAACTTCTAGAAGGTCTAAGCCTCCACTATAAATAGGAGAGGGAGGTGGCTGCACCTTTGCTTCGCCTTTTTGCAATTCTTGTAAACCCTAATTTTCTTCGGGAGAGCTTTTGTGGAGGCTAGGGTTTTTGAAAGTTTGATGTAATTTTCGTGCTCTTGGATTGAGCATTGTCCTCCATTGATGGAGTGGCTGTAAGCCCAGATCATATCAATCAATCCAAGGAAAGTTTGATCAATGTTTTGTCTCATTGCGTTCTTTCTCTCTATTTGATGATTTTATGTATTTCTTTGATCCGTGAGTTTTTACTTGGTTTCTTCACGTGATCTTGCTTGCTGTGACGTGTGGGAATCTATCTAGGATCATCTTGATCATCAATCACCTACGAGCAAGAGTTTTGACCCGGTTTTTAACCCTTCTTCAATTAAATCGAAAAGGATCGCTATTCTTCCAAGAATTATCATAATCTTCGATTGGAATAGGTTTATGTTATCATAGAGATGGTGTGTTCCAAGTTTCATCAAGTTTGGATTAGTAGATCAAAAGTTTCATCTAATTTCATCTTCGCCATCTGGTGATCATTACATTCGAGGCCAGGTCGATCGCTTGCGGCACCGCCGATCCGACGGCAGCAAATCGGTTTGACCACCCTTGAGGCAGCGGTCTGACCGGCAGTGCACTGTGACGTGTTATCTTGTGCTTGATCTTTTGTAGTATTGCTTAGGGGTGTTAATTGGATTCAATATTAGTCTTCCGCCGTACTGATATACTGATCTTCATAGCTTCCATAGCTACCGGAGTGAAATTGTGTTGAATCCAGTATTTGTGAAAAGTGAGCGTGCTCCTATTCACCCCCCCTCTAGTCGCCTTTTCGGTCCAACAAAATATCGATTTTATTTTACACACATATAAATATAATAATTAACTCACTCCGCCTATTGCATCACCTACTACTACTACTACCCAAAAATTAAAATTTTGAGTGCATAGATTGTTTACCTTTAGAAGTTGAAGTTGATGCCGGCTTCCCTCCCCGGTGAGCTACCCATTTCCAGCCATTGTTGCCCTGCAAGGAAGAGGAGTACATGTCGACGAGCACATTTTTTCACCCCGAGCTCAAGCCATGACTCGGTTCTCATAGTCATTGGCCTCTGTAGCCCATGTTAGGCACACTGTGGTGAGGAGGTGGGAGGCCGAGGGAGGAGGCGATGGTGACATTGCAGCGGTAAGCGAGGAGGCAGCGGCGATGCTTGCTTGACCGGCGTAGAGCAGGAGGTGGCTACGGCGCATGGGAGGATTAGGATGAAGAAGATGCGGTGTGGTGAACTCGAGACGGTGGTGCGGTGAGAGAAGGACGCCTTCATCTCTGCCTCTTCCACGTGCACCGTCGCTACCTCCCCTCCCATACCCGGCGCTGCCACTTCTCCTCTGAGGTGCCGCCGCCCCCTCTTCTCCCTTCCCTCCCGTTGCTTTCTCCCGACCCCGACGTCGCCTTACCGCGTCGTCGCCTTTCCTCCTCTCTACCACCTCGTGTCGCCATCTGTAAGGTTGAGGAGGTGAAGAATATAGACCCGTTATTATGAGTTAATGGAGTGTTTTGGTGATTAATAATAAATCCAATTGTGAGACTAACAATTCTATTTCTATATTTAGTGTGTAGTCTCATTTGGATATAAATGTGAAATTCAACGAGGTATGCAATCGACATCTTAATATTATATATTGTTGCATTCCTTGGATCCAAAATATAGGTTGAACTCCATCATAAGTATAACTTGAATATGTGCATTTGATTCTTATTACACATTTGTCTATGCACACATTTAGGGGGAGTTCACTCTATATTTTGTGGTTTCATAAGTATTGATCCATATTCCATTCTCCACGTATATTTGGGATCCTTACTTTGAAATTTATCCGTATGAGTATACAAAACTTGAGTAGTCTTTGCATACTTATGTTTTGAGTATACAAAACTTGTGTAGTGTTTGTATACTTATATTTTGAGTATACAAAACTTGTGTAGTCTATGTATACTTATGTTTTGAGTATATAAAACTTGTGTAGTTCGTGTATATTCATGTTGTGAGTATATAGAACTTATGTAGTTCTCGTATACTTATGTTTTGAGTATGTAGAACTTGTGTAGTTCTCGCATACTCATGGTGTGAGTATATATATGACTTGTGTAGTTTATATATACTCATATCGTGTTACATTTATCAACATTCATTTTATGTGTGATTAAAATGGTTATCATCGATTACCAAAGAGGGAAAGATTGAAGTATCTTGTCCCACTATTATGAGTTAATGGTATGATGTTGTAATTAATGATAATCATATTGTGGAACTAACTTTTTCCATGAGTTGGATGTATAGGTTATGTTCCAGGATGATGAATAAAGACTTGGGATGATCATGAGTTGATCATCAAGTTAAGATTCAAGTAAAGAATGCATCATGTGTTGATGCATATGAAGAGCTTGAAGAAAATGGGAATCATCATGTGTCGATGATGTTCAAAGAGAAGACCCATCATGTGTTGATGGAGGTCTAATGAAGGATGCATCATGCGTTGATGCATATCAAGACTTGAAGAAAAGGATGCATCATGTGTTGATGCACATCAAGTCAAGAGAAGACCCATCATGTGTTGATGGAGGTCAAGTGAAGAAATGCATCATGTGTTAATGCATGTCAAGACTCGGGATGAAGAAATCATCATGTGTTGATGATGTTCAAGACAAGATCCCGAAGTGAAGAAATCATCATGTGTTGATGATTGTCAAAGTTAAGGACCCGGACTTGAAGTGTTGATGTGTGTCATCAAGCTTCAAGAAGATGCAAGGCAAATGTATGACTAGGTAGGGCTAAGGATGTGTTCCTAGTCTTTTACCGGTCTATGTGTTTGGTAGGAAGACCGGATTGCTAGTATAGGATTGTCGTACTATTAAGAGGGGTCTTGACTAGTAGCATGGGTTAGTCATGTGTTGATAGCTCATTATGTTTGCTCTAGCTCATCCATGCATGGAGCTATTATTTGCGAATGTATTTTGCAAATGATTGATGCTCATGCATTTAATCTTTGTAGCATGGGACTATAGTTTGCAAATGCGTTTTGCAAATGGTTGAAGTCCATGCACCTTAGCTTTGTGGCATGATGCTGTTATTTGCCAATGTGTTTTATAAATAGTTGATGCTCATGTTTGATTTCTTGTAGCATGTGACTTAAGTTTGCAAATGTGTTTTGCAAATGGTGTAAGTCCATGTACCTTATACCTTGTGATGAGTATTCTAAAGCTTGGCAAATGTGTTTTGCAACCTATTGAGAATATCATTTTTGAATCCTTGTTGGAAATGCTGTGGATATCATGGGGATATACTCCAGATCTTAGGATGATGTGACAATTGGCAATGGCGTTAACGGTTTGTCGTTTCACGAGTTTTCGACAAAGGTTAGGCTTTCTGGACAGGGGCGGTCCGACCGGCCATAGCATGGCGGTCCGACCGGGCCCAAATCGGTCGGACCAGCCATGTGCGGCGGTCGGACTGGCCGTGACAAAAAATGGTCAGAACAGGCTGGGCCAAAAATAGAGGGTGTAGGCAAGTGAGGGGATCCCAATGCACTTGGTCTCATGATTTTTAGAGTCTCCAGTAAAATGTTATTCGAGATATAAAATTCCAGTAGGGTCTGGGATTTGAGGGGCCAAAATTTGGCTAAGTCCCATTGGTCGGTCTGACCGGTCAGTGGTGGCGATCGGGCAGTAGGAATGGCCGATCCGCCCCCGAGGGGTCGGTCGACGGGTTCCACTTGGTTAAATCGCCCGTCGTGGCGGTGTTGTTCGTTGGTTAGGTCAAAGTCATGAGTTTCAGTGCATATGTGTTGCATGATGCATGTTTTGACTAACGTGGGTCATGTTGTGAACAACTTGTTCCCGAATTCGATTTGCTTGTCTATTGTTGTGCAGGTTGCTTGGTGGTCAACGACGGTCAACGGCGAGGATGATCGGGACTAGGCTTGGAGAGCTGAGGTCCAAAATGATCGACGATGCCGGGTGAGGTCAATGAACTCAAGTGTGGTCTTTGAATAGACAAGGATGACCGAACAGACGAGCCGGCGATCGGTTTGATCAAGCGGCGCGGGAGTCGGTGCAAGTGCCATGGTGGTTTCGGTGGGAGCCGGATGGGAGAGACTGGCGGACATGGAGAGAGCATTTGATCAACCTACACGTGGCGGAGCAGGCGAAGTGCTTCGCGCAGATGGACTCGGTCTTCGGAGAAGGACCGAGAAGGGGTATTTTGGTAATCTTACCAAATACCACCTTGGTGACCTTTTGCCAACCTGCGGCGCAAGACAACGCAAAGAGAAGCGGTTTAGGTCAAGAGGTGTTGAAGACAGCGCTTTAAAATACGTGCGTGTGTGACCCGTTTGTGTTGGGCCTTAACAGGAGCCCATTTAAGTTAAAACTTTTAGAAGGTCTAAGTCTCCACTATAAATAGAGGAGGAGGTGGTCGATCCTCCAACCCTTTCATTATTGTTGAAACCCTAGTTTGGCTTAGGGAGAGGATTAGTGGAGGTTAGGGTTCTAGAGAGTTTTGATTTGATTTCGTGCTCTTGGATTGAGCTTTGTCCTCCATTAATGGAGTGGCTGTAAACCCAAACCCTATCAAATCAATTCAAGGAAAGTTTACTCAAAGATGTGTCTCTTTGCCTTTCTTCTCTCTATTTGGTGATTTTGAGTCTTTCTTTGATTCACATATTTTTGATTGATTTCTTCACGTGATCTAGCTTGCTGTGACATGTGGGAACACATCTAGGATCATCTTGATCATCAATCACCCACGAGCAAGTTTTTGGATCTAGTTTTCGTTTTGACTCGGTTTTGAACCATCCACCTCTCAAACTGAAAAAGGTCATAACTTTTCCAAGGATCTTCACGATCTTAGATTGGAATAGGTTCCTGACATCCTAGAGAAGGTGTGTACCAAGTTTCATCAAGTTTGGAGTTGTAGATCAAAAGTTACATCTATTTACAACTTCGTTTTTCGTGCTGATTTCACTGTTCATCAGGCTGGAGGTCAGACCGCCATTAACATAGAGGTCAGACCGCCCATGGACCGGTCAGACCGCCATTAACATAGAGGTCAGACCGCCCTTCACTTGGAAATTAAGTTTTGGTTGATTTTGGTTGTTTTGCTTCGGGGTTTAGATTGGATTCAATACTAGTCTTCCCCTGTACTCGTATATTGATCTTCATAGCTTCCATAGCTATTGGAGTGAAATTTGTATTGGATCTGATCTTGGTTGAAAAAGTTAGCGTGCTCCTATTCACCCCCCCCTCTAGTCGCCTTTTCGGTCCAACAAATGCACTCAAATGGGCCAATGTGTTTTGCCATTTGAGCGAAGACAATGTGTTTGGCCTCTGGAGCCTGGCGGTCTGACCGCCAGGGGTCACCAGTTCGACCGGTGGCAAAACGGTCAGACTACCATGTGTTGGGCGGTCCGACCAATTTCCTCTTGTGTTGATTCTCTGTGTGGTAGTTCCGCCGTTGATATACGGTACTACCGGGTCGCGGAAGTACCGGGGTTCGTGCGGAACGTATTTTCCAGAGAAGCACTATTTTGGTGTGGGGTGATTTTCCTTGGGCGGTTGGACCGGCCAGCCTTGGTGGTCTGACCGATTTAGCGGCGGTCAGACCGGCCATTAGTTGGCGGTCCGATCGGCCGAAGGTCCAACGACTAGTTTTATAGCCATTTGCGCATGGGCGGTCTGACCGCCAACCGACTGGCCATTAGTTGGTGGTCAGACCGGCCCTGCACATATTCGAGGGAATCTTTCCCCCAACGGCTAGTTTTTATGTGTGGGCTATAAATACTCACCTTGGCCGGTTGGGGATGGTTGCTGGTTTTATTGTGAGTGCTATACTCAGTCCTTTGAGCTAAGAGCAAGGATTTCTTCTCTTTTGTGAATGTGTTGCACTTAGTGAGATTTGAGAGCAAACCCTAAGTGCATGTGTTCCTTAGGTAGTGGATTGTGTATCCACTTGAGTGTTGACACTTTATTAGTTCAAGTGAAAGTTAAGATTTGTTTCTCTTGGTGTTTGCCGACACCTGGACGGCGTGGAGGCGTCGTGCCCGGTGATCTTCTCAAGAAGCTTGTGAGAAGGCCCGGTGTGGTTGTGAGTGGTTTGGTGCTCGCCGTCTCCGGAGTGGAAGAAGAACAACCTTAGTGGAGCGAGGTGTTGGTTCGTGTTGGAACCGGTCCAAGTGGTTGGACTTACCTCGGAGGTGTTGGCTTAATTAGTGGAGCCAGTCCAACGTGGTTGGGCTTACCTCAACGTGGATTAGGGGAGACCGGCAAGTCTCCGAACACCACGGTAAAACATAATTGTGTCCATCTTGTTTTGACTTATGTTTTACTTTGAGCAATTTACATTACATGCTTTAATTGCTTATATATCTTTGTATGATTGCTCTCATTGAATTGTATTCATATTGTTGGTGCACTTAGTGGAGCCTAGTTGATTTAGGTTTTAATTGTGGAAAACCAATTTGTTATTAGCTTCCGCATTATTAATTGATTTTAGCGCTAAAGTTTTTTAAAACCGTCTATTCACCCACCTGTAGTCGGCCACCTCGATCTTACAGGAGGCCGACTAGAGGAGGTGAATATGTGGTTTTTTTTTGCTAATACCGAGTTTTATGCGAAAATGTAAATCAATTCAGTTTTACACAATTAAAAACCTAAATAAACTAGTCTCGACTATGTGCACCAACAAACTAGGTCTAAGCTAAAGATTGCAATTCTAAGGTGACAAACAATCAATTCAATTCTACGAGTGTGAATTGCTAGAATATAAAGCACAACAAAGCAAACCACAATGACACACGATCTTTTTCCCGTGGTGATCGAAGACGTGCTATTTTCTCCTAGTCCACGTTGAGGTAAACTCAAATGAATTGTACCAGCTCCATAAATTAAGCCAATACCTCGAATTCACTAGGGGTTGCTCTTTATCCACTCCGGAGATAGCGAGCACCAAACAACTCACAATGCCCGGGTCTTCTCACAACCTTCTTTGAGAAAATCACCGATATAACTCCTCCAGGTCGTCTAGGTGTCGGTAAACACCAATAGTAGTAGATCGGAGACGCTCACTTGAACGAATCAAGTGCCAAAGCTCGATGGATACTCAATCCAACACTTAATGCAATACATGCACTAGGATTTTCCTCTCCAAGCTCACTAAGTGATACACATGCGCAAAAGAGAAGAGAGAGCTTCCTCTATGCTCACAGAGGAAGAAAATAGCACCACCAAACTCCCACAACTAGCCACAAGGGGTATATATACCCCTACACAAAGAAACTAGCCGTTGTGGGAAAATATGCTGAAAACAGGGGATCCTCGTCTAACAACCAACCAATGGCAGTCAAGCCAGCCTCACTACAATGGTTATAAAAACTAGCCGTTGGACACTCAGTTGGACTGACCGCCCACACAAGGGAAGGTCAGACCGCTCCATAGAGGAGCCATGCCAAACCGGGGAAGAACCTCTCTGGAAAACGTTGATCGTGGCAGTCTGACCGAGGGCCGATCAGACTGCTCAACACACGCCGATCAGACTAGGCTGAAACCGGTCAGACCGCTCCACCCTAGCGGTTAGATCGCAAGGTAGTCCGGCATGACCGCCCAACACATGGAGGTTAGATCAGCCACTGGCAAAAATTGAGAATCAAATTGCAAGCACTCTGAACAATTTTGAAACACATTCACCAATTTTCGTGTCATGCAAACAAGGAATAAACACATGATTCTTAACAAGTTGCAAATCACATTTGCCGACTTTTAGAATCATACCGCAAGGGTTAGGTACAGGGACTCAAACCGTTTGCAAAACACATTCGCAAACTAAAGTCACATGCTACAAGGATTATGCATAAGCCTCAACTATTTGCAAAACATATTCGCAAATACCGGCAACATGCCTCGGAGAGCTAAAGCAAGCAAGATGAGCTATCAACACATGACACACTCAAGCTACTAGTCAAGACCCCTCTTAATAGTACAACAACCTACACTAGCAATCTGGTCTCCACGGCAAATACCGAGCTAGTAAAATGACTAAGAAACATATCATTAACTTATGCTAGATATACATTTGCCTTGCGCATTCACTTGGAGCTTTAGGATGACGATCCACATCTTCTCTCCAAGATTGTGTTCCTGACTTGAGCATCAACACATGGCGCCACTCACTTGATTTGATGACCTTCAACACATTGAGTCATCAATTGCCTTCATCATCATGTGACTTAACCTATTTCACCAACTCATGGAAAATATTAGTCCACATGACGATTGTTATTAATTACCAAAATACTCCATTAACACATAATGGAGGGTCTAGATTCTTCACCAAAGCTACCTCTCCGCTACCTCCTCTTGTCGTCGGCGCGAAGGCAGGAGAAAGGAGGGGAATCAGGATTAGGATGGGAATTTGAGCCAATGCCCTTTTGCAGAGATGGGGGTTGCTAGCGCCTTGGAGGCGACGAATCCTTGCGGCGGTGGCTCGATGAGAGCTCGTCGACGTCGGGGTTGTCGTCAATTTCGACCGTGGCGGAGGAAATGTAAAAGGAACTAGCAAAGCTTGGGTGACGACAGTGATGCTAGAGCTTGGTCCGTGGTGGAGAAGAGGAGGCGACACTAGATGGAGATAGATCGGGAGGTAGTTTCTGCCTTCTACCAGATAGTGGGATAAGTGGGGGATGAGACAAAAATAACACAATCGAACGGTTGTGGGGAGGAACGAGAGAGAGAGTGTGTGTTTCTTTGGAATGGAGTGGGACGGTTCGTCTCGTGCAAGTATAAATTATTTCTTTTATTAGTTAAGATAAAATATGTAAGACAGTCCCACAACGAGGTGTAAGGGAAGCGGAGATTAGAGCATGGGAGATGGCTTCTCTCTCTTCGCCATGTGTGAACACGTGTAGAGATGCGAAGGAGGAGGCGGTGGGGAGGAAGCCATCTGTGGTGGGGAATCCTAGACCTTTCCCACATCTCAATCGCTTTTTGGAGCATCAATGTCGAAGAGAATCGCACAGTAGAGTGGATTTTCGAGGTGGTGGGTGTTGTATCTCCATCAAATCCACAGATCGGAGGCTGCAGGCGATTGAAGCGTCTCAGGAGTGGCCTAGGGTTGGTGTTGGGGGCGGTGAATCGCGGTCTGGAAGGATCGGAGGCAGTGATTACAAGCAAAAATCGTACGCATCAGTGGCAGCGGCTCTTCCTCGAAGGCCAATGGCGGAAGGTTTCCAGAGGGGATGAGGCGTAGCCCCGAGGGATCAGCAAATCGTGGTGAAGGCTTTGATCTGAGGAGGTGGTTTCGACCAAAGGGGTCCTGGTTTCGATCACAGGGGGAGTAATTCTGACCTGCGTGGAGGCGGATTTGGCCAGAGAGGAACAAATTTTGAGCAGAGAGGCAGTGGATCTAAACAATGGAGTGGCTGGCATGGTAATCGTGGTGGTGGTGGCTATGGCGGCGGCGGTGGCCGATAGGGTTGGCAGAGTGGTGGTTTTCAAGGTAGAGGAGGAGATCGAGGAGGAGGGAGAGCACCTGGTCCGTCATTCCGCAATCGTCCTCAGCAATCTATGAACAGCAATGACCAAAACCAAGGAATCATGGAACGTGGAAATCAGAGCAGCAGTGGAGGAACTCACAATGATCGCCAACGTCAACAAGGAGGTTCTGCTGGTGAATCCTCTGGAAGTGCCCAACATCCAGAATTTGTGGACAATAAGAGAGCAAATTCAGAGATCAGTGTAATGAAGTTTAGCATAAGTAAAGTTCGGTGCTGCTTCTGGAGGGTGATCTTTAGCAGGGAGGGTTTGGTATTGTGGTTCGTTGTCAGTATTACTTTAAGCTGTTGTTGCTTGTAGTTTGCCGTTTCACTAGGTCCAGAAGGGAGTGTGTCGCGGTTTATGTTTCGTCAGTGTAATGAACTCTGTTTCGTTTATGAAATAGGGTCTCGCCTCCTGATTCGGGGAAAATAAATAGATATGTAGGCCAGTTTTGAGAGAAGTGAACAGCCTCCCGAGCAATGTCTCAACCAACCTATGTGAACCACCGAACAAACCCACATGCAGGGCGCACGGGATGTACGACTATCGAGTGACCATCGTAGGATCGACGAGCTTAAATGACGGGGATTCGCACGCTTGGTACAACGGACCACCACAAAACACCTCCTTTTTCCAACTCGGATCGTTTCATTTGGTTGGAGAAACAGGCGCAATGATTGTAGTTTGTTAGGCCAAACCTTCTCGGAGAGTTGAGAAGACAAATATATTAGTGCAGGTAGAGGTGTGGTCGATGGCGGGTACCAGAAAAATATATAATTCTCCTACGCATGCATGTTGTATCCTCGGATCGACGCAGAAGCTAGCTAAGCTACCTGCAGCTGCAGGGAATCAAGTTGTTCCAGAAGCATTTGAAATTGCGAATAACAAATTCCGGAGGCGATCTCCAGATTGGTCACCGCGAAGATCTTCCTTCTGCAATCTTTTCTCCCCCCAAACAATTCCATGTTGCAAGATTCTGGGTCAGAATTGACAAGTTCATGTAACAAACCTTGGCCTGAAACGAACAAGAAAAGCGTCCTAATCGGAACACGCCGATCTCACCTAACAACCACTCCCTCCCCAATGGGCGACTAGGCTAGTGCAGCACGAGGTTGTCGCAGTTTGGTAACGCAAGACATGTGGAGGAGGAATTAGGAGAGCAAATTAAGTAGTACGTCGTATATGTGGCCGATTAATACTATCCGTGATTCAAGTACTAGCTAGCCTTAGGTGAGCTAATGATGTCCATGTCAACATTGTTCATTGCACACAGCCATGTGTATCTCTCTTTGTACTGTTTATCGCAATTGACAGATCACTACCAAGATGTGAGGACCGGTGCCTAAAATTTATACATTTCGCAAGTGTCATGAATTGATCGGTCGAGCTATAGTGTAAGCACAGCATGCGTGGTTTGTGCCCGTACAGTTTCTGCAAGATTTGTCGTCGAGATCAGTGTGAACAAGCCAACTGACACCACTCCACTCCAATCATCATCGCTGGATCGAGTTCAGTACGTACGAACGTGCCGTCCTTGTCGAGACGTCGTCGGTTGCACCGATCGATCGATCTGCGTGTACGTTGTACAGCTCTGTTGTGTTGCGATCGGCCGAACTAATTGGGAGCTTGACCAAACCGATCGCCTGACGAGGAGGAGGCGATGAACCTGGGCGCGATCGCAGGAAGCTGGCTGCAGCTGCAGTCCCCGGGAATTAAAAACGGGCCGGGGAGTTGTTCGGGAAATGTCATTTAATGCTGGATAATAAACTTTGCTGCTGTGTACGTTTAAAAGCATTTAGATCGGCTATATTAAAAATATATCACTGGATTTATCGTTAAAAGTATTTTATTAATATTATTAGTATATAATACGATAAATTTACAAAATATAACGATTAAAGTGATGTCCCTAGACCGTAAAAAGTTAATATCGACACTTCAAAAAATAACATAGGAAGTGCAGTCATGTGTGGGCTTCTAAGTTCTTTGTTTTCTGGTTTAAATTTTACCTCTAGCTAACCTAATGTTGATTTTGTTTTCTAGAGGTGAGAAGAATTGGCTAGATCATTTACCTTTAGAAAATGGTACATGCACGTGTAATTTTACCTGTAGCTAACATTTTAACTTCGTTCTTATGTCACGTGGTATTTTTGCATATACTGTACACTGCAAACGGTACATGCATGAGCGAGATATTAAATGGTTTTTTTTTTGCAAAAAAAAGACGATATTAACACGATTTAAAATAGCTATGAGAATCATTCCTAAAAAAGATTATTCATCAATATGTTGTTTAATATCCCCTTGCAACAGCAACATTATGTAACAGGGACGAAGCAGTCAACACAATCATATATATAGATAGCAATGACTAGGAAAGCAACTCGTAATTAAATTGACATCCGATCACGATCGATCATCTTAGTTGACAGCCGCAACATTTATATCTATCAGAGTACAAAAATAGGTCAATATCTTGCACAACACTGTGTACAGTACACCACTCTAGCTATCAGATAAATTAAATAGTGTTAACTCGTGTTATCTAGACCAGCTCACAACAAATACTATCGTCTGAAATTATCCCTAAAAAAACAGTCAGTATTAACATGCTTGCTATGTATTAAAAAAAGCGGCAATGGCTGTACACAACTTTAAAATTTTAATTAAGCTTAACATCACCAATAGATAGCACGATACTTCAGATAACCAATCAATTAATGCGTCCACCCACGGTTTTGAAAATCAGTTTGGTATTTTTTTTAATTTCGGCCGAAATTGTCAAATCAAAATTTGAATTTTTCGAAGTTAAGACGAAAAAACTAAAAAATAGTGCAGTTTTGAGGGTTTGGATCCAAGACATCCCTCTTCTAGGCTAAGAATGATACCACTAGGTTACATGCACACATGTGTTTAAATATGATTTCAAATTTCTTTATATTAGATAAAATTTATCGAAAACCGATTTTTTTTTTTTGCTCTAACGGGATGGATAAAACCGATTTTCGACCAGTTTTTAAACGGTGCGTCACCACAACACTCCTTCGGAAAAAGGCAAAAAGCAAGTGCTGCCATATTTGCCATATTACTTCTGTAGACAAACAGTTTTATAGGTTTGTCCTGTTTGTATAGTCAAGTTGAGACGTATCCCTTTGATAAAAAGTAAAATTCATATAAAAGCGAGTAATTTACTAGAACTTAGTGTATAATAATGTGTTGCTGGATATTTGTCGGCCAACGAGCAAAATCGATCAGTTTCGTGGCTGGGACCATATGAATTTTTTCATCAATTAGTTTTTTTCGTACTCTTTAATTTAACATGGACTGCTTGCTGAAAATAATAAATGCTACCAATTTTTTTCCCGTTATTCATTAATTTCTGTGGAAGTCGATCTACATTTGGATGTTGATTTCTTACATGTATTATGTAGTCAAAACTTAAGCACGCCAAAGCTAAGACTTGAACTGGATACAAGCATGCACGGTGCTAAAAAAAACGAAATGTGTTATGAAACAAATGTTAAACATTTGCTTAAGTTTCATAAGCATGCACGGTGCTAAAACAAACATTTGTGTAGACAAACTGGGATCGATCAAATATATTTGGAAAAGCAAATGCGTTATGAAACTTAAGGTTTTTGTATGGCTACTTTTCATGGACAAACTAATATATACAAGAGACATGTTATGCAGTAGACATTATAATATTGAATATGATCAATATTATATCATATGTCCAGATAGAGAGGAAGAAAACTCTACACCATTTATTCTTTGGCTGCCAATTCAGTCAATCATGTTAGAATATTATTGGCATTAATTGGGATGGGATGATACGACTGATGTTTAACTTAAAGTGGAAAGAACGAGATTAATCTTCAATTCTAGATGAGAATCTTTATTTTGGCCGCATGGCTTATTTGGAAACAAATTAAGGAACGACAAAGTGTTTGAAAATATCACACCGAATATTATTAGTTAGAAAAATCATTTTAAGAGCAAACTTGTTGTGCATGTGCACCGAGTCAAAAAAGATTATAGACAACCTTTTTTTTATTTGCTACAAACAATTGTTTTGAGGTTCTTTGCCCCACTAGTGGGTTATAACCTTTTGTTTTCCTTTTACCTTGTACATAAAACCTTTTAAAAAATTAATATATATACAATAAGGGCCTCCTTTACTGTTCCTTGTTAAAAAAAAAAACGTATCCAATAGTAGTAATAAGAGGAGCATGATGGCTAGCTGATCAGAGCTTACGGACTAAGAAAAAAAGAAGTGCGGCTGGAAATAACCGGCTGGCTGAAGCCAAGTGTTTACAGAGCTTTAAGAGCTAGCTCATGACTTTTCTTGAACTCAAATCGAAGTTGCCATTTGGTTTCAAACTTAACTAGGGATTTGACTTTAAATTCATTCCTATATGGTCGACATATATACAGATGCCAACTAAAGTTCATAACATGCCATAAGTACACCGCGGCTGCCGACACGGATGGTTGTTTTCGGAAACTTATTGTCCTGTCGATCGATGCACGTAATTCTGGAAAGGAACATATTTGTATCGAGCACATGCAGCTTTCAGTTATGCACATCATTGTACTTGCGTACGTGTTGCTTTGGTAACCTACATGTATAACATATATGGTTACATATTTAGATACATCTGCATATGATGCTATCAAAGAACTATACATGTGAGGTCAAATTTCAGATAAAAGGATTTAAGAGAGAAAAAAATATCATGAAAATTACGGTCTGTCACATTAATTGCTCTCTTCTTGACAAACCGGTCCCAAATTTGGTGGACCAGTTTCATGCGGGCGGGATCGAGCGGTGGCTAACGAGTGTGATTCGTTTGTCAGAAGAGATTGTAATTTCGTGAGATTTTTTTGCTCTTAAATATGTAATGCTCCAAAATTTGAACTCAAATGTGTAGTTTTTTTTTTAATAATCTGTTTATCTATTAAAGTTGCAGTTTTGTGAAACTTACGCCAGGTAAGCTTGTGAACGTGCTAAGCAATTTGGCTACGTGGTGAGCCCAAACGGCCCTGTTTATGGCACAGCGATGATTGTGTCTCTAAATCGTGGGCCAAGAGCTCCAATATAACGGAGTTGTAGTTTTGTAAGAATTTTTGTTCTTAAATACGTAGTTCTCCGAAATTCGAATTCACATGTGCTGTTATCTAATAGTTATGCTTTTAAAGTTGCAGTTACGTTTTGCAAAATTTACTCTTTTAGATATTACATGCATGTATATCTTGTACTGAAATAAATCAAATCCTAAAGCAAGTCGCGTGCATGTTTTCTCAATATTATTTGAATTTTCTAATTGGCGCAACACTGTAACCTTGACCTTTTTCTAAATCAATTTGCATGTATTTTTCCGCTTTCTGACTCAGGCGTCAAGCCTCCATCTGCGGATTGATTCTTTTGGCTCCTGACCTTTTTATTTCTGGTTCGGCGATGACGCCGGTGAAGCCGGTCGGGGTGAAGAGGCGAAGGGCGGGCGGGCTCTGTCCAGATGCCGCCCGCTCTGTCCAGCTACTAAATTTTACCAGCTGTGCATGGTCGTCATCTCAGGGCCGTGCGGTTCAACGTTCTCACGTACACACTCCAAACTGCGGATTTATGCAACCGATGCAAATGACGAAATCTCAAAACCGGGTTGGCTAGCTATAACGTCTCATTTTGGGTTTGTTCAAAGTTTGATTTGAATTCAATTGTGCAACTCGTTTACTCTCAAAATCCAAAATTTGAACTTTTCAAACCCAATTCGGGCTCAGCCCATCCCACCTGCCTCCCCTGGCCCGACGCAGAGCGGCCCATGTCACCCGTACCCACGCTCCCAACCCCGCCCGCCGCGTCCGGCCAGCACCACGCAGCCCTACTCCGCGCCAATGCCGACTGCGCATCCCTGTGCATCGCCGCCCTCGCGCGAGCTAGAGCTGCGCCTAGCCCTCTCTCCCCATCTCACGCCGCGGCGCGCCTGTGTGCCCGCGAATCTCGATGTCGACTGTTGGAGCTCGCCTCCCTCTTAACTCCTCCCTTTCGCGTGCCTGTCGCACCCGCCGGCTCCGCCATCCCCCTCCCCTAGCACCGTGCCTAGCTCTGCCCTCGGGACCATACATAGCTGTCATGGCGATTCAGCGACCACCTCCTTCCCTGTGGCTATATAAAGGTCCACTCACCCCCGCCCAGCTCCCACCGCCTCCAATGCTCTGGAAAGCCACCCGAGCCCCCTTCTCCTTTCCCTCTGGTCAAATGGCTACCGTCAACGCCATTCGATCATCATAGCACCCCGGTCTGATTACATACGCCAGAAGCTTCGCGTGGACGTCCCGAAGACAACCCAAGTCATGCTAATCTTCCACAATCAGTGGGAGCAGAGTCCATTTTCAGTTTTGGAGGAAACATGGCTTCAGCACCGTAAACAAGAAAAAATAGTATTTCACCGATAGCATGACTGATCATGGTTCGAACAACCCATAATACAGAAGAAAGTTCTTGAATCTAAGCTCCTGACCGTTGTGTTAACTAGTCGAACACTCGGCATTTCACCCCTTGCATTATGATCCCATTGGCTCTTTCGACTATTCCGTTGCTTTGCGGGTGAGCGATAGAAGTGAAATGTACCTTGATACCTAGATCTTTGCAGAATTTTTAAAAATTTATGCTAGAGAACTGATCACTGTTATCTGTGATTATATGACTGGGTACATCAAATCGTGTGATCATATTTTTTTGTGAGAAACCTCTTAGCATCCTTAGTTGTTATTTTAATAACTGGCTTGGCTTCTATCCATTTTGTAAATATGTCAATCATGACGAAAAAGAATTCGAAGCCTCCGGGTGCTCTTGAAAAAGGTCTCAGTATGTTTAATCCTCAGGTTGCAAAAGGTCAAGAAAGAGGTATTATTTGCAAAGCTTGTACCAGTTGATGTACTTGTCGACTGTGAAATAAACACTATACGCACTTCGTCATGAGCTCTTTTTCATCATGAAGGGCAGCTGGCCAATAGTGAAGGGAACACGGCAATGCTACGCTAGTACAAACAAAAAAATACCGCACAACCAAGGAGCCACTGCTAGTAATAGATCACGAGATTACCGCTAGACGCACCGACTCGTAGCGGAAGTAGTGTCGTTGTAGCGAGTTGATGCAGTCGTAGTCGTACTCACGACGCATCTCCTCCTTCGAGTGGTCATACTCGCCGCGCGTCTGCTCCTTCGAGTAGTCGTACTCACCACGCGACTTCTCCTCCGACTCCGGTGATCGACACGAGTCGTAGATCGTCATAGTGCTGATGCTTCGCAACAACACCTCCGAGGTATCCACACGTATGGGGCAGGATCACCACGTACTGGAGTGCTAGCACCGGTAGCGTGGTTGAGAAGGCATGGCTATTAGGGTTTCAAGAGTTCTTCCAAAGATCATCCTCTACTCTCACCCTATGCCACCGCCCCTCTTTATGTAGGCATCCATGATGGGTCTCGAACTTGAGGCCCATTAGGAACTCGTGGCCTAAACGAATTTGGATCACCATCCAAAACAGATCCTAGCCCTTTAAGTGTGCGACCCTACAGGTTCATGTGTAATTGGTTATGACTCAAAAACTCTTTTTCGACCACCAGTCGTTAGCGGTACCTAGCAGCACATAACGATTCCCAAATACACATAGAATATATCGGACGAACCTTGATGTAATATGATCTATGATCAGATCCTCATCACTAATGATTAGTTCGTATCTCCATACGACCATATCGTATTTGGTCTCGACCAGTTCGTAACTCCTTACGACCAGATTATACCATTTTGTGATTACGTTCGATCAGTCTACGACCAGCATGAATCTCCATACGACTGGTCTGTAACTGATCGAACTAAGCGACCTACTCGTGCATTATCCCTTTGCCTCACGATGTCTGGTTGAACTCCAGGTGAGATGTTGTGTCATCCATGGACTGTTCAATACTTTCTCGATCGAGTGTCGGATAACTTCATGTGGTCGACACTTCGACCACTAGTGGCATGGCCATGCACTTTCTTTATCCGATCAACACAAGGGGCCCAGAGACATCTCTCCTATTATGTTAGGAGGGGTAAATCCCATCTCGACCAGTCACATCCCTCCGCATGTTTCATAGCATACCCGAAAGCTACCTTTATAACTACCCAATTACGAGTAGCGTTTGGCAACCCCTAAGAGTGCTATTACATATGTAGGGAACCATGCTGATCTCAGGTCTAAGGATTATACATAATCATTACTTGAGACTAACTAATGACACAAAGATTCTTAACAATCTCAATAGTGTCTCAATGATGGGTCTATCCAGCCCTATGTTCTCTAACATGAGCTCACATTATTGATTCGATATCCCTATATCCATGACCGGTGAAACAATGTCATCAATCAATACATGTGCTAATCATAGAGTCACTGGTGTTCCGACCAGTGACCTCCGACCAGGGATACATTTAGAATAACATCATATAAGTTAAAGAGTTCCACCAACAAGTCACATACTTATTGATATATAACAAATGATTCATTCAAGGAACACGATAACATATTATCAAAATCATGAACATAATGAAATATCATCATCTCTATGATTGCCTCTAGGACAAATTTTCAACAAATAGTATCATTACCTAAAGGCTTTACCGACCAGTGTTCTGTAAAAATGATGTGCTCGACAAACTCCTTCATGAATGTCGGATAGCAACTTAATACTATCCATTTGAGATATGCATCTCATCAACACTCCTTAAGATCCTCGTTTACATAAGGTACGTTCGATCAGAGTGTATGATTTGGTTTTTCGAGCAATACGATCAGCCTCTACATCATCTTCAAGAATAATACCATGTTGAAGATAATTGTAAAGCGACGTCATCCACTCTCTACCGGGGGGTCATGCGTGACAACGTCGTGTGGAGTATCCATGTTTGCATGATCGATTTGTACGACCTCTATTGGAGCATTTATGTCCTCGGAATGCTCGACCACCGAGGATGAATCGAGTTGCTCGAGAAAAACTCCAGGCGAGATATGTGGCCTTGTGGAGGCCATCCGTGCCAACTGGTATACCAGAAAGTTTTCCTTTCAAGGAATGTGTTGGATCTAAAAACTGAAGAAATGCTTTTCGAGTTTCTGTACTTCCGCCAGATAAGATGATATTTTGGTACTTGAGCATTGATACACTTTCCCAACTTAATTCGCTACTAGTTGAGAATCGCCTTTCACTAGTAATGTGCGAATCCCGAGCGCTCTGGCTGCTCGAAGTCCTTCCAGTAAAACTTTGTATTCTGCGACATTGTTTGTTGCAAGAAAGTTTAGCTGAATGGAGTATTTGATATGTTCTCTAGTAGGGAATATTAGGACGACTCCAGCCCCCGAGCCTTTGAGCATCAAGGAACCGTCAAAGTACATTGTCTACTTGTCGTCGTGTTCGTACTCGGGCCCTTCGCTGGGTTCAGGGTTTGTCCATTCGGTAATGAATTCTGCTATTGCCTGGGACTTGATTGCTATTCGTGAGATGAAATGGAGGTCAAACGCCCCAAGATTGACCGACCATTTTGCTATTCGTCATGATGATTCCCTGTTTCTGAGAACTTGACCAAGGGGATATCCAGTTGTTACGACCACTTTGTGGGCTTAAAAGTAATACTTTAGTTTCCTTGAAGACATAAGGAGAGCATAGAGCAACTTTTGTACTTGTGGGTATCTTTCCTTTTGTCCATTTAAGATTTCGCTTACGTAATACACCGGTCGTTGGATGTTGTCACATTCTACGACCAGTTCACTATTGACTGTTTGTGGCGTCATAGCCATGTAAATCAGTAATGTTTCTCCCGATCTTGGAGAAACTAAAATAGGGGTACTCGTAAGGTACTTTTTATATTTTTCAAAGGCATCGTCTGCTTCCTTAGTCCACTCAAAATCTCCATGCTTTCGAAGAAGTTTGAAGAAAGGTAATCCTTTCTCACCTAACCATGCTATAAAACGACTTAAGACTGCCATATACCCAGTTAGTTTTTGGACTTCCTTCTTTGCGGTCAGAGGGCGCATCTGGTCGATGGTTGATATTTTTGTTGGGTTTGCTTAAATACCTCTAGCCGAAACTAGGAATCTAAGAAGCTTTCCTGAAAAAACTCTAAACACACACTTCTCTGGATTTAACTTAAGGTTATGCCTTCTTAAGTTATTGGAAGTCTCGTATAGGTCAAAAATATGGTCGCTAGCGTCGATGCTTTTCACAACCAAGTCATCAACATAAGCTTCTAGATTTAGACCTATATAAGGATTAAAGGTTTTTTTGCACCAGCGTTTTTTGAGACTAAATGACATCTTAACATAGCAGTAAGTGCCATATGGAGTGATGAAGGAAGTTTTCTCTTCATCATCTTTACTCATATTAATCTGGTAGTACCCTAAGTACGCATCTAAAAAACTTAACAACTCACACCTGGAAGTAGCATCTACAAGTTGATCAATGCATGGAAGGGGAAAGTCATCTTTCGGACAAGCTTTATTAAGATCTGTGAAGTCAATACATATTCGCCATTTCCCATTGCTTTTTCTAACCATTACAGGGTTGGCGAGACACTCTGGGTGGTTGACTTCACGAATGAATCCAGCCCTAAGGAGCTTGTGGATCTCTGACTGGATTACCTCCTTCTGATCAGGTACGAAACGTCTTTGCTTCTACTTGATCAGTTTTTTGTCAGTTTGGAGAGATAGCCTGTGCTTGATCACCTCCCTGGGGACTCCAGGCATGTCGGATGCCTGCGAGGCGAATAAGTCCTAGTTTGCTCAGAGGAAGGAGACGAGCGACTATTCCTATTTGCGGTTGAGTCCTGCCCCGACCAGTACTTTTTAGGTAGACGCATTAGCGTTTCTTGAGCCAGACGGTGCGTTGGTGCTTTCCAGAGGAGCACCTTTGCTGGGTGGTACCTCCTTTGTCTGGTCGGAAGGCTTTAGGGCTACCCTTGACCTGAATGGCAGGCAGATTATTTTCTCTGGTCAGAAGCTCATCGACTAGTTCTAAGTATTTTCGATCACATGAATAAACCATTTTTCGATCTCCTCAAACCGTGATAACCCCCTTTAGTCTTGGCATTTTTAAACATTGATAACCGTAGTGCGTGGCTATCGAAAATTTTGCTAAAGCCAGATGACCGAGGATTCCATTAAATGCGGTCTTGAAATCTACCACATCAAATGGAACCTTTTCTGTTTGAAAATTATCGGGTCTTCCGAACGTAACCGGTAGGGACAGATGTCCTATCGGTTTGGCGGTAGACCCAGGAACTATACCATGGAAGGAAAATTTCACGGGTTTTACCTTAGATTTGGGAATCGACATCTCTTCTAATGCTCCCATAAATAAAATATTTAAGAAAATATCTTCATCTATTAAGACTCGACTAACTTTGCAATTGTTAATAGTAGGTTTAACTACGTTATGAAACCTACCTGGTCGAGTCGACGGGATGAGACAGTCTTCTTTGCTGAAGGAGATACAGTTTTCGACCACTTGGATGGTCGGACGGTGATCGGAGACTCAGCAAGGTTCACCTCCCATTCCACGGCCTTTAGATGACGTTTCGACTCGTATGAGGAGGATCCACTAAAGATCATATTGAATGTATGCTGCGGCTCCTGGTACTCCATCTCTTTATCGCCATCTTTGTCTTTCTTGGAGCTTGATTCTCCGAGTTCTATTATGGAGGGGAAGGGACCTTTATGTGAGTAGTAATCCTACAGTTTCTTTTGTCAAGCTTGGCAGGTGCGCAAATCATGCCCTGCTGCCTGGTGAAGTGAACACCACTTCTTACTTTTCTTGTAATCGTTGGTCGGAGCCTTAACCTTGTTCCGACCAGTGAAGTCTCTTTTGCCCTTATTAAACTTCTTAGGAATCGTAAGGACTTCCTTGTTATCGGGCTTGCGATTATTCTTACTCTTGAGAGACTTCTTGCTTTTCTTCTTCTGCTTCTCTAGGCCTGACTGGGGACTTTTATCTTTTCGATCAATAGCATCGCATCATTCGACCTCTTCACTAGCGGCTGCATACTTGTCTGTCATGTCGAAAAGTTCGACGGCCGTCTGTGGAGGATTTATTGCAATATCTCTGTAAACCGGTGATTTCTCAGACCTGCTTTAAAACCCTGAATGACAGAAGATTCTACGATCTCTGGGATAGAGTTTTGAACCTGACTAAATCTCTTGATATATTGTCGAAGAGTTTTGTTAGTTTTCTGCTTCATCCGGTGAAGATCATCCTCCTTCCCGAGACGGTTATACGTCCTTTGAAAGTTGACGATTAGAGTATCGTAGAGCTGCTCCCAAGTATAGATAGATCCGGCTAGTAGGTTAAGCAACCACAAGCGGGTAGACCCTTCAAGGACTGTGGGTAAGTAATTTGCCATCACGTTGTCATTACCACCAACACCTTTGATACCGGTAGTATAAATTTGAATAAACTCTAATGGGTTTTGGGTCCCATTGAACTTTTCTATGTTGGCTGGTCGGAACCTGTCCGGCCAACGAACAGCTTTGAGACTTGCGAAAATGCTCGGCAGCCCGTAATAGAATCGTCGCGTATTCTCTGAAAAGGAGCCGAATTATAATCAGTTGGGGATCGGGTCTTCAGATTTGCATACCTAGGATCTGGTGTCCTAAATCGGTCATGGACATTATGATAACATCTTTGACTACCAGCTTGGTTCAGATGATACCTGAGGAGGAATGGCTGCTATGAAGAGCCGCCTTCTTTTGTGATTTCCTGATCGAAACCTATGAAGGGGTCTTACTGTTGATTTGTCCTCCGCTCGACCATACTGTCCCCTCCTGAGAGAGGAGCTCTAGGATGAAGTCATCATGTGACTTTGCGAATTCCTTTGCTCCCAGTACATTACCGTACATCGCATGATTTGTTGGAGGATCTCCGACACCTAACCTGCAAGCTGAGCATAACCTGGAGTCCGTGCTAAAGCAGGATCTGGATTATTCAGAATATCCTGAACTCGTTGCAGGTTTTGTATTGTTACCGAAGGTCGTGGAGGGCTCCCGCTTGCAGTGGGCGTTCGATAAGGTGAATTTTCCCTCAACCTTCCGTTGGACCCTGTCTAACCCCTTACTCGTGGTGGGGGTAGGAACAGGTGAATTAACTGATGCATGTCCATCTGCTCTGTTGTTTCGTAGTTGGTGCTTGAGCGCCTTACCATTTCCACCGCAAGTGATGGTGAGTTAACCTGAGTATTGTGTATGGCATTAGGATTGTTATATCCGATTGTGTTAACTTTGTGGCGCCAGCAGTGATTTTCCGATGAACTCCCGTCTAGCTAAGGGAGAGCTTTCCAGTGCTTCTGCAAGAAGCCTCCATGATGAGGAGCGGTCGGAGATTACCGTCTCTGGTGGGATTTGTGGTGGACTTAGCTTAATTCGGCAGATTACCAAACATACATTGTCGGTGATAACTTCATCGATACCCTTACTAGATGTCGGTTGACCCCCCCAGAATATGTAGGAGCCGTTGGCAAATACTGGTCGCCCATAACAATATCGAGAGTACGTGGACTCTCTGATTGCAGCGCTGGGCTTCCATTGCCAATTTTGCCGGTCGGGTCGACCAGGTTTCTAGAAGTTTTTGGACATTCTGAACTAGTCGGAACGGGTGGTTCCTCTGAGAACGCCATTGATGGCGGTGGTGTATCTTCATCCATCCAGTCGATTTCACTAATCTTTGCGACTGGCGAGCTGGTGGAGGATGACATCTCATTTTGTTTCATGGCGCGGATGCATGCATCCATGTCGAAGTCAGAATAGTCCGCCAAGTCGAACCAGTTTTTCTCATCCCAACTCATTTCTATGTTCGCATGAATAATAATGAGGCAAAGAAAGTGGATGAGAAATGACTGGGCAAAGTAAAGCTTTAAGAGCTCAATGCTTTCTTCCCCACAGACGGTGCCAGTTGTCGACGATCGAATCGCCGATCTTACGAAATAAAACAGAAAAAAATGGCAAAGAGTTATTGGGAGATGATGGGACTGCTCTTTATTGCTATGAACTGGATCCTTTACAAGGGGTGCTATTGGCAAGGCAGTGGACTAATTCTAATTACACTGAGCGTAATGCTTGCTATGTTATTGAATTAGACTTGAAACATGAATCCAATGGTGATTACTGTGTTCCAATCTCCTGCTCTCTTCCTCCGTGCTCCATCCTTAAATAACTATTGAATGGGTGGCAGTACACAGGTTACTGCTATAAAGGTCGTTAGTTTCAGGGGTTACAACTCCTACGACCACAGGAGTCGTTGGCCTTAAGATTTACGACACTTACGACCACAGGGGTCATCAGTCTTTGGATTTACGACCATGAAGTCATATCGTATTTAATTATGTATTTAAAGTAATACATAGAGATTTTAATCCTCGTCACAAACAAAAGAATCTGAGTTATACTTGTTAAACCTTGCATGTATAACTACTGTATTATGTGTGTTGGCTCGCAGAACACTATTGCGTGTGCTCACTCTCGCTCCCCGACCTCCCTCAGTTTTCGTGGACCATGGACACTACACATACTATGAAGTTCCAGGAGCTGATGGCAAAAAAGATGGTGGAAATTAGATTAGGCTCTAGTAGTCTAGGTCTCACCCCAGTCTAGCCGACTAAATCGGTGCTTGCGTGCACCAATATTATCCAAGCCTTTGGGCAATATCGGTCGTACACAGGTTACCGTAATCGCTTGTCTATGGTGAGATGTGCTTCCCCTTTTGCTTCCACTGCCGCTTCTGCTTTTATGTGATGTATCCTTTTGTTTTGTTCAGCCTTATTGTAAAAATTGACCCGATGTGGTCTATGTGAACTCTGATATTTTGTAATTAATGTATGATATGGTTTACATTTTGTATAAAATAATTTAGTAATGTATATGTGAGTGCTATCTACTGATCTATAGAAAGAAAAATTTCTGGATCGACTAAATCCGGTCCGACACTACGTGCTTTGGCCGTTCCCCAAGGCGCTATATTACGTGTCAAGTAGAGCAGATGCATTGTTCTCTAGCTGCTGCGAGACCGGAGTCGTGATAGTGTATGCAATGCTGCAAGTTCGACGTAGAGATATACATGCAACTTGCAAAAAACAAAATGGAGAAGCCCATGGCAAAAAAAATTAAGTGGTTGGACCTAACTAAATTATTTTTCTACGGAAAACTGCAAGTACGACATGCCAACTATTCACCGCGCTCACTGTTAAGATGCATATGTATGCATGAAAGGGGAAATTGTCGAGATCGATAGCGCATTCAATGGCTTAATGCTCTTGCATGCGCAAAAAAACCCAAACGGCTTGAAAAATCAACAGTTAAACTATATATGCTAGTTGGGCAAAACTTAGCTACCTCTTGGCCAGGGCGGAGTAACCACGGTTGGCATAAAAGCAGTTTTATGGTTGTTCCACGCCCACCGTGGGGGTACGCTTGCGCATGTGTAGCATTTTACTTGGGTTTTTGTTCCCACTTTGTTTAAAAAAGTTAACTCAGAAGTGCTACGATTTAAGCTAACAAGTATTATATACTAGTGAAACTCAATATAAATTGGCAATGTGGTACTAAAGGGAGGGGTGTTACATTCTCTCCCCTCACCAATGGGATTCCGCCCTCGTCAGTATTAATGCTCGTAAAGACCCCTCGGTACACGACCCATGTTGTGTACCACTACAGGGTCACACACTGATGAGGATTAAATTCCTAAATATTAAATAATGGCCACATAGCTTATATTGTCATGAACCTTGAAAAGCCACCTCTTAGTCGGTTATTTAAGGATCGAGAATGTAGGATCAAGGAGGGACATCAGGAGACAACCAAGAGATCGAAGAAGGCCAGCCTTAGCGATCTAAAGACAATTTAGGCAGTAACAAGTAATTCACATAGTGTAACTAGGGCTAGTCTGTCGCCTTGTTCAAGGCACCCCTGTAATAGCCAGTTCATTGCAATAAAGAGCAACACCATTCTCATCCAAGAACTCTTAGCCATTTTCCTTTTTATATTTTGTAAGATCAGCGACTTGATCGTCGACAACTTGCGCTGACCGCGGGGAACGAGGTGTTGAGTTCTTGAAGATTTCTTCACTCAGCAATCCTCGTATCCATTATGTTCCATTGTCGCTATGCGATCATGAGTAATCATGGGATGAGGAGAACGGTTCGACTTAGCATACTACTACAACCTCGCTACGCACGCATGCATCCAAGTCATGTAACACACTACTACAGAAAGGTCTTCACGATGGTTCAAAACATCATCACGCATTTCGTTTTGTGAGCCATCTAAGTTTATGGGTCAGCAATGACATGATGTCATCACAGACGGTTTTTGAACTGTCTGTGAAAAAAGCTATCATAGACGGTTCTAAACAGGAACCATCTGTAATAAGCTGTGACTGTTTTTTCTATTGCAAAAATTGAATTTTAAGCTAAATCAATCAATTGTTGGACAAGAGTTTCCATCCAAACCTCTAGCAAGACAACTAAAATCCAATTAAAATTATGATGGCAAACACATTGCAGGAGAGACCTATCTAGCAAAAGGGAAACCAAAATGTTTCACAACGTCCCATCCGAATGGGGAAAAAGAATAAAATTATAAAGTTAAACTTGCTAGAAACCATCTGTGCCTCCAAGCTTATGAAGAACTCATCGACTTCTGGGAATGGTCTTGTGAGCTCCTCTATGTATCTCACCAGCATATCACAAACTGTTCTTACTTATCGTTCGAATTCGACTCAAGCTCGTCGGCAAGGAAAAGGAGAGACAATCAAAATCTCCAAATGTGTTCGGCTAATAGGTACAAATAAAATAAGAACCATCAAACAACCAATAAATTATGTATGTTATGGGGATATACACGTACCTTCTGCCAGTCTACTTCCCGCGACAGACATGGAGCTCCTGTGATCCCTCCTCCTCCTCGTCGGCTGCGTCTCCTCACTGATGGAAGAGGGGAGAGGGAAAGACTGATGGAAGACAAGGCAAGGGTGGGTATAATATATAAGGGTAGTGCCAAAATATTTTGCCATATGTGCAAGCGTTCAAAAATTTCCATAAATTACAGACGGTTTCGAACAAAAACTGTCTGTGATGAGCTAGTATCATAGACGGTTCATATTAAAAACCGTCTGTGATAAGTATCTCCCAATTTTACCTTACTATGTGACTTTACCATGGTTTGAAATGCCTAACACTCTAATTTTATCATGGCTTGAAATCATATGACAAACCAGAAGGTCGGAGGGGGATTCAAGTTACCAAACACTTTCTGCCTGCGGGAACCCCCAAGACATTTGATAACAATTTAAAACCTGCAATGACTTCGTCACATTTTGAATAACCCCGATCCTACTCTGGCAGAGACCCTGGGTTTATGTTCAACTTGTAGGGTAGGTATCAGAGATCCTCCAACAGACCATGCAATGTACAGATATGTACAGGGAACAAAGGAATTCACAAAGACATACTATGACTTCGTCTCAGTGTTCTTCCCTTAGCAAGGGCCAATATGGTCGGACTAGAAATCATCCGATACCATGACCTCCTTGAAGATTTTGACAAGGGAGTCACGAGGGAAGACGACTCTTTTTTGAAGCCACCCCCCCTCGTCAAGAGGAATTACCACTTGCTCGAGTGATCTTCGACATCACCTAAATCAGGTAGTCGGTCTAAGGAGTTATACCAACGTACACAACCGGATTGAGACACTCGACACTCGGTCTGTTAATCCAAGGAATCAGTCCCCAACCGATTATAATCTGACTCCTTTTCAAAGAAGGTGTCATAATTCAATTATGGGTTGTCGAGCATTCTCGGTAGGACTCCAAGCAGTGCGCTGGCTAGACAAATTCTGACCAGCAAATATGGAGAAGTTCAAATGGACTCAAAACCCCTTCGAATTTCTCCATATTTATACTACCGCCATCAGAGCTGCTGGTGGTGATGATAATGTAATGGCAAACTACTTGCCCATGGTCCTTGAGGGAACTTCCTGGTCTTAGTTGCTTAACCTACCGGACGGATCGATTTACACCTAGGAGCAACTCTGTGACCTCTTGATCGCAAACTTCCATGGGATGTACAATCACCTTGGATAGGAAGATGACCTTCATCGGATCCAGTAGGAACCTAACGAAACTCTTCAGTAGTATATCAAGAGGTTTAACCGGATTCGTAACTCTATTCCCAAGATTGCAGATTCTTTTGTAATTCAGGCTTTTAAAGTAGGATTGAGAAATCGATGGTTTACGAAGGATATTGCGATGAATCCTCCATGAACGACCGTCGAACTTTTCGACATGGCTGATAGGTATGCAGCCGTTAGTGAAGCGGTTGAATGGAATAAAACCATAGATCGAAAAGAGAAGATCACTCAACCTGTCCTGAATAAACCAGAGAAGAAACACAAGAAGTCTGTCAAGATTAAGAAAAATCATAAGCCTAATAACAAGGAGATCCTTGCAATTCCTGAAAAATTTACCAATAGCAAGAAGGATTATTCCGGTCGGAATAAAGCTAAAGCTTCGACCGATGAATATAAAAAGAATAAGAAGTGGTGTCCACTTCATTAGGCGGAAGGGCATGATCTGTGCACCTGCCGAGCTTGGCAAAATAAGTTGGAGGATTATTATGCAGCTAATGGTCATTTCCCTTCCATATAGGAGCTTGGAGAACCTAAATCTAAAAAAGATAAAGATAGAGACGAAGAAATAGAGTACCAAGAGCCACAACACACTGTTGACATGATCTTCGATGGATCCTCCTCGCATGTAATCGTGGAGCCATCCAAGGCCATGGAGGAAGTGACCTCGCTTAGTCTCCGATGACCATCAAGCCGTCTAGGTGGTCGGAGACAATCATCTCCTTTCTCAAAGAAGATTGTCCCATCCCTTCAACTCGACCAGGTAGGTTCCCTATTCTTGTAGAACCTACTGTTAACAATTGCAAAGTTAACCGAGTTATGATAGATGGTGGTAGTTCTTTAAATATCTTGTTTACGGGAGCATTCGAAGAAATGCAATTCCCAGGTCGAAAGTAAAGCCTATGAAATATGCCTTTTATGGCATAGTTGTAGGATCTACTACCAAACCGATAAGGCAGCTTTCCCTACCGGTTACGTTCGGAAAGCTGGATAACTTTCGAACAGAAAACTTTCCATTTGATGTAGTTGATTTTGAAACTACATACAATGGAATTATTGGTTGTCCGGTATTGGCAAAATTCTTTATAGCCACGCATTACGGTTATCAGAATTTAAATATGTCAGGACCAAAAGGGGTCAATACAGTTAGAGGGGATAGAAAGATGGCGTATGCATGCTATCGGAAATCCCTAGAACTGGTCGATGAACTTCCGACGAGGGATACCAATCCACCTTCCATGCAGGTCAAGCACTCAAGACCAAAGATGGCCCCAAAACCCTCCGACCAAAACATGAAAGTTCCACTCGATATGGGCGCTTCTCCGAAAAGCGTAAAAATGTCATGTGGACCAGGAAATGCTAGCAAAACCGCCCAAAATGTACTAGTCAGAGTAGGACTCAATCCTAAATAGGAAGAGTCGCTCGTCTCCTTCCTCCAAGCTAATTTGGATGTATTTGCCTGGCAGGCATCTAACATGCCCAGAGTCCCCAAGGAAGTGATTGAGCACATGCTAGCTCTCCGGCCTGACAAAAAATCGGTCAAGCAAAAGCTAAGGCACTTTGCTCTAGATTGGAAGGAGGCAATCCAGTAGGAGATCGACAAGCTCCTCAAGACTGGGTTTATTCATGAAGTCGACTACTCAGAGTGGTTCGCCAATCCTGTAATGGTTAGAAAAAGTAATAGAAAATGACGAATGTGTATTGACTTCATAAATCTTAATAAAGCTTGTCCGAGGGATGACTTTCCTCTTCCACGCATTGATCAACTTGTAAATTCTACCTCCGGGTGTGGGTTGTTAAGTTTTTTAGATGCATACTCAGGGTACCACCATATTAATATGAATAAATATGATGAAGAGAAAACTTCCTTCATCACACCGTATGTCACTTACTATTATGTAAGGATGTCATTTGATCTCAAAAACGCTGGTGCGACTTTTCAGAGGTTAATGCAAAAAACCCTTTAGTCCTCAGATAGGTCAAAATTTGAAAGCATACATTGATGCCTTGGTTGTAAAGAGCATCAATGGTGGTGATCATATTTTCAACCTCCACGAAACCTTCATTAACTTAAGAAGACATGACCTTAAGTTAAATCCAGAAAAGTGTGTGTTCAGAGTTTCCTCTAGAAAGCTTCTTGGATTCCTAGTTTCGGCTAGAGGCATTGAAGCAAATCCAATAAAAAGTATTAGAAGTTTTGAATGGACTAAAGAAGCAAATGATGTCTTTGAGAAACTCAGAAGATACCTTACGAATGTCCCGATCTTAGTATCTCTAAGATCGGGAGAAACATTGCTGATATACGTGGCCGCAACGCCACAAGTAGTCAGTACTATACTTGTCGTCGAACGTGACAACATCCAATGACCAATATATTACGTAAGCGAAGTCTTATATGGACCAAAAGAACGATATCCACAGGTACAAAAGTTGTTATACGGTCTTCTTATGGCTTCAAGGGAACTAATGCATTACTTTCAGGCCCACAGAGTGGTCGTATCAACTGGATATCCTCTTGGTCAAGTTCTTAGAAATATGGAATCATCAGTAGAAATAGAAAAATGGGCAGTCGAGCTTGGGGCGTTCGACCTCCATTTTATTTTACGAACAACAATTAAGTCCCAGACTTCAGCAAAATTCATTGCCGAGTGGACGAACCCTAAACCTACATAAGGGCCTAAGTAAGAAAACCACGAAAAGTGACAATGTATTTTGATGGTTCCTTGATGCATAAAGGCTTAGGGCTAGAGTTGTCCTGATATCTCCTACTGGAGAACACATCAAATACATCATTCAGCTAAACTTTCCTGCTATAAATAATGTAGCAGAGTACGAAAGTTTACTAGTAGGACTCCAAGCAGCCAGAGCGCTCAGGATTCATAGATTACTAGTGAATGGTGATTCTCATTTAGTAGCGAATTAAGTCAGGAAAGAGTGTCAATGCTCATGTACAAAGATGTCATCTTATTTGGTGGATGTACGAATACTCGAAAAGCACTTCTTCAGTTTCTGGATCCAACATATTCCTAGAAAAGAAAACTTTCTAGTAGACTAGTTGGCACGAATGGTCTCATCAAGATCACCTGTCCCACCCGGAGATTTTCATGAGCAACTTGATACACCCTCGGTGGTCGAGCATTCCGAAGACATGCATGCTCCACTGGAGGTCGTACAAATCGATCCCAATTGTGATTGGATGACATCAATCTATAATTATCTTCAGCATGGCACACATCCTGAAGATGATGTAGAGACAGATCGTATAGCTCGAAAATCCAAATCATACACTCTTATCGAAAGTACTTTTTACAAACGGGGAGCTCAAGGAGTGTTGATGTGATACATATCTCAAAATGATGGTATGACCTTACTATTCGACATACATGGAGGAATATGTGGACCACATCATTCCTACTGGACTCTGGTCTATAAAGCCTTCAGATAATGATACTACTGGCCCTTCATGATGCAAAAAAACTTGTGACAAAGTGCGTACAATGTCAATTTCATAGTCGACAAGTACATTAGCCAACACAAACTTTACAAATAATACTTCTTTCTTAGTCTTTTGCAACCTAGGGATTAGACATTCTAAGACCTTTTCCAAGAGTACTCGGGGGCTTTGAATTCCTTTTTGTCATGAATGACACATTCACAAAATGGATAGAAGCTGAGCCGGTTGTTAAAGTAACAACTAAAGTCGCAAAGAAATTTCTGACAAAAAATGTGATCACACGATTTGGTATACCCAGTCGTATAATCATAAATAATGGTACCCAGTTCTCGACTGAGAATTTTCAAGAATTTTGTGAAGATCTAGGTATTAGGGTACATGTCGCTTCCATAGCTCACTCGCAGAACAACAGGGCAGTCGAGCGGGGTAATGGTATCATAATATAAGGAGTCAAACGCTGAGTTTTCGACTAGTTAATCAAATGGTTAGAAGCTTGGATTCAAGAACTTCCCTCTATATTATGGGTTGTTCGAACCACGACCAGTCGTGCGACCGGTGAAACACCATTTTTTTGGTTTACGATGCTGAAGCCATGCTTTCTCTGAAACTGAAACTTGGCTCGCAAAGGACTCGACGACATCAATTTCCTTAAAGAACGATGAAACCAAGCCTTGCTATGATTGGCGGTTTACCAACAAGCCATGCGAAGGTACCATAGTCGTAAGGTGCAACCTCGCAGCCTGATGTACGTGATTTTGTTCTCAGGAAAATTCAAAGACAGACAAATCGCAACAAACTTTCTCCTAAATGGGAAGGTCCATACACTGTGGTCGAAGTCACTGGATCAGGTTCGGTACGACTAGCCATGTCAAACGGGTGTGTTTTGTCTAACTCTCGGAACATTGACCAATTGAGTAAGTACCATGTCTAGTTTTTCATTATTTCAATTTCAATAAAGATGCATCATTTATTTACTTTCCGATGAGTGATGTTATTTATATTTTAATTATCCATTATTTAGTCACATACTATTGTTGTCTACAATCATTGGAGAAGATCAATTGCTCTTCGACAATCTTCTTAAGGATATCTTTTACTTTTTGGCTCTAACATAGTTGTCAAACGCCGTAAAGGTATGTATCGTGATCATCGTAGTGATGATTCTCACGAGTGACCAGACACACTTTTCTTAAAAGAAGGAAACAAGTAAAAGGAGTATCACACATACAACTGTAAGATCGAGGTGGCCGACTAGAGGGGGGTGAATAGACGGTTTTAAAAATCTTTCAGCTCTAAAACCAATATATAATGCGGAAGCTAATAACGAATTTTTTTTGCACAATTAAAACATAAATCAACTAGGCTCAACTAAGTGCACCAACAATATGACTACAAAACAATATGAGCAATCATACAAGATATATAAGCAATTGAAGCAAGAATGTAAATTGCTCAAAGTAAAGCACAAGTAAAAACAAGATGACACGATTATGTTTTACCGTGGTGTTCGGAGACTTGACGGTCTCCCCTAATCCACGTTGAGGTAAGCCCAAACAAATTGGACCGGCTCCACTAATTAAGCCAACACCTCCGAGGTAAGTCCAACCACTTGGACCGGTTCCAAACCGAACCAACACCTTGCTCCACTATGGTTGCTCTTCCTCCACTCCGGAGATGGCGAGCACCAAACCACTCACAAACACGCCGGGCCTTCTCACAAGCTTCTTTGAGAAGATCACCGGGCACGACGCCTCCACGTCGTCTAGGTATCGGCAAACACCAAGAGTAACAAGACTCGACGTTCACTTGAACTAATCAAGTGTCAACGCTCAAGTGAATACATAATCCACTACCTAAGGCAACACATGCACTTAGGGTTTGCTCTCTAATCTCACCAAGTGCAACACATGCACAAAAGAGAGGAGAGGCTTGCTCTTAGCTCGAGAGGCTCAAAGGATGTTCACAATATCACCAGCAACCTTTCCCAACTGGCCAAGGTGGATACATATAGCCCACACACAAAAACTAGCCGTTGGGAGAAGATTCCCTCAAAATAGTGCATGGCTAGTCTGACCGCCAACTAATGGCCGGTCGGACTGCCCCATGCGCCAACAGCTAGAAAACTAACCGTTGGGTCTTCGGCCGGTCGGACCGCCAACTAATGGCTGGTCTGACCGCCGCCAAATCGGCCAGACTGCCCATGCTGGCTGGTCCGACCGCCCGATGGAAATTTGGCTAAGTCCCAAAATAGGCGCTCTCTGGAATAAACGTTCCGCACTAACCCCAGAACTTCCTCACATCGGAAGTTTCGTTTTCTCAAGAGCGAAACTTCCGGACAGAGAATCGAAGTCAAAGAAATCGGTCCGACCACCAAGCTATGGCCTGTTCGACCGATTGGCCACCGGTCAGACCGGTCCACACAGGCGGTCTGACCGCCAGACCACAGAAGCAAAACACATTTGCTTCACTTCAAATGGCAAAACACATTCGCCCATTTGAGTACAATTCCAACAAGGTTAAAAGATGATATTCTCAGCTAGTTGCAAAACACATTTGCCAATATTTTAGAATAGTCATCACAACGAATAAGGTACATGGACTTACACCATTTGCAAACTTAAGTCACATGCTACAAGGGTTACGCATGAGCCTCGACTATTTGCAAAACACATTCGCAACTAAATAGCATCATGAGTAGATGAGCTAGAGTAACCATATTGAGCTATCAACACATGACTAACTCAAACTACTAGTTAAGACCCCTCTTAATAGTACGGCAACCTATACTAGCAATCCGGTCTTTCAACCAAACAGCAAGACCGGTAAAAGACTAAGAACACATCCTTAGCCCTAGCTAGTCATACCTTTGCCTTGCATCTTCTTGAAGCTTAATGACGCACATCATCACTTCAAGTCCGGGTCATTAACTTGATAATCATCAACAGATGATGATCCTTTGCTTGACCTCCATCAACACATGATGGGTCTTCTCTTGTCTTGACAATCAACTCATGACCATCTCTTCTTGATAAGCATCAACTCATGATGCATCCTTTACACCAAGCTCTTGACTTGATGATCAACTCATGATCATCCCAAGTCTTCATCGTCCTGGAACATAACCTATTCATCCAACTCATGGAAAATGTTAGTTTCACAATATGATTATCATTAATTACCACACTATACCATTAACTCATAATGGTGGGACAAGATACCTCAATCTTTCCCTCTTTGGTAATTGATGATAACCATTTCAAACACAAATAAATTTGATTTGATAAATGTAACACAACGTGAGTATATATGAACTACACAAGTTACATATACTCACGACATGAGTATGTAAGAACTACATAAGTTCTATTTACTCAAAACATGAGTATACAAAAACTACACAAGTTCTATATACTCAAACGGAAATGTTTCAAAGTAAAGATCTCAAATATATGTGGAACACGGAATATGGATCAATACTAATGAAACCAAAAAATATAGAATGAGTTCCCCCTAAATGTGTGCATACACATATGTGTAAAGAAAACTGTTGGACCGAAAAAGCGACTAGAGGGGGTGAATAGGAGCACACTCACTTTTTCCCAAAATATGAATTCAACACAATTTCACTCCGATAGCTATGATGAAGCTATGAAGATCAATATAACAGTACAGCGGAAGACTAGTATTGAATCCAATTAAACCCCTAAGCAATATGACAGAAATCAGCAAGAATCAAATCTAATAGAATCGCCGGCCCGCTCATTTGTTATCTTGGCATCGGTCCGACCGTACCAAATCGGTCCGACCTCGGTGTGGGGCGGTCGGACCGCACCAAAATCGGTCTCGACTCGGTGTAAGGCGGTCGACCTACGAGCTGCTGTAACAAAGAAAAAAATTACCGATGACGGTTGCAATTAGGTCTAACTTTTGATTCTCAACTCCAAACTTCACGAAACTTTGCACACACCTTCTCTATGCTATTGAGGACCTATTCCAATCGAATATTATGATAATTCTTGGAACGATCTTGAGCAATTGTCAATTGATTAATGTAAGGTCTAAAATCGGGCAAGAACGAAAACTTGATCCTAATGCTTGTTCGTGAGAGATTGATGATCAAGATGATGCTAGATAGATTCACACATATCACAGCAAGCTAATCCACGGAAAGAATCAATCACAAACTCGCGGATCAAAGGAAGCCCTAAAATCACCAAATTGAAAGCAAGAACGAAAAGAGACTTATCTCAAGCAAACCTTGCATAGATTGATTTCGTGATTGAAGTCGGATTACATCCACACCATCATGGATCAAGAGACAATCAAGGATCACGAAATTCACCACAAACCATCAAGAGCCCTAGCCTCCACCTCAACTCCCTAAAGACAATTAGGTTTTGAAACATAAAAAGGCGAGAGAGCGAGAGTGCACCACCATCTCCTCCTATTTATAGTGGAGGCCTAAAACTCTTAGGGTTTGACTTAATTGGGCTCCGTTAAGGCCCACTAACAAACGGGTCACACACGCACGCTTCGCAAGCGCCGTCTTTAACTTTTGACCTAAACCGCTTCACCATGTGCCATGGATTTGCCAATAGGTCACCCTTGTCCATCTTGTGTCACGCTTGAGTCGTTGACTCACCCGCATCGCCGATCGCTCGACCTCAACTCTTCAAGTCTAGTCCCGATTCTCCTCGCCGCTGACCGTCGCTGACCACCAAGCCACCGCACAACCACGCACAAGAAAACACGATTCGGGAACAAGTTCTTCACAACTTGACCCATGTTAGTCAAAACATGCATCATGCAAATCATATGCCATGAAACCAATGACTTTGACCTAACAAAACAACATCGCCACGGTTGGCCGACGCTCAAGTAGTTCACGGCCCGACCGCTCCAGTGAGCGGTCGGGATCGCTTTTCATGGCGGTCGGACCGCTCCTCGTGAGCCGGTCGGACCGCCTTAGGACTTAGCCAAATTCAAGCTCCCAAAATCCAAACCTTTCGAAACTTTAAACCAATAGAACTTTTCACCGAGACTCCAAAATTATGAGACCAAGTGCCTTGGGATCCTCACTTGCCTACAACACCTATTTTTGGCCCACTCATTTTGACCACTTTGGTCACCGCCGTCCGATCGCCCTACATGGCCGGTCCGACCGATTTGGGACCGGTCGGATCGCCGTGCAAGGACCGGTCGGACCGCCTCGTCCAAAGAAGCCCGACACTTTGTCGAAAACGCGTGAAACGACAAACCGTAAACGCCATTGCCAATTGTCACATCATCCTAAGATCCGGGACATATCCCCATGAAATCCACAATCTCCCCTTGATGAACACATTGGCAATTATCCGTAAAATGTAAGTAAGAGGTTTGAAAACGAAGTTTACTCGCAGCAGCAGACAAAGGCACAACTTGGTCCATAAGCAAGAAAAAGCAATGTAAGTGACCAAGCCGGCATCGTAATAGTATAGGCATGTGAGACAAGGCAAAAGAAAGCATAAAACTTTGATTTTAAAAGGGTCAAATTTCTCACATAAGGTCCAAATGAAAGAACAATTGTTCAATTGACCTATGATCATTGTGAGGATAAAATAATGCAATTCAAGTTCGAATATTCAATAAGACAATAAGAATGCAACTCAAGAACTCCCCTCACTATGATCCTCAAATTTCAAATTTTTTTCGCCCCTTTGTACAAACTTCTCCCCAACAACTTCTCCCCAAAGAAAGAAATATATTCTCATTAACACATCTTCTCTTCTCATTTAACACATCTTCTCCCTTTGACAATGGATTCATCAAGGAATCACACCTTCCTCTCATCCAGAGATAATAAATATAGAATAAAGGAAGAAGCGTAAACAAAAGAAGCATAAAGAGGAATATGCATGAAATGCAATGGAGTGGCTTCAATTTTTGTATTTTTCAATTTTTGATTACAAGAAGCTTTGGAGATTACCCAAAAGAACAAGCTAGTATCTCTAATATTGTACAAACAAAGATATCAAGCCCGACAAACGCTAGCAAGATCATGGTAAGACATATATATCAAAGCTAAGCACAAAGGCTCAAAAGTAAAGCAAGAGATTTGATCAATTTAAGCAACGCTCAAATTCAAAGAAGTTCATCAACAGGATCCTAAAGTGAAATTGGCCATGTCAAAATGTCAAAGTGAGATCAAAAATCTAACAAAGACCACAAGAAGAGTCAATCAAGTCCCGTATTGAATCATTTTGCTCAATATTTTGTAAACGCCCATTTGTCAACATTTTTCTCATTTGCATTGAATATTGAAGTTGACTAATGATCTAACTTAGTGACAAGATCCGGACTAGGAGCCATCCACAAACTCATCCTAAGCTTCGACCAAAAGTTGTTTAAAGGTATATCTTAGTAAAGAAGATCCCGGACTAGGAGCCATCCACAAACTCTTTCTAAGCTTCTACCGGCGACAAATCTTGAGGTTCATGTCATTTCGACAAGCAAATCCCCATGAGATCGTCTCGATCATCAAACTATCTCCAAGTTCATGTCATTTGACAAGGCCTCGTAAGAATAGTTTGGCACAATTTAAGCATAAGACAATCTTGATTTTCATTTTTCACATGAGTACTTTTAGAATCTCAAGAACACAAAAGCTCAAGTAATGGTCAATTTTAGATCAAAGAGCTAACAAAGCAATTTCGACAGGCCAATGTCACAAGAGGAGCACTAATTACGCAACTCGCTAAAACATCCACAAATTGCAATTTTTAGTTTGAGTTGTTTAAAAGGTTCTAGCTCATATAGCAAAGACTTAGCTACACATGTAAAAGCATGATAATTCTAGCAAGTCAAAGAACTAGACATGACATTGAGCAAGAATTGAAATACAAAAGCTCTAAAGGGTAATAGGCAAAGCTTCATCAACTTTAAAAGATAAGTGAAAATCTTATATTACAATGCATCTTTTGGATTTTTCATACCATTTGTTGTAACCACTTGATGGAGTTTCTATATGAATGCAATATGACACAATGAGATGCAATTAAAAGCCTAAAAACCTAAAAAGTTCAAAAGATCACTAAGTTCGGAAAAAAACAATAAAAGATCAAAAGAACAAGGAAAGATAAGAAAAGATCAAACTCCCCTCAAACCAACCCATAAGGATAAATTACCCTAACTCGCTTCTTAAGGAGGAAAATCTGTTTGATCTAAAGGCTTGGTAAGAATATCGCCAATTGAGCTTGGACTCACGAAGTGCATCACAACATCACCTTTTCAACATGATCTTTAAGGAAATGAAAGCGAATGTCTATGTGCTTAGTCCTAGAATGTTGCAATTGGGTTTTAGCAATATTAATAGCGTATGTTATCACGTAAAAGAGGAACACTAGCAAAGTTTAACCCATAATCTTTCAAAGTGGACGTCATCCACAAAATCAAGCACAAAGAACTAGCAAAGAGACTACATACTCGCTTCAAAGAAGGATTGTGCAATGTAAGACCGCTTCCTAGAAGACCAAGATACAAGAGAAGTGCCTAGGAAGTGACAGTGCCTCGAGGTACTCTTCCTATCTAACCGACACCGCAAAATCGTAATCGAAAAACCTCTAATGGACAAAGTCAAGAGCAGAATACCAAATGCCATATAAGAGGGTAGAGTGTAAATACCGAATATGCGCTTAACGGCTTGGCGATGGGAAGTTCTCTGAGACGCTCAAATCTTGCACAAAGGCATACCGTGAAGTGAATGTCCGGTCTCGAGGCCACAAATATGTAAGGGAGCCGATCATGTGCGGTACTCGCGTTGATCCACGACTTCTCCTTCCTCATCCGGATCAAAACAATCGGTTGCCATGGGAGTGGAGATTGGCTTGCAAATCACCCATGTTGAAGCGCTTGAGTAGATCTTTAGTGTACTTTCGTCGATGGATGAAAGTTCCTTCCTTGCATTGCTTGATTTGAAGTCCCAAAAGTAATTAAGCTCTCCCATCATACTCATCTCAAATTCTCGGACATAGTGTCGGAAAAGCTATTATCTGCTCCGAGGATGCCGTCTCTGAATGCGGTGGAGCGCCGGATGAGATGTCGTTTCTTCGACCTCCGCAGTATCGCCGATGATGATGATGCAGCAGAGCCTCAATCAAGGTGAAGTAGACGAGCGAGTGTTCTTGTATCAATATGGGCACTTTCGGCAGCAGCAGATGAGGGAATGACATTAGCTTCGTCCTCATCTTCCTCCACAAAAATACTCTCTCACACCAGAATCATCTCAGAGCAATTGATCTAGCTCTGTGGCTAGTCTCATCAAAAGTGACATTACAAGTCTCTGAATAATGTTAGTCTCAATATTAAAAACTCTAAAACCCTCGAATGAGCAGGATAACCTGTAAATACCCCATCAAAAGTTCTTGATTCAAATTTATCTAAGTTGCTCTGCCTTAAGGATAAAACATTTTGATCCAAAACTCAAAATGCGAAACAGAGGGTTTTCTACCAAAACGAAGCTCATAAGGAGTCTTGCCTAAAGAAGGTCTCAAGAAGACACGATTTGCAATATAGCAAACAAGAGCAATAGCTTCGCCCAAAATCTCCTCTGTGCTATACTCATCTAGCATCGCCCTAGCCATTTCGACCAAGGTTCTATTCTTCCTTTCCACCACGCCATTTTGTTGAGGGACGTGTGGAGAAGAGAACTGATGCTCAATACCACGCTTAGCACAAAAAGAAGCAAAAGAAGCATTTTTGAACTCCGTGCCATTATGACTGCGAATCGCTCTCAAAGCACCAGGAAGCTCAGAAGCCAAACGAAGAACAAGGTCATGAAAATAACCAAAAGCTTCATCTTTTGAAGTAAGAAAGAACACCCAAGTATATCTAGAAAGATCATCAACTATAACAAGAATATACCATTTTCCACCGACTGACCGGACTCTAGCAGGACCAACAGTATCCATATGAAGCAACTGTCCTGGTCCGTCAGTCATAACCATAGTCACAGAAGGGTGTGAGGCGGCAACTTGTTTGCCATGCCTACAAGGCGCACATACCAAGATCTTTGATGACTTTGAGCTTAGGCAAACCTCTCATGAGATCAATGTTGCTAACTCGTGTCGATGATCAAAACCAATGTGCCCCAAACGTCGATGCCAAAGCCGTAAATCAAGAAGATGTAAGCAAACATTTAAGAGATCCAAAGAAGAGATTCTCAAAAATCACCCAAAAATTCTACCAACTCTAGAGATTCCAAACACAAGCTCACCAAGAGAATCAAGCACACGACAAGCATTTTTCTTAAAAAAAAGTCTCATAGCCATCATCAAGAAGTCGGGAAACAGAAAGGAGATTATACCTAAGCTTGTCCACAAGAGCGACATCCTTTAGAATGAATTTGTTGTTCACCCTAATTGATCCTTCCTTCAATTCGCCCTTGTGTATCATCTCCAAAGGTGATGAAGTCATCACCGTTGCTCGCGTGAAAGAGGTGAACCATTTTGAGTTCCGGTCATGTGGCGTGAACATCCCGAGTCAACGAACCACGATTCTTCCCTTTCCGCGGTAATCCTAAAAATCAAGGAGTAAGAACGATGTGTCTCAACATCGGGATTAGATAAACAAGATTTAGGAATCCAAAGATCGAGACACACGCCCGCAAGGAGTATACAAACCGTAAGTACTATCCTTGATTTCATTTAACATTCTGTTATGAGCAATGTTTAAATTAAATGAGACTTGAATCGTCCATGGGGGTGTCCGACCGGCCAGTTGGCGGTCGATCGGTGACCAAACCGGTCGACCGGTGATCACTGTGAGGTCGACCGCCACCGATACACATTAGAATTAGGATGTCTAGAAACATAATGATTTGCATGAGATAAAAATCCTAATCCGTGTTTATTCTTTTCAAGTGTTACCATGTCTCATAGAAGCTCTAGGTTGCATGAATGAAATTCTATCAAAATTTTTCCTATCATTTTTCAACCCACGCCAACAATATTCAATCAAATGTCCACCTTTTTGCAATAATTGCAATGGTACTTGGTACCACTAGAAGACGCACCATTTGAATTAATACAAGGTTGGGCAAAACCCGCAGATTTAAAAGATGTTTTTGCAAAGTTGGGTTTTGAATTCAATTAAACCTTTTTCCAAGACTTGAATGACTTTTGGGTTTGAATTGTCTTGAAAAGAATTGAATCCTAAACCTTGCTTCTTATAAGGAGTTTTAGACTTGTCAAGAATCATGTTTAATTGTTTCTTACCTTTAGAAAATTTTTCTAATGTATCATGAAGGTAAGCATTTTCTTTTCTCAAGTTAACACAAGAATCACAAGTTTTATCCATAGATTTTTCCTTATACAAAGCAATTTCAAGTTTAAGAGTGGAACATGAAGCACAAGTAGTATTTTCAATATTGTCCTTAAGCTTTGCATATTTGACTCTAGCAAACTTCTAAGATATCTTTGATTTCACGCTCTTTTCTAAGCATGAAGTGCAAGGGCTAGAATCAAAACATCAAAAGCAATCAATTTATTAGATTCTAAACATTTTTCACAAGGAGCACTTTTAATTTCATTTAGTTCAGATTTAGCATTCTCAAGTTGTTGTACACAAATATTATGAGCAGATTGTAACTTGGTAATTTCGAATGCATAGCATGACAAGATAAACATTCATCAGTTCAAGAGTCTTAGCATTTTAAGCTCTACTTTCAATTTGTTAATCTTTGACTCTAATTTCTTATTTTTGTCATAACAAATTCTAGCGCTTCATCTTGACTAAGCAATTGCTCAACTATAGAATCATATTTAGCGTAAAGCTCATCATAAGAAAAAGATACCTCTTCATCATCAATGTCGCTTGTCACCATTAAGCACATGCCGTTGAAGTCTTTGGCCTTCCCTTTCTTTTGCCTTGAGGATCTCCTCCTCCTTGTCCTCCTCACTCCCAAGATCCACATCGCTCAAGGATTGATCCTCAAAAGCTGCAAGGACCCGTGAGCAGCCTTCACAAGCTTATTTGCCTCATACCTTGATTTGTTGAAAGGAGGCTTCTTCCAAGTCGGCTTTCCTTCCTTATGATTGCTCTTACCTTTCAGCTTGGGGCAATTTGTCTTGATATGATTGAGCTCACCACATTCATAGCATGTTACCGACCACCTCTCTTTTGTTTCTCACATTATTGTAGGCCCGTGTGAATTTCTTAGCTAGAAGAGCTAACTCGTTTCAGAATACTTTCAAGCTCCTCTTCATGAATAGCAGATAAACAAGCAAATGAAAATCCGTAAGAAGATTCACAAGAGTCATCAAAAGCCTTTTGAGAGGATCTGCTACCAAAGCTAAATTATCTTTCTTGGGATGATCAACTCTTTTAATTTCATGAGTCTTGAGTTTACTATAAAGCAATTCTAAAGTAAGACTTGAAAGATCAACATTTTCTTCTATAGCAAGAGCTTTCATCTCCCACTCCTTGGTGTTGATTGCAACCAAGAGATGGGTGGCATTTTCGATTGAGAATATTCAATATCAACAACTTTCATTTGATTAATTACTTTATTAAAGCGATGAAAATGTCATCGATGCTCTCTAGGACGCATCTCGAATTTATTGTACTCACGCTTGTAAACAGCTTGACGACCTTTTTGATTTGGGACGAACCTCATGATATGTTTCGAGAGTGTTCCAAATTTCATGCGCAGATTGAAAGATTGCAAATTCTATCATATTCTTGTCTACCAAGTGCACCATATAAAAGATTCTTAGCCTTATTGTTGTTAGCCAAAAGAATTGCGTAAGGTGTGTAGCAATTTCAGAATAACCACGGGGCTCTAACAACATCCCAAATAGCTTGTCCTCGCTCTCAAGAAAGACGCGCATACGATTCTTCCAATAGGCATAGTCGTGCCCATCGAAGATATGCGGTTTAGTAGAAAACTTATCCATCGCCTAAAGTTCGGTGACCGGTTAAGATCAAGATTGAACTAACCGGCTCGATACCACTTGTTGGACCGTAAAGGCGACTAGAGGGGGGTGAATAGGAGCACGCCACTTTTTCACAAATTATGAACTCAATACAATTTAACTCCAAGAGCTATTAGAAAGCTATGAAGATCAATATACCAAGACAATGGAAGACTAGTATTGAATCCAATAAAACCCCTAAGCAATGTGACAATAATCAACTAAGAATCAAAGCAACACAAATCTTGGCGGTCGACCTTCAGAGTGAACCGGTCGGACCGATTGCGGGCGGTCGGACAATTGTTATCATGGCGGTCGGACCGCCCAAATCGGTCGGACGGTGGTGACGGGCGGTCGGACCGGCAGACTACGTAACCGATCCGCAATAAAGAAAATCAGCCCGATGACGAAGTTGCAATTAGGTGAAACTTTTGATTCTCAACTCCAATCTTTATGAAACTTTGCACACACCTTCTATATGCTATTGAGGACCTATTCCAATCGAATATTATGATAATTCTTGGAACGATCTTGAGCAATTGCCAATTGATTAACGAAGGTCTAAAACCGGGCAAGAACGAAAACTTGATCCTAAAGCTTGTTCGTGAGAGATTGATGATCAAGATGATGCTAGATAGATTCACACATATCACAGCAAGCTAATTCACGTGAAAGAATCAATCACAAACTCGCGGATCAAAGAAAGCCCTAAAATCACCAAATTGAAAGCAAGAACGAAAAGAGACTTATCTCAAGCAAACCTTGCATAGATTGATTTCGTGATTGAAGCTGGATTACATCCACACCATCATGGATCAGTAGACAATCAAGGATCACGAAATTCACCACAAACCATCAAGAGCCCTAGCCTCCACCTCAACTCCCCTAAAGACAATTAGGGTTTTGAAACATAAAAAGGCGAGAGAGAGAGAGGTGCAGCCACCATCTCCTCCTATTTATAGTGGAGGCCTAAAACTCTTAGGGTTTGACTTAATTGGGCTCCCGTTAAGGCCCACTAACAAACGGGTCACACACGCACGCTTCGTAAGCGCCGTCTTTAACTTTTGACCTAAACCGCTTCACCATGTGCCATGGATTTGCCAATAGGTCACCCTTGTCCATCTTGTGTCACGCTTGAGTCGTTGACTCACCCGCATCGCCGATCGCTCGACCTCAACTCTTCAAGTCTAGTCCCGATTCTCCTCGCCGCTGACCGTCGCTGACCACCAAGCCACCGCACAACCACGCATAAGAAAACACGATTCGGAACAAGTTCTTCACAACTTGACCCATGTTAGTCAAAACATGCATCATGCAAATCATATGCCATGAAACCAATGACTTTGACCTAACAAAACAACATCGCCACGGTTGGCCGACGCTCAAGTAGTTACCGGCCCGACCGCTCCAGTGAGCGGCCGATCGTTCCATGGCGGCCGGACCGCTCCTCGTGAGCCGGCCGGACCGCCCCTTAGACTTAGCCAAATTCAAGCTCCCAAAATCCAAACCTTCGAAACTTTAAACCAATAGAACTTTTCACCGAGACTCCAAAATTATGAGACCAAGTGCATTGGGATCCTCACTTGCCTACAACACCTATTTTTGGCCCCACTCATTTTGACCACTTTTGTCACCGCCGGTCCGATCGCCCTACATGGCCGGTCCGACCGATTTGGGACCGGTCGGATCATTGCGGTAAGGACCGGTCGGACCGCCTCGTCTAAAGAAGCTCGACACTTTGTCGAAAACGTGAAACGACAAACCGTAAACGCCATTGCCAATTGTCACATCATCCTAAGATCTGGGACATATCCCCATGAAATCCACAATCTCCCCTTGATGAACACATTGGCAATTATCCGTAAAATGTAAGTAAGAGGTTTGAAAACGAGTTTACTCGCAGCAGCAGACAAAGGCACAACTTGGTCCATAAGCAAGAAAAAGCAATGTAAATGACCAAGCCGGCATCGTAATAGTATAGGCATGTGAGACAAGGCAAAAGAAAGCATAAAAACTTTGATTTTAAAAGGGTCAAATTTCTCACATAAGGTCCATATGAAAGAACAATTGTTCAATTGACCTATGATCATTGTGAGGATAAAAGAATGCAATTCAAGTTCGAATATTCAATAAGACAATAAGAATGCAACTCAAGAACTCCCCTCACTATGATCCTCAAATTTCAAATTTTCGCCCCTTTGTACAAACTTCTCCCCAACAACTTCTCCCCAAAGAAAGAAATATATTCTCATTAACACATCTTCTCTTCTCATTTAACACATCTTCTCCCCTTTGACAATGGATTCATCAAGGAATCACACCTTCCTCTCATCCAGAGATAATAAATATAGAATAAAGGAAGAAGCGGAAATAAAGGAAGCATAAAGAGGAATATGCATGAAATGCAATGGAGTGGCTTCAATTTTTGTATTTTTCAATTTTTGATTACAAGAAGCTTTGGAGATTACCCAAAAGAACAAGCTAGTATCTCTAATATTGCACAAACAAGATATCAAGCCCGACAAATACTAGCAAGATCATGGTAAGACATATATATCAAAGCTAAGCACAAAGGCTCAAAAGTAAAGCAAGAGATTTGATCAATTTAAGCAACGCTCAAATTCAAAGAAGTTCATCAACAGGATCCTAAAGTGAAATTGGCCATGTCAAAATGTCAAAGTGAGATCAAAAATCTAACAAAGACCACATTAAGAGTCAATCAAGTCCCGTATTGAATCATTTTGCTCAATATTTTGTAAACACCCATTTGTCAACATTTTTCTCATTTGCATTGAATATTGAAGTTGACTAATGATCTAACTTAGTGACAAGATCCTGGACTAGGAGCCATCCACAAACTCATCCTAAGCTTCACCAAAAGTTGATTAAAGGTATATCTTAGTAAAGAAGATCCCGGACTAGGAGCCATCCACAAACTCTTTCTAAGCTTCTACCGGGCGACAAATCTTGAGGTTCATGTCATTTCGACAAGCAATCCCCATGAGATCGTCTGTTCATCAAACTATCTCCAAGTTCATGTCATTTGACAAGCGGCCTCGTAAGAATAGTTTGGCACAATTTAAGCATAAGACAATCTTGATTTTCATTTTTCACATGAGCAGCTTTAGAATCTCAAGAACACAAAAGCTCAAGTAATGGTCAATTTTAGATCAAAGAGCTAACAAAGCAATTCGACAGGCCAATGTCACAAGAGGAGCACTAATTGCGCAACTCGCTAAAACATCCACAAATTGCAATTTCTTAGTTTGAGTTGTTTAAAAGGTTCTAGCTCATATAGCAAAGACTTAGCTACACATGTAAAAGCATGATAATTCTAGCAAGTCAAAGAACTAGACATGACATTGAGCAAGAATTGAAATACAAAAGCTCTAAAGGGTAATAGGCAAAGCTTCATCAATTTTAAAAATAAGCATAAAATCTTATATTACAATGCATCTTTTGGATTTTTCATACCATTTGTTGTAACCACTTGTTGGAGTTTTCATATGAATGCAATATGACACAATGAGATGCAATTAAAAGCCTAAAACCTAAAAAGTTCAAAAGATCACTAAGTTCGTAAAAAGAACAATAAAAGATCAAAAGAACAAGGAAAGATAAGAAAAGATCAAACTCCCCTCAAACCAACCCATAAGGATAAATTACCCTAACTCGCTTCTTAAGGAGGAAAATCTGTTTGATCTAAAGGCTTGGTAAGAATATCCGCCAATTGAGCTTCTGACTCACGAAGTGCATCACAATATCACCTTTTTCAACATGATCTTTAAGGAAGTGAAAGCGAATGTCTATGTGCTTAGTCCTAGAATGTTGCAATCGGGTTTTTAGCAATATTAATAGCGTATGTTATCACGTAAAAGAGGAACACTAGCAAAGTTTAACCCATAATCTTTCAAAGTGGACGTCATCCACAAAATCAAGCTACAAAGAACTAGCAAGCAGACTACATACTCCGCTTCAAGAGTGGATTGTGCAATGTAAGACCGCTTCCTAGAAGACCAAGATACAAGAGAAGTGCCTAGGAAGTGACAGTGCTCGAGGTACTCTTCCTATCTAACCGACACCGCAAAATCGAATCAAAACCTCTAATGGACAAAGTCAAGAGCATGAATACCAAATGCCATATAAGAGGGTAGAGTGTAAATACCGAATATGCGCTTAACGGCTTGGCGATGGGAAGTTCTCTGAGACGCTCAAATCTTGCACAAAGGCATACCGTGAAGTGAATGTCCGGTCTCGAGGTCGTCAAATGAAGGAGCCGATCATGTCTGCAGTCGTGATTGATCCACGACTTCTCCTTCCTCATCCGATCCAAAAAATCGGTTGCCATGGGAGTGGAAATTGGCTTGCATCACCCATGTTGAAGCGCTTGAGTAGATCTTTAGTGTACTTCGTCGATGGATGAAAGTTCCTTCCTTGCATTGCTTGATTTGAAGTCCCAAAAGTAATTAAGCTCTCCCATCATACTCATCTCAAATTCCTCGACATAGTGTCGTAAAAGTCGAAACAAGAGCATTAGAGGAACCACCAAAGATAATATCATCCACATAAATTTGAGCAAGCAGAAGTCATTGTCACGCCTAAGAATGAATAGAGTTTTATCCACTTTACCCATTTCAAAATTATTTTTAAGCAAGAAGGTCTTAAGTCTATCATACTGTGCTCTAGGGGCTTGTTTAAGACCATACAATGCTTTAGATAGCTTGAAAACACGATTTGGATATTTAGGATCCTCAAAACCGTGGGGTTGCTTAACATACACTTCCTCATCTATGAAACCATTTAAAAGGCACTTTTAACATCCATCCGATATAATTTAAAACCTTTTGATGCAAAGAAATGCAAGCGTAATGCGAATGGCTTCTAGTCTAGCAACAGAGCAAATGTCTCATCAAAATCTAACCCTCAACTTGGTCAAACCCCGAGCTACCAATCTGCCTTGTTTCTAACCACGTAACCATCCTCACCTTGTTTATTCTTAAACACCCAACGGGTTCCTATAACATTATGACCACTAGGGGTTCTACTAGGTTCCAAACTTTGTTTCTTTCAAAATTCTCTAACTCCTCATGCATGGCATTTACCCACTAGAATCGATAAAGCATGTGATATATCGCGGGTTCAAAAGAAGCAACAAAAGCCGAATGAGAGTAGAGATTTGGATCATTATACCGAGCGAGTGACTCGCTCATGTAGATTACCTATTATCCGCTCCGAGGATGTCGTCTCGAATGCGGCGGAGCGCCGGGTGAGATACGCTTTTTCGACCTCCGCAGTATCGCTGATGATGATGATGCAACAGAGCCTCAATCAAGGTGAAGTAGACGAAAGGTGTTCTTGTATCAATATGGGCGCTTCAAGAGCGTGCAGATGAAGGAATGATATTAGCTTCGTCCTCATCTTCCTCCACAAAATGCTCTCTGTCACACCAGAATCATCTCAGAGTAATTGATCTAGCTCTGTGGCTAGTCTCATCAAAAGTGACATTACAAGTCTCCCGAATAATGTTAGTCTCAAGATTAAAACTCAAAACCCTCGAATGAGCAGGATAACCTGTAAATAACCCATCAAAAGTTCTTGATTCAAATTTATCTAAGTTGTCTGTCTTAAGAATAAAACATTTTGATCCAAATACTCAAAATGCGAAACAGAGGGTTTTCTACCAAAACGAAGCTCATAAGGAGTCTTGCCTAAAGAAGGTCTCAAAAAGACACGATTTGCAATATGGCAAGCAGTAGCAATAGCTTCGGCCCAAAATCTCCTCGGTGTGTTATACTCGTCTAGCATCGTCCTAGCCATTTCGACTAAGGTCCTATTCTTCCTTTCCACCACGCCATTTTGTTGAGGGACGTGTGGAGAGAATCGATGCTCAATACCACGCCAAAGACAAAAAGAAGCAAAAGAAGCATTTTTGAACTTCGTGCCATTATCACTGCGAATCGCTCTCAAAGCACCAGGAAGCTTAGAAGCCAAACGAAGAACAAGGTCATGAAAATAACCAAAAGCTTCATCTTTTGAAGTAAGAAAGAACACCCAAGTATATCTAGAAAGATCATCGACTATGACAAGAATATACCATTTTCCACCGATCGACGGACTCTAGCAGACCAACAAGATCCATATGAAGCAACCGTCTCCGGTCCGTCTACCATAACCATAGTCACAGTAAGGGTGTGAGGCGGCAACTTGTTTGTCATGCCTACTGTGGCGCACATACAAAGATCCTTGATGACTTTGAGTTTGGGCAAACCTCTCATGAGATCAAGGTTGCTAACTCGTGTCGATGATCAAAACCAATGTGCCCCAAACGTCGATGCCAAAGCCGTAAATCAAGAAGATGTAAGCAAACATTTAAGAGATCCAAAGAAGAGATTCGAAAAATCACCCAAAAATTCTACCAACTCTAGAGATTCCAAACACAAGCTCACCAAGAGAATCAAGCACACGACAAGCATTTTTCTTAAAAACAGTCTCATAGCCATCATCAAGAAGTCGAGAAACGTAAAGAAGATTATACCTAAGCTTGTCCACAAGAGCGACATCCTTTAGAATGAATTTGTTGTTTACCCTAATTGATCATGTTCCTTCAATTCGCCCTTGTGTATCATCTCCAAAGGTGATGAAGTCATCACCCTGTTCGCGTGAAAGAGGTGAACCATTTTGAGTTTCCGGTCATGTGGCGTGAACATCCTGAGTCGACGAACCACGTGTTCTTCCCTTTCCACGGTAATCCCAAAATCAAGGAACAAAGAACGATGTGTCTCAACATCGGGTTAGATAAACAAGATTTAGGAATCCAAAGATCGAGACACACGCCCGCAAGGAGTATATAAACCGTAAGTACTATCCTTGATTTCATCTAACATTCGGTTATGAGCAATGTTTAAATTAACATGAGACTTAAATCGTCCATGGGCGATTCGACCGGCAAGCAGTCAAGTGGTCGACCGTGACCAAAACGGTCGTGACCGGTGATCACCAATGGTCGACCGCCACCGATAAACATTAGAATTAGGATATTTAGAAACATAATGATTTGCATGAGAGAAAATCCTAATCCGTGTTTATTCTTTTCAATGTTACCATGTCTCATAGAAGCTCTAGGTTGCATGAATGAAATTCTATCAAAATTTTTCCTATCATTTTTCAACCTACGCCAATGTAATTCAATCAAATGCCCACCTTTCTTGCAATAAGTGCAATGGTACTTGGTACCACTAGAAGAAGCACCATTTGAATTAATACAAGGTTGAGCAAAACCGCAGATTTAAAAGATGTTTTTGCGAGTTGGGTTTTGAATTCAATTAAACCTTTTTCCAAGACTTGAATGACTTTTGGGTTTGAATTGTCTTGAAAAGAATTGAATCCTAAACCTTGCTTCTTATAAGGAGTTTTAGACTTGTCAAGAATCATGTTTAATTGTTTCTTACCTTTAGAAAATTTCTAATGTATCATGAAGGTAAGCATTTTCTTTCTCAAGTTAACACAAGCATCACAAGTTTTATTCATAGATTTCTCCTTATACAAAGCAATTTCAAGCTTAAGAGTGGAACATGAAGCACAAGTAGTATTTTCAATATTGTCCTTAAGCTTAGCATATTTGACTCTAGCGCCTTCTAAGATATCTTTGATTTCACGCTCTTTTCTAAACATGAAGTGCAAGGGCTAGAATCAAATACATCAAAAGCAATCAATTTACTAGATTCTAAACATTTTTCACAAGGAGCACTTTTAATTTCATTTAGTTCAGATCTAGCATTCTCAAGTTGTTGTACGTAAATATTATGAGCAGATTGTAACTTGGTAATTTCAATGCATAGCATGACAAGATAAACATTCATCAGTTCAAGAGTCTTAGCATTTTAAGCTCTACTTTCAGTTTGCTAATCTTTGACTCTAATTTCTTATTTTTGTCATGACAAATTCTAGCGCTTCATCTTGACTAAGCAATTGCTCAACTATAGAATCATATTTAGCGTAAAGCTCATCATAAGAAAAAGATACCTCATTATCATCAATGTCGTTGTGTCACCATGAAGCACATGCCGCTGAAGTCTTTGGCCTTCCCTTTCTTTTGCCTTGAGGGATCTCCTCCTCCTTGTCCTCCTCACTCCCAGATCCACATCGCTCAAGGATTGATCCTCAAAGCGGCAAGGACCCGGTGAGCACCTTCACAAGCTTATTAGCCTCATACCTTGATTTGTTGAAAGGAGGCTTCTTCCAAGTCGGCTTTCCTTCCTTATGATTGCTCTTACCTTTCACTTGGGGCAATTTGTCTTGATATGATTGAGCTCACCACATTCATAGCATGTCACCGACCACCTCTCTTTTGTTTCTCACATTATTGTAGGCCCGTGTGAATTTTTTAGCTAGAAGAGCTAACTCTGTTTCAGAATACTTTCAAGCTCCTCTTCATGAATAGCAGATAAACAAGCAAATGAAAATCCGTAAGAAGATTCAAAAGAGTCATCAAAAGCCTTTTGAGAGGATCGCTACCAAAGCTAAATTATCTTTCTTGGGATGATCAACTCTTTTAATTTCATGAGTCTTGAGTTTACTATAAAGCAATTCTAAAGTAAGACTTGAAAGATCAACATTTTCTTCTATAGCAAGAGCCTTCATCTCCCACTCCTTGGTGTTGATTGCACCAAGAGATGGGTGGCATTTTCAGATTGAGAATATTCAATATCAACAAATTTTCATTTGATTAATTACTTTATTAAAGCGATCGAAAATGTCATCGATGCTCTCTCCAGACGATCTCGAATTTATTGTATTCACGCTTGTAAACTGCTTGACGACCTTTTTGATTTGGGACGAACCTCATGATATGTTTCGAGAGTGTTCCAAATTTCATGCGCAGATTGAAAGATTGCAAATTCTATCATATTCTTGTCTACCAAGTGCACCATATAAAAGATTCTTAGCCTTATTGTTGTTAGCCAAAAGAATTGCGTAAGTGTGTAGCAATTTCAGAATAACCAATGGGCTCTAACAACATCCCAAATAGCTTGTCCTCGCTCAAGAAAGACGCGCATACGATTCTTCCAATAGGCATAGTCGTGCCCATCAAGATATGCGGTTTAGTAGAAAACTTATCCATCGCCAAAGTTCAAAGGACCTGTTAAGATCAAGATTGAACTAACCGGCTCGATACCACTTGTTGGACCGAAAAGGCGACTAGAGGGGGTGAATAGGAGCACGCTCACTTTTTCCTAAAATATGAATTCAACACAATTTCACTCCGATAGCTATGATGAAGCTATGAAGATCAATATACCAAGACAAATGGAAGACTAGTATTGAATCCAATTAAACCCCTAAGCAATATGACAAAATCAACTAAGAATCAAATCTAACAAATCGCCGGTCGATCATCAAGTTATATCAAGGTCTCGACCGCATTCAAATCGGTCCGACCGACGGTGTGGGGCGGTCGGACCGCACCAAAATCGGTCCGACCGTGTGGGGCGGTCCGACCGGCAAAGCTACGTATCAAAGAAGAAAATCACTCGATGACGGTTGCAATTAGGTCTAACTTTTGATTCTCAACTCCAAACTTCATGAAACTTTGCACACACCTTCTCTATGCTATTGAGGACCTATTCCAATCGAATATTATGATAATTCTTGGAACGATCTTGAGCAATTGTCAATTGATTAATGAAGGTCTAAAACGGGCAAGAACAAAAACTTGATCCTAATGCTTGTTCGTGAGAGATTGATGATCAAGATGATGCTAGATAGATTCACACATATCACAGCAAGCTAATTCACGGAAAGAATCAATCACAAACTCGCGGATCAAAGAAAGCCCTAAAATCACCAAATTGAAAGCAAGAACGAAAAGAGACTTATCTCAAGCAAACCTTGCATAGATTGATAACGAGATTGTTGTCGGATTACATCCACACCATCATGGATCGCTGGACAATCCAAGATCACGAAATTCTCCTCAAACCATCAAAAGCCCTAGCCTCCACCTCAACTCCCTAAAGACAATTAGGGTTTTGAAACATAAAAAGGCGAGAGAGAAAAGAGCTTGATGGTGCAGCCACCACCTCCCCCTATTTATAGTGGAGGCCTAAACTCCTAGGGTTTGACTCCATTGGGCTCCGTTAAGGCCCACTAACAAACGGGTCACACACGCACGCTTCGCAAAGCGCCGTCTTTAACCTTTTGACCTAAACCGCTTCACCATGCGCCATGGATTTGCCAATAGGTCACCCTTGTCCATCTTGTGTCACGCTTGAGTCGTTGACTCACCCGCATCGCCAATCGCTCGACCTCAACTCTTCACGTCTAGTCCCGATCCTCCTCGCCGCTGACCGTCGTTGACCACCAAGCAACCTCGCACAACCACGCATAAGCAAACACGATTCGGGAACAAGTTCTTCACAACTTGACCCATGTTAGTCAAAACATGCATCATGCAAATCATATGCCATGAAACCAATGACTTTGACCTAACAAAACAACATCGCCACGGTTGGCCGACGCTCAAATCAATACCGGTCCGACCGCCCAGTGAGCCGGCCGGATCGCTTTTGGCCGGCCGGACCGCTCCTCGTGAGCGGCCGGACCGCCTTGGGACTTAGCCAAATTCATATTCCCAAATTCAAACCTTCCGAAATTAAAACCAATAGAACTTCATCGAGACTCCAAAATTATGAGACCAAGTGCATTGAGATCCCTCACTTTCCTACAACACCTATTTTTGGCCCACTGCTTTTGAACACTTTTAGGTCATCGCCGTCCGATCGCCCCACATGGCCGGTCCGACCGATTTGGGACCGGGTTTGACCACTGCAAGGACCGGTCGGACCGCCTCGCCCGTAATACCGTAGCTTTGTCGAAAACACGTGAAACTACAAACCGTAAACGTCATTGCCAATTGTCACATCATCCTAAGAACTGTAACATATTCCCATGAAATCCACAAAAACGAATGCACATATTCAAGATATACTTATGGTGGAGTTCTTCCTATATTTTGGATCCGAGGAATGCAACAATATATAATAGTATAAGACAAATGCATACCTCGTTGAATTTCACCTTTATATCCAGATGAGACTACACAAGATAATACTAAACAAGGGAGTTAGTCTCATAATTAGATTTGTAATTAATCACCAAAACACTCCATTAACTCATAATGGCGGGGCTAGATCTTTCAACAACTAGATATAGTTACTTGCATGCTTAACGATTAAAAGACTTTCTTCCATCATTTCAACATTATGTTCATCTCTTGTTTTGCTACTGGTTGAGACACGAAAAAACTCCTAGTCGAAATATCTCCTCTCTACATGTTGTCCTACACACTGGAAGGACTTTCCTAGCGACGGTCCTTTTCTTACGATCTTCGCTACCAGTCGGACATAAGAACGAATACGTTTCGCGAAGTGTCAATCATGTCTTTAGTTCTTAGCAACCTTTACAACTAGCTGGACAATATGTATAAATAGGAACACTTATTGTTTTTTTCTGCATATATCTTTGCATAAATTCCTATCATCAAAGCAAGTTTTATAATATATTCTGACCATACAATGTATTTAATTGTATTATGATTATGGAAATAGATCTAAAACTAGTCGAAGTCAGGCACTGGTTCCGACAAAATTAATTTTCTAGTATTAATGTGATCAGTTTTACCACATAATCAGCACATACTTTGTGTAGTGGTCGTAACTTTTGCTCTTTTTCTTCATCTAGTAATTCTTTACTAAGTTCTTCTACTACAGAAGCAGTCGGGAGCTAGAAAATATATGAGTACTCAATAAATTAAAAATATAAAATAAGCTTTATTGATGACAAAAGGTAAATATTTACATTTATAATTCTAATAGTACACCCGTCTATTGCTCGGGACCACCAGACTCATCGCTACAAGACTGAGACCCGACCAGCATCTCTTCAGCAACCTTGTTTTCGAAGGGCCTGACTCCCTCGAAGATCTTAGTTGTTTCTTCTTCCTCCGAGCATTCGAAGTCTGCTTCCATAGCTCGAAGGTTAATGGAGGGGTCAGACGCCTTAAGCTTTGCCAGAGCAAAGCTAACTCCGTTCGCAACGACGTCCTTCATGGTCTGGTCATGGTTACTATGAGTTGTTGCGAGTTGCTTTTGGAGATGCTTGAGTTGTCGGCTAAGGCAATTTGCCTTCTCCATTGGATCTCTTGAAAAATATAGAAACACTTGCGGTCCCATGTCGGCAAGCATTTTGTTGAGAGCAATAATCTTCTCTTCAAGACTCTGCTTGAGATATTTTCCTTCTCATGCTCAGACTCAAGAGCTTTCTCTACTCTTTCTAGCTTTTGACTTTGCTCTACACGAGCAGATCAAAAGTTAACAAAATAAACTAAAAATATATAGTAAACTATTCAGATTTACGACCAGTTACCTTGAGTTTCCTTCTTGGATGCCTCGATGACTTCCTTGTGCTTGAGAGAGGCTTCATTAAATCTGGTCGACCAATCCTCAATCGGCCGGTCTTTTGCCTGGCACCTCTTCTCAAGTGAAGCTACGATGGACTCCTTAGCCTTAGCTTCTTTCTCAAGATTTTCCAATTTTGGCATATATGATAAGAAGATAAATTGAGAAACAACAAGGAAACCAAAAAGGCTATAAGGAATGGTAAACTTCTTTGATTTTTTGAATAAACTTTGAAGAAAAGGCTATAAGAGTGGTCATAGGTGCTTACCTAGACTGCCTTGTCCGCATATTCGGAGTAAACAACATCAGAACCAGTCTTTCATTGACAGGCCGATATTCTCATCCAGGCATCCTCAAGCTTTTGGTCGTCAAAGATCCAAGGACGGCTGGAGAGGTCACTAAGGGAAGGAAATTTCCGCACTAGAGAAGTACTCCTCTCCTCTTGAGAAATCTCAATAGTGGGTGTGACCTGCTGGGATTTTTCCTTGGTTCTTGTCTCCTTAGACAAGGTCGAAACTGCCACGGAGTCTTGTATGGAGGGAACCAGAGCTGGAGTCTCTACTCGCTTGGGGGCTGGCTTGATCGTCCTTACCTCGGGAGCTTCCTCTTGAGGGGTGCTCTAATCAGAAGTGACCAAAACACCAAAAGATCTACAAAGTAGGAGAAAGGAAAGTCAGGATTTCAAAATACAAGAAAACTAAAGGTATGGGTTTATAAATATTCTTTATTTTCTGTACCTGGTCTTCTTGGTCTTGATTTTGAAACGCCCTGGAGCAAAGTCCAGAGGGCTTGCCTTCCTCTTACTTTGTTCAACCGATTTCACCGGCTCCAACCCAGTAAGGCTGGTTAGACCCCTCATATCCTCCAACCGTAGGTCGGAAGAAATCTCCTCGACCACAAGGTCGGAGATAATCCTCCCGACCATTTCGTCATAGATTGTGCTTTCATCGGCCTCCGGGATGCTTACATCAGTAGCAACCACCTGGTCAGTCACTTCAGAGTCCGCGACCACGGAAACTTTGGTCGGTGGATCTTCTTTTCCCCCCACCTAATTATACATCAAAATTAGTTTGGTGTTGGAATACTTCATCTAAAATATAAATTCTTTTTTTATGCTTTTATTACCTCCAAAGGGCTACCATCCTCGTGGTCATTTGGCGTATGGTCAAACGCCGATTGATCGAATCGCCCGTGAGCTCGTTGATTTCCAATCCGACCAACTGCACGTTAAATTAAAGTTATGGCATACCGATAAAAAATACATGAATTATGAAAGAATGTTTTTTATTTTACCTTGAGCCTCTCTATTCTCTCCGCTGGCCAAAATTTCTAGAAACATCAACCTTGTCGTTAGGCTCCCCAACACAAATCATCTTGATCTGTTCCCTGACCTCTTCAGCGCAAAGGGCTATAAAAAGAGAAAAGAGACTGTAAAGTAACAAAATAATTAACCAAAATAAAATTGGTCATGATTTTTAGGACTTACGATCCGAAGAATCTATGATCGTATTATCACGACCAACGTACCAGAGATTGGTACATGATCGGAGCTTTAGAGGACACATATGGCGCATAGAGAAATCTCTCACCACATTCCAGGAAGTCAGTCCCCTAATGCTAAGGAGTTGGATGGCTTCAATCCAACTCCTCACTCATCCCTCCTTCACGGAGGAACGCCATCTTGGGTTCTCGACCGCCACCTTGCCGATGAAGTAGAGGCTGTCTTCTTTGGTGATTGTCATGTAGAACTTGTTTTTCTTCCATGACAACCATGGGGACTTGGAGTACATATGGATGTACTCCTCAGGCTTCCCGTCGTGGAGGCGTAAAGCGCACTCCTCAGCTGACACCGCAGATTTCCCCGACTTCTAGATCTGGCGGAATCCACAGGTATGCTTCACAGAGGTGGATGAAGATGCTAAGGTTGGCGATCGAGTTGCGAGCAAGATTCATTAGTTCCACTTCGTAATACTCTAGAACTTCGTAATACCTGATGTGACAATGGGTGTCTCGATCTTTCAGTGGGAATGATAACTCGATTTTGGTGGAGACGACTCTCATGATTCGACTACCAATCGCACACGACAAATAATATGCATGACAATCGCTGAACCAACTCTGAAATCATTATCGACGTTGCTAAAAGCATGATCGACCTGACCACGAAGGTCTATTCTCGCATGCAATCGAAGAACACGCAAGAACAAGATAATAAGCAAACTGAAATTGCAAATAAGATTAAAATATTTGATAAAGTTGGGATTCTGTATTGGTATTATGGTTGGTCTAATTGACACAAGCCAATACACGAAGTTGCAATGAAGCTAACTTTTAACTAAACCAAGTACAAGGAAACTAGAGGAGTGCGACCTCCTTATATAGGGAAGGGGAAATCATACATAACTAAAAAAATAGGGGGTGGTACTATTTATAGTACTGTTCATATATGAATAGTACCTCATGAACAGTACAGGCCGCCTAGGGGGGCGCTTTCCCTTGGGCCCAAGCATTACAAGGCCCAATTTGGCCCAAACAGGTGACGCAGCACCTTCTTTTGGTGATTGTAGAGCGCATATAAGAAATTTGAAGGTGAGGCTAGATCCGTTGAAAAGAGAACGAGATAAGCTTTCCATCAAGTCCTCGTGAAGCTCAAACGGACTTCGTATGTGAAAGTTATGCACGTTTGAAGTTAGTGCTATCTCCAGAGGCCGAATTAGATTCCAAAACGTGTCTCGCTCGAACTCTTACTTAGTTTGGACAAAAAGTAATGTGATGCTGCACAAATATATATTTTCATCATTAGGTAGTATCATATAGTTCAGATAATATAAATACATCCCTAAAAATGAGCTTACCTAATAATTTAAGTGAAGCGTATGAGCTCTTGTAATTGGAATAGCAAGCATAGCAAATATGATTATATCCATAGGGATCATGTCCTCATCATCCTCCCCTTCTTGAAAACAAAGCTGTTCTCGGCTTTTGATAAGCTGAAAATAGGGTAACAAAGAAGCCAAGGTGTATGCATGGTATATGTCACTACTATAGAAAAGCTCATCACTGCATTTGTTCATAGCAGTCATCACGCATTTGTTTTTGAACCGTCTGAAATTTTATGTCTGTGATAACAGGCGGTTATCACAAACGGTTGAAAAATCGTTTGTAACAAGTCTTATCACAGACGGTTCCAACCACGAACCGCTCGTGATACTACAGTAATCGCTGCACGGTTCGTGGTTGGAACCGCTTGTGATATTCGTAATCGCTGCATTTGCCCAACCACGAACCGCTCGTGATATTATAAATCACGCATTCGCTCGTGGTTGGAACCGCTCGTGATATTCGTAATCGCGCACGGTTCCAACCACGAACCGCTCAGGATACTCGTAATCACATACGATTCGTGGTTAGAACCGTCTGTGATTCTGAAATATCACAAACGGTTCCACGAACCGTCTGTGATAAGTCTTCAGACCTAATTAATTTTTATCGTATTTTCAGCTAGCCTCAGGAATTGCTAGCCATGCCCTCTGAAAACTAGCAAGCAAAAACATATCACAGATAATTATTGACAACTCAAAGTGATCATTTAACTCAAAATCAATTACAAAAGAATGTTTTAAGTATATATTGTCGCTAGAGTTACAAATTGAATTACAACCAGTCAAAGTGAATTACAATATCGAATCAATTGTTTCGAGGTCGTTCATCGGTGTCGACGGTGGTGTCGACGGCGTGAAACTCTCCGGTGGTGTTAACTATGTCTGCCTTGATGAAGACGCGAGCTCCCCTCGAACGTGCATGACCTGGTCCATCTCGAGTGCATTTAACTCTATGTTCAAGACCTGTCGCTAGCAGGAGTAAAGTAGTAAGCATATATATTTAAATTTATAATTAGGAAATAATTATTACGAGATTGACAAACACGGGATCGTAAGGCCCTAGAAGCAATCAATAGTCGCATATGATGGCATACGAGAATGCGATAGGTGATCTCGCTTTTGCCGGGCAGATCGCAAAAATAGAATTACATATATATATACGATCGATTCGAGACGCAATATTACGAGTATGATATATGATTATTGTGTTGTAGCACGCATCGAAATCGCATCCTCGTGAGTCGATTGTGGCGCTGCTCCTTGTATAAACCTCCTCGCAACATAGCCGATGAACGCCCTACATGATTCAAAAAGTTATCCTTATCCATTTCAAACGAAGGAAGAATACAATAGAGTTATAAAGTGGAGGAAATGAACATACCGTCGAGTATTCCTTTAAGAAGGGTGAAGTCGTGATTTTTGTTGAGTAGAGAATCAAGGTACAATATCATGTTCCTCTTTGGCACAAGAATCAAGAATCCAAAGGAACCTACTCGTGTATGTCTCTATAGTCATAAACCTATGTTGAAACGTAATTTGTATAGCAAATATTGAAGCACTTACTACGGTTGTAGGGCACCATTATGTAGTCCTTGTCGCCCGTGAGCAAACAATCCCAATTTTATGTAATTCTCGACGAGGATGCGCCTTGGTTTATTGTTTGCTCAGAGACCACGTAGGGTCGAGGAAACCCACCGGTTCTTTGATTCGACGGCACATTTCATAATGTATCCGTACATAAGCAATGAGTTATGATATTTATCGTATCACGTGAGTGTAGAAATTGATTGTACACACTTAAAGTGTCCAAGATCGTAGAAGTGAGGGGTCGAGGCGCTTAGGTTGTATAGGTCAAATAAGTCTTCGGCCCACGACGGCGGCTGTGCTCGTGGAGAAAATTCTCCTCCGTGATCTCGACGGTGATTCCAAAGATGGCCCCCTCCTCTCGTGTCTTGCGCAAGTACCAATCATGCAAAGCTTGACAAGCTAGTCCCGAGCTCTTTATTTCTCGCACGAGACCAACGGACTTCGAGGGAGTATTTCACGGGTTTGGGAGGTGCCTTAATGTTCTTCGATTTGATTTCTCCTTAACGAGGCGGCTGAGGGACGTCTTCCTGTGAGACGCCTCAGGGACCGATATGGTGACACGCTTTTCTTGTCCCTTCGGCGTCTTCTCGACGGTAAGCGATGTGGCAGCCTTCAAAAGCTTTGGTTGAGGCGGACTCATCGAGGGTCCTATTGGAGAGGCAGGTCATATCAATATCGCCACCAAGGGTCCGGTCGATGTCCTTCTTGGGCCATCGAATAAAAGTGTGCGTGGCATCCCCTAGTGTTCTGATTTCTTCATTCGGGGGAATCTCCAGCGGGATAGCCATGAAATTGTCATGTACCATGTCCACCTGCACCCTGGCGTAACCTCGCGCCGCTTGGACACCGTCGCACTACCCTTCCCGGTATGGATACACCATACCCCGCCAAATTTCAATAGGAATCGACCCAACCATCCTCACTTGAGCTTGCAGGCGCCGGCTCCTACAAAATGGTACACAATTAGCTAAGGCCCTATATGTCTATCTTGGAGCATTCCAGATGTACATTACCTCGATGTCGCCGATCGGTAATTGCACGCCGTCATGTCCGTAATTATGTGTGACGCGACGCCATCTGATGTCAAGGAGGACTTGCTCCCAAATTAACAGGGTGGTTTGCGCCGCATGAGTTGATTTACTTGGTTACGCAAGTTTGTTATTTGTTCTTGAATTTTTCAATAATCACATGTTCCAACCGAGCCTCGTGCCGGTCCTTGATCTCTTCCTACCCTATATGTGTCGGAGTTGTGTGGAATTCATCCTCCAAGGTACGTAAACCTTAACGCTCGCGTGCGATCCGGTGCTCCTTGTTTCCTGTGGTCAGATAGTACATCCTTCTCCCCGCCTACTTCAAGGAACCTTGGGAAGATGCGAAGTCAATGCTTCCTCGCAAGAGGACATCATTTTATTGTAGACACCATGAAGTTATGGACTTATTAACAATTAAGTGGTTCGAGAAATTTACCAGCGTTGAGAAACCGCCTCGCCTCGCCGTTTGTGAAAGAGTTGTCGCTCAAGACGTGGTCGATGCCCTTGCTCTTAACTGTGCTCGAGCGCGCTCGTTCGAGATCTCAAAGCAAACGGTCGTGGCAGCCTCGCCCTCCGCCGCCATCGCGTGGGTTTTTACCTGCTGCACTCCGCCGTGCCGAGTCTATGGGGCGAGTGTTTTGTGCCTAGATAGCCGTGGTGCGCCGCACTTTGCTCCGAAATTCGGCCGCCGCCTTCATCTCGCACGGCGCCCCATGTATCCCGCGACAAAAATTGATACGCCGTGAAGGGCGTCCGACCCGTGTTCACGCATCGCGTGACAAGCGTGCTCTTGAAGGTCCTCCACGCTGGGACATCGCCAAGAAGACGTGCCATCACACACGCGCTTGGTCCGCTTCAGGAAAGTGAACGAGGCAAAAGTTCACCCACAACCGGTCTCTCTCTACATCCGCCGAGACTTCGTGTTGGGGTGGTGATGGGGACCCGCCTCCTTACAAGTACCCCGCAGACGGTCCTAAAAATTGACCGCTTCTTCCAGATGTTTTTCTGAGGGGTCCTTAATTTACGTCCCTTTCCAAGCACAACATCGATATCCTTAACCATATCATAGACCTCTTTCCTCTAAAAGCCCTTGAGCTGAACCGTTCTCCTTATTTCCGTCGAATTGTTTCTTCGTCTTGCGGTATGGGTGAATCTCGAAGGAACCTACGGTGACGATATACACGCTTTATGTGAGTTGTTCAGCCATACACTCGGTACCATCTAAGTAGTGCGGACAGGCTTTGGCTCCTTTTGTACTGAACCCCGACAGGTTACCAAGGGCAGGAAAATCATTGATGGTGTAAAATAACATGGCGCGTAAAGTAAAGTTCTCTCGCTTGTACGGATCCCATATACTGCACCCTTCGCTCCAAAGTGTCACAAGATCTTCCAAAGAATAGTGCTAGGTACACATCAATATCGCTCCTGTGTTGCTTCGCCCTTGGATAAGTAGTGACATCAAAATGTATTTCGCTTCATACACACCAAGGAGGAGTGTTGTACATACATAGATTCATGGGCCAAGTGCTATGTCGGCTGCTCATGTTACCGAAAGGATTCATTCCGTCTGTACTCAACCCTAACCTTATATTCCTCTGTTCCACACCGAACTCTTCGAAGCTCCGATCAAAGTTTCTCCACTAGGCGTAATCGGAGGGTGTATGAGCTTCCCATCTTTCTTACGCCCGAGTGCCAACGCATCAATCTTGCCTCCTTCGTTCGCAAATAAACGCTTCAAACGTGGGATCACAGCGATACTACAACATCTTAGCAGAGGTCCTTGCTTCGCCTTAGCAAGATTCTTACGCTTGTATCGGGATGCTTTGCACACGGACATACATGCATGTCTCGCATACTCTTACTAGAGAGGATACAATCGCTCAACATTCATGTATTCTTTCTACTTCCATTCCCAATGGACAAAGAACCTTCTTAGCTTGGTAGGTCGTCTTGGCAACACGCTTCTCCTAAGGATGTCGCCTAAGAGACCTAACAACGCCAGAACACTCTTGTCGCACCAACCATTGCTTGCCTTCAATTTCAATAGTTCAAGTACGGTTGACAACCTTGTGTATTCCGGCTTGCGGCCAGGAACAAAGGTTTCCCGAGTCCTCCATTAAGCCTCGAATTTACAAAACTCTCTCTCACCGTAGTTCCCTTCGCATCGCTGTAGCATCCGATCCGATTGTCATCATGCGACCTATCCTCATCAAAAGCACATTCCATACCCTACATATCGCTGACTTCCTCGGCGATGTCGCCACATCGACTTCCCAGATAATCTACTCTTCACCGTGATCGCCCAACATGCATATCCTTTTTGAAACCCCTTCAGTATATGAGCTTCGATCTGCACGGGTTGTTAAACATTTTCATATTACCGCAATTAATACATGGACAAGACATAAATTTTATCCCTTCTTCAACATGTCCCGCTTCGCATGCTCTTCTAAAAGCAAACACGCCATTAATATACTCTTCACTCACACGGTTCTCAATGTACATCCGCTTTGGTCCATCTACACGATACGCATGTAACAAATTAATTAGTGTTAAATTATATTAATAAACCGCAAGTACCCTTCATAATGACCAAACACATTAGTGATTAGTCTAGAGCAAATATAAAGGGTTACAGATCGTTACACATTAGTGATTAGTCTAGAGTAAAAATAAAGGGTTACAGATCGTTACCCATCTCTCCAAGGTGGCGCAATGTGAGAGGACGCAGCAGAGGTGCCGCAATGGGGGAGGAGGAGGCAGGGGTAACAGCTCAAAACGGGGGAGGAGGCAGCAGGAGCAGCAGGGTGGCCAATGGGGAGGAGGCAGTAGCAGCAGCAGGGTGGCCAATGGGGAGGAGGTAGCAGCAGCAGCAGGGTGGCGACGCCACAAATGGAATTGAAAGGGCACCTGTCGGGAGCATATCTACTTATAGTGCTTGTATATCATGCGGTTCTTGTAGTATATCACGCATTTAAAGAACCGCTGCGTGATAGGTCAGATCACGACGGTTCAAGAACCGCTCAGGATAATAGTATCACTGACGCTCGTATAAAGAACCGCTCAGGATATTTATTTATCCTGCACTGTTAACGAAGAACCGCTCAGGATATTTTTCACAAACGGTTCCAAAGGAACCGTCTGTGATGGGGTGTCTAGTATAGCATGTTTTGTAGTAGTGTGTATATATCATCCGTTTTAACTATTCTTCGTTGTTGCACAATTAATGTTATAAAACAGCAGTGATCATAAAACCTCATTGTAATATTAGCCCAAGAATAATCACATATGTTAACGAGCAAAATAAAATTTCTCACACAGCAATTATTGCAACTGGTTTTGCAAATGTTAGTAAAGCATTTATGCAATTCAAATATCTGAAGTTGTAAACTTGCAGTGGTAGCACATATGGGCGAATCTACAACCTTAAAATCAAACAAAGTTCATCTATATAATCAAATTTCAATTGTGCGTTAGCAAATTCATCTAGCAAGGGTGAAAATATTTGAAAGTTCTTCCATACTTCAACATTATTATGCAGATTGTCAATACTAGATGGTGCAATAAGAGATGAACACATGGGCATTGGATGATCACAAAAATTTATTTTCCTCTCATAATGAACAAGATTCGGCACTCAAGAATTGTTGTTCAAAATAGTAAGCTTCAATTCATCTATATGATCACAAGTTATGCATATTCGATACACATGAAATTGATTGTCTACACTATAATCTCAAATCAAATTAAACTTATATACTGGGGTGTACGCACAAGACAAGGATTTCAAACATGCAATTTCAGAAACTTTGTCCATAGCATGTGATAATTTCATCGGTGGCTCCAACATAATGTAACATAAAGAATCAGTATGAGAAATTCTAGTCAAAACTTCTTTATGTCTAACCAATTCCACATGATCATTATATGCGATTGACTCATTATATGAATTGCTCAAAACAACAGGCAATTGTATTATGTTATCACATGGTGCACTCAAGTCAACAGGTAAATCAACAAATTTATCACATGGTACACTAAAATCAATGCAGTCTGAATTCTCTTCGTGAAACATGTGCATATCAGAATTATTTTCCACTAATTTTTTTCTCTAAAATAGCATGAACAGTGGACAATTGTAGTTCTTCACAAGCATACTCACCTTGAGTGATGATAGAACCATGATCTTTACCTTTTTGGCTCTCCTTAGATGATGTAGGTGCATCCATCTCCTCAACTTCCTTCTCAACCAATGGAGTCGATAGTTCAATCAGCTCATTCACCTCTTCGACATGGTTCTCAACTTCCTGCATGTTGTTAGTCATATAAAAAGATACAAACACATGTTTGTTCTCATGTTTGCTAACATCAAGCATTATCAATTTCTACTTAATCTGACTTTCAACCTTACATGCAAGTATAAACAAATAAGAGAGAGCATTATATTCTTTGTGAATCAGAAGGTCCTAAATTTCTTGATTAAGCCCACTTAAGAATATATTCTTTGTAGCTTCAGCATGTTCCTCTAAGCCACAACGCAACAAACGAGTTTTCAATTCATGATAGTATTCCGTTGCAGTTCTACTACCTTGTTTTAAACATTACAATTTAGCTAGAAAATAATTAGCATGATATTTAGGAACAAATTCATCTCTCAAAAGTTTCTTTAATGCATGCCAAGTTTGAGGCACTCTTCCATGTCTACGTAAATACTTCCACCAAAGTGTTTCATCCTCAACAAAAACACTAGTGGTAGCTCTAATCTTTTGCCTATCAGACCATTCATAATATTCAAATTCTTTATCTAAAGTTATCTCCCAGTCAACGTAGGCATCATGATCAAATTTACTCGCAAAGGATGGTAAAGTGATTTTAGTTTTACTGGACGTACTATCACGATTATATACTTGTCGGGACCCAAAATTACGATTCAGACCTTCAGGTTTAATGCACTAGCTCAGATCACGCTTAGTGCACACAAGTGTTAACAAAGATGGAAATCGATCCATACAAGCTTAATAGTAACATAAACGAATAACTTTGATTAATAAATAATGGTTTTGACCTTAAGGTCGAGTTACAATTATCGACACGCAGGCTAACAGAGAAAATAAACGGCGCCGAAACGAAAAGGTAGTGGCACCCCATCGATTCACCACAGCAACCGATCGATCAAGACTCACGATTAAGCACCTTCGATGTACTCGTCCTCAAATGTCGTGAAGACTCCCTCCGCTTGATTCGTCAAAACAAGCGTGAGTACACACCGCACTGCAAGCCACACCACGTAGATGCAAAATGTATATATGCCGACTTTTTACAAGGGAAGGCATTTTGTGGCTCTTTTGCATAAATGCAACCTTTGCAATTTAATACAATTTAATAGATTGAAAACAGTAAAACCAATAGACAATAATAATTTTAACAAGTTATTTCACAAAGACACACACACACTGATGTGTTATTCACATAGCTAGATGATTTAATCACATAGCTCCTTCCCACACGCTTTATGGAAACATCTACCCTAGTGTGAAATTCCTGAGCATCTGCCCATGATCATGACGCGCTATTCGAATAGATTAAGTTACACTCTGCAGAGGTTTGTACACTTTACCCACAAGATACACTTAGTGTAGCTAACACTAAGCATAACAAAGCAATTCAGATACCTTATCTTACTATGCTAAGCCTGCTTTAAAACAGCATGTGGTCGCACAGAAGCTCAGCCAATGACGCACATGGTGAGGTCCTTAATTGACCAAGGCAAGACTTCCACTAACCAAACCACATAGACACACAGATTAATATTATTCACACAGCTCACATACCACCCTTTCACACAAGATTCACCCCTTGCCTCACCCAAATCCTTTTACCACCTCGTTGATTTAAGTGCAACATATGCCACAAAGACACATAGTACACACAGCTTGTTCACATTAGCTTCATATTCACTTAGTCAATTTATAACAAAGAAGATACATGACAAGTGATTCGTGGCATGGCTAAGCAATCTAATACGCAACTAACCAACCCACGCTGGTGCTACCATATTTACCAACTAAATACCAACTAAGGTGACAAGGAATCAGACATAGCAATTAACAAGGATGGCATAACAATGTAGGATTAATCATCGCACCCAAAAGCTTTTAAATAAATACTTAAAATTAAGATGCAGTAATTTGAATTAAAATACTTTTATAAAACTGGGAAGCAAAATGGTCAAGGGTATAGCTTGCCTTGGAATAGGTTCAAGTGCTGGTCTTGGTCTTGAAAGCTTCTTCTTCCTCAAACCTTCCGTAAGTATCGTCAAGTCTACCCGAACGGCAAACAACAAGAAAAATAAATAACATAAGTAAATAACTCTGATAAAAATAATTAAAAATCTCCAATAAATAGATCTTGATTTTATACAAATTTAGAAATTTGAATGGATGGATTTGGAGTTAGGATGCAAAAGTTATAAGGTTTCAAAGTTTGAATCAAAAGAAAACCCTAAAATAGGATTTATCGAATTCGAATTATTTTTCAATAGAAAATCGGATTATTGCGCAAGCATGGCGTCCAAGGATTTTCCCTAATTTAAATAATTAAAGAAATAATCGACATGGGACCCACATGTCGCTGACCGGCCACGTGGACCAAGTCCACCGAGCCACCGACCAGGATGGGGCCGAGGTGGCGACTCAAGGCTGCGCGGCGGCGACGCCGCGCCACCTGTGGATGACACGCGCGCACGTGCCGAGGTGGCAGTGACATGGACGGCGGCGGCGGCGCAAGATCGACCCGAGGGTCCCGCGAACGGCGACGAGTTAACGGCGATGAGTGGTACAGGAGGTAGAGGGAACACGGGGTCTCGAGGGTGTGCTCACCGGTGCTCCAGACGAGCGAAGCGGCGGCGGCGAGGCTTTGGCGGAGGAGGTGGTACGGCTCGACGGCGACGGCGCTAGAGGGCTCCTCCGGCGAAAGGCGAGGTGAGCACCACCACAGGGCGCCACGGGAATCCAACGATGGCGGTGGCGACGACGCGAGGACGACGGAGGCGCGCAATCGAAGCTCCAAGCCCTCGGTGTCGGCGCGGGAATTCGCGATTCTTGCAAGCAAGCGAGAGAGAGAGAGTGGGTGGCGGCCGGATGGGTGACGCGAGGGCGCCCGGCTCTCCTTTATAGGGCCCGGGAGGTCCGGAGGCGTGGCGGCGTGGAGGTCGTGGGCGGCGGTTGCGGCTTGGCGCCGCGGCGCGAGGAGAGGGGAGAAGACGTGGAGGTCGTGGCGAGGAGGGCGCGAGTCTCGCGCGCACGCCCGCGCGAGTCGTGGGTGGTTGAGCGTCGTTGGCGAAGCCGCCGCGGCTTCAATGGCGCAGCGCGATTTAACGCGCGGAGAAGAAAGCGACGAAGACGACGACGTTGTAGCGGGCCCACGCGTCAGGGAGAAAGGGCGAGACGCTCGCGCGGCCAAGATCTGGTCGTCCGCTCGCGATCCAACGACCGAGGATTAGCGAGCGCGTGAGGAGAGAGACGCGCTGAGATCCAAGCGCCCAAATTGGACGGACGGCCACGAAAGATCGGGCTGAGGTGAACAGGACTGGGCCGAGGGGATTCGGCCCAACACTATTTGGAGATTTAAAATAGTTTTTCTTTTTTAGAAAATAGCAGAAATTCAAATAAGCAATGGAAAATAGCAAATGATCTTAGAAAAATTCTAGAAAATTCTGTAAAATATAACCAAGCATATGGAATCTAAATAAAATAATTTTGGCAATTGTTAATGTTGGGATTAAGCTCATTAAATCGGTTTGTCCTTAAAGTCCATATTAAGCTTTTTAAATTAAAATTCAAATAAATCCAAATGGTGAATTTTCTTAATATCATTGTTTAAAAGATTTTTAAAGCTCTGAAAATTGGGATGTTACAATACTTCCCGTGGTGAAGAAACTTGTCTCAAACATGCATCTTCCTCACGAACTTCAAAACGGCAGCTGATATTATAGCATGCCGCGGTAGAGAAAATATCTGCCGCGGTAGTGAAAACAGTTGCCACGGTAGGGGTGGCAGCAGTGGCTTGGCACGACGTTGTCACGACGGCAAGAGGCAGCGGTGGCAGCGATTAGTGGCTGCCACGGCAGAAAGTAGCAACAGGGGCAGGAGGACATGGTTTGCCACGGCAAGGAAGATCAAGCGGCGGCAGGAGTTTCGGCTGTCACGGCAGAGATTGGCAGCGGCTGCAGCTGGGCGCGCTGGTGGCTGTCGCGGCAGGAATTTTAGTTGCCACGGCGGTAATTGGCAATGGATGTGGTTGCCGTGGCAGGAGATTTGTTGTGTTTTCCACAGCAGCGGAAAGAAAATAGTGGCAGGCGCTGTGGTTGCTGCGGCAGTGAGAGAAATCAATGGCAGAGCAAGATGCGTGGGGTGGAGGCAAGATGAGTGCTGGGGCAGCGAAAGGAAGTGGTGGCAAGTTGTTTTTTGTGCCGCGGAAGAGAGCGGCAGCAGTGGCAAGATGCGTGCTACGGCAGTGAGAGGCGGCGGTGGTAAGTAGTTGTTGGGTGCCGCGATAGGGATTGGCAGAGAGAGATAGCGGCGACAGAGATTGTGTTTGCAGCGGCAGTGATGTCAGGAGGTTTTAACTGCCACAGTAGCAATGGCAGGATGTTTTTGATGCCGCATAAACAAGCGGCAAGAGGTGGTGGTTGTCGCGACAAGGAGTGGCAGCGGCGGCAGAGATTGTGGTTGCCGCGGCAGCAATGGCGGGGGTTTTGCTTGCCGCTGCACGGATGGCAGACGGTTTTGGTTGCCGCGACAGCGAGCGGCAGGAGGTTTTTTAGCGTGAAGTCGGGCACAATGATGAAGCTACGCAAAGGAACACGAAGATCAAGATGCAAACTAGACAATGATAAATTAGACAATAACTAGAACTAGAAATCAACAACTAGACATGACAATGTAACCAATAATTCAACAAGCAAAAATTACCGAAAAGAAAAGTTGCAAAGCACAAAGGCGCTCAAACAAGGATGAACTAACCCTAATATTTTTTTCGTGGACTATAGTTAAAGGAAAAATCTCACCGATGAACGAAAGCTCTGATACCACCTGATGCGACAATAGGTGTCCCGATCTTTCGGTGAGAAGGATAACTCGATTTTGGTGGAGACGACTCTCACGATTCGGCTACCAATCGCACACGACCAATATGCCCAGCAATCGCTGAACCAACTCCAAGATTGTTATTGACCTTGCTAGAAGCACGATCGACCTGACCACGAAGGTCTATTCCTGCATGCAATAGAAGAACACGCAAGAACAAGATAATAAGCATTCTAAAATTGCAAATAAGATTGACATATTTGATAAAGTAGGGATTCTGTAGCGGCATTATGGTTGGTCTAATTGACACAAACCAATATCGAAGTTGCAATGAAGCTAACTTTTAACTAAACAAAATCCAAGGAAATTAGAGGGGTGTGACCTCTTTATATAGGGAAGGGGAAGCCGCACATAGCTAACAAAATAGGGGTGATACTATTCATCATACTGTTCACATATAAATATCATACTGTTCACATATAAATAGTACCTTATGAATAGTACATGCCACCTAGGGTGGCTCCTTCCCTTGGGCCCAAGTATTACTAGGCCCAATTTAGCCCAAATAGGTGTACAGTACCTACTTTTTGTGATTGTGGAGCCCATAAAAAAAAATTTGAAGGTGAGGCTTGATCCATTAGAAAGAAGACAAGATAATATTTCCATCAAGTCCTCGCGGAGCTCAAACGGACACCGTATGTGAAAGTTATGCATGTTTGAAGTCAGTGCTGTCTCCAGAGGCCGAATTGGATTCCAAAACGTGTCCAGCTCGAACTCTTACTTAGCTCGGACAAAAAGTGATGTGATGTTGCACAAATATACATTTTCATCATTAGGTGGCATCATATAGTTCATATAATATAAATACACTCCTAAAAACGAACTCACCTAATAATTTAAGTGAAGCATACGAGCTCTTGTAATTGGAATAGCAAGCATAACAAATATGATTATATCCATAGGGGTCATGTCCTCATCAATGTGTGTCGGTAATTTGAATCCGCACTCGATGTATGCAAGTAAAATAGGGATTTCTCCCTCTTCGCCGTTAGGGAAATGCTCTCCTACTGCTGATTTCCAACAGATCAAGTTCCGATCGGGAAGCATCCCTTTTTTCTCCAGGCTCTTATGTTTCTTCATGCTCAAATCGGAGATAAGCCAATTGATGATTGAGCCTGACATTGTTAGATTTTGAGCAAGAAGACAAAAGGGAGCTGAAGAAAGTTTTTATCGAAAAGTTGAAGTGAAAAGAAATTCTGAGAGTATAAAACCCCTAAGGCGGTGCGCTGAGGAGATTTTTATAGCCTCGCCTCATTAACTGCAATAGGGAGTTGCCCAAAAACCCAATGGGCACAAACCTCATCAGTTTCCCAGATGGTTTCTCGACTTTAAAGTGAATACATACCACCTCGTTATTTACACCATTAAATGAGGGTTATCCTGATATAGATTTCATTGGAGAATGGTTCACATTACAAATTCACTTAAAGTTCGGGGGCTAGCTGATGAGGATTAAATTTCTAAATATTAATTAATAGACACATAGCTTATGTGGTCATGAACCTTGAAGCTAACGACCCCCTGGTCATTAGAATTCTAGAGGCTACTCTACAAGTATCTTGGTCGAAGGGGCCCTGTACCCATTGCTCGACCAGATTTGTATTCGGGAGAAACAATCAGCCCAACACTGAGCCCAGAATGCCACCACACTACTCTTCCAACTAATAAATATCGACACACTATAAAATTACAGTAAGACAACATCAACAAACATATCACTGGACCACAAAGAAGACATGCATAATTATGGATCAAGCGACAATAAATAAGCAATGGGAATTAAAACCAGGTAAACAGTCCAAAATAGCATCAACCAATGAATCCAAATTAATAAAGCAAATAGTCTAGTCCAAATGATGTCCTAAACTTTATTCAACCTCTAACATGTCCAAGTGTAATCCAATTCTGAATGAAAAGAATATGAAGGTAAATGATCATGTGTTGTCCATGTGCTCTACTCGCCTCGCCATTTGATCCTCAAGATCACCTAAAGACAACAAAGAGCAAGGGTGAGTCCACGACTCAGCAAACACATCCATAAACAACGAACAATAATAAATCAACAACATTCAATAACTTCATTATCATCACAGGTACTTCCATTAATATTCTCATGCAGTTATCTTCTCTTTGATTCACAACCATTAATCTCATGTATCAATGCAAAACTAATCTACATGTCCACATGCACTTCTTTCACAGATACGTATAGCATGAGTGAATGCTCGCGACAACATTCACTCTCAAGCCCGCTCCTCCATAAGGATCGGGACCTCCTCCACTCCGTGGAGTTGTGATCATTCATGATCACCTGCTCATATGCAAAGATGCTTATGTATGAAAATGCAAACTCCATCATAAACATCATATCCGACTTTCCATCATGCTTGTCAACAAAGATATAAACATACCACTTATTTGTTTGCAATTAAACAGAATAAAAGCACAACAATAATGGTAATAGAAGATAAAGAATCACAGTGATCATCATTGATCGCTGTCTACCATGCACTTGCCTTTACTAGTTGCGACGCACAGTTTGGCTAGAAGATGGCAACAAGCACGACGCCTCTCCTACATTATATACACAAATTTCAATACAAGCTACAGCATCAAGAATAGCAATCAATAGACATCGCTCCTACCCGACCCCAAATATACCACGCTTCTCCGGTACCGAAAAGTCACCCCTAGCTGTCTTGGTACTAAAACGAACGTAACTTTTGACTCGAAAGTCCGATCACCACAAACCACCCCATTCTGGATTCTTCATAAAATTATCCACATTTTCTTAGATTACAAAGACTTCTAATTAAATCATCTAATCCTCTGTTTTTAGCCCAGAAAGCCGGTCTGTCCGCTTCGGAACAGCAGTCTTACTAAATTCATAACTTTTGTTTTACTCAACCAAAATTCGCGTTCTCAGATTCTACAGAACCATTGAACAATTATCTACATCTTTCATGTAGATCAAAAACTCTAATTAGTCTATTTACTATTTTTAATCTACAGTCTACCAAAACAGCGCCGAAAGACGACAACCGCAAAAACAGCGGTCTTCCGAAAATCATAACTCGAAATCTACTTGTCCGATTGACATGATTCAATATGCTATAGAAAGATATCGAAATTATCTACAATTAACTAGTAGATGAGATTTCCAAAATTCGCCATTAAGATACCCGAATAAATCGTACAACAGAACAGCAGGTTAATCTCGACTAAAAATTTCTAAAACCGCTCTCTAATTAATCTCAATTCTAACAGCTAACTAAATTAGCAAAATATAGAGGTAACAAAATTATAGATCGTTACTCACAACAAAACCGAGATGTTAACTTCCACCTAAAATCCTCCGCTGAAACAGGCTCTACTGAAAATCACCCGCAAAGAAGAATTCAGATAGATCGGCTTTACGGCCTCGCCAAATCGGTCGCGCCAAAGAAAATCGGCAAATGCAAAGACAAAGACAAAGAGATCCGGTCAAGGCAAGCTTCGCTCTCAGAAGAAGAAACAAAGAACGCAAAGAAGACAACAAAGAGTAACGCAAAGAAGACAACAAAATAGTAACGCAAAGAAATGCAAGAAGAATTTCACACGACAAAGTGACAAAGACAAAGAATAAGAAAAGCAAGAAGAAGACCCTCACGCAGCAGCGGCAAAGACAAATGACAGAAAGACGCAGCAGCACCAAAGCGCAGAGAAAATGGTCGCGCGGTTTCGTGGGAAAGAAAAATCAAGCAAGGTGGCAAAGAAAAAGAATAGGCTAGGGTTTTCTAGAAAATCCACAATCCATTTATATAGCTCAAAAATTCAAATTCTATTTTTATATGTACTATTTTATTTAATTGCACACAGCCCTTAAAAACGTTAATAATATTTATTTATTATTACCATTTATTTTTCGTAATATTACATTCTACCTCTTAACTAATTCGACCCTAATTCTACTCGCTCTACTCAAATAAAAACTACATCACTGAAATTAAACAACAAAATAACACGCACTGCGACGTGAACAACTCGGTATAGCTCGCGCATGCGAGACTCCAACTCCCAAGTCGCTTCTCTGATCGACAAGGCCCACAAGACCTTGACGATACCAACGCCTTGTGCCTCAAAGACTCGCTCCGACCTCTCCGTATCGCGCGCACGGACGCGACTCAACCGTGAGATCTTGCTCAATAGTCGCCGCTCTAATGAAATCTTATGCTCGATCTCTCAAAACTTTCTCAAAGATCGAGACGTGAAACACATTATGAACTCCACGCATGGACTCGGGAAGGTCCAGCGGTAGGCTAACTTCCCAATTCTTGCAATAATCGGAACGGTCCAACATACCTTGACTAAGCTTCCTCCGTACCGAACCGAACAATACCTTTAGTGGGAGACACTCAAGAGCACTTGGTCACCCACCGCAAACTCCAAGTCACGCCTCAAATCAAGATAACTTTTCATGCTCGCTTCCGCTATGCTAACAATCCGCCTCACCATGGCCACACGCTCAACGGTCTTCAATCCATCCGACCTAAAATCGCCTTCTCTCCAATCGCATCCCAACAAAGCGGCGATCCGCACTTCCGCCATAGAGAACCTCAAATGGCGCGCTCTAATATCGAATGGTAACTATTATTATAAGCAAACTCGCAAGTGGCAATCGTCCTCCCAACTACCCTTCCAAGATAGAACACAAGATCGCAACATGTCCTCCAAAGTCCGAATAGTACGCTCGACCGCCCATCTGCATGGGTGAAACGTCAGATTAAGGCGGCTGTGTGCCCAATGCACTCGCAGACTCTCCCGTAACTTGAGACAAACTTGGCGCCCTGTCGTAAATGATGGTCTTGGGCACACCATGCGCCTTACTATTTCACGCACATAAATAGGAGCTAGATCACTCGCTCAATTTGTCGTGCGAATAGGAATGAAGTGCGCAGACTTCTTCAATCGATCCACCACTACCCAAATCGCATCTTTCCCTCGCGCGCAACGCAGGTAACGCCACCACAAAGTCCATAGAGATATCATCCCAAGGCCACTGGGAACCTCCAAAGGCTGCAACAACCCTGCAGGACGCTTGTGCTCAGCTTTCACTTGCTGACAAACACCACAAGAAGCCACATAGTTAGCAATGTCCACCTTCATTCTTTTCCACCAAAAATTTTGTTTCAAATCTCGATACATCTTAGTCTCACCAGATGAATAAAGATAATGGAGTGCGATGTGCCTCCTCAAGATATCATCTTTGACCTCCGCTTTTGTGGCACGCAAAGCGGCCTTTAAACCTCAAAGCACCAAAATCATCCATGCTAAAATCACTCTCTTTGCCCTCATCCGCACGCTTCCTAACCTCCCGTAATAACCGGTCACTCACAGCTTTCGCAGACACGGCCCGAATAGCCGACTCAAGAATCAATCGTGTCTCAACATGTGATGTGCCCGCATAACAATAAGATATTCCCATGCGATCAAAATCAGCAATGAGGCAATCTAGAGTAGCGGAGTTGCCTTGCGACTAAGAGCATCAAGAACTACATTGGCCTTGCCCGGATGATCTTGAATAGTAAGATCATAGTCCTTGATCAATTCCAACCACCTCCTTTGCCTCAAATTCAGATCCTTCGAGTGAAGATATACTTGAGACTCTTGTGATCCGTGAAAATATCACAAGGCTCGCCAGATAGATAATGCCTCCAAATCTTGAGAGCAAAGACAACCGCAGACCAACTCCAAATCATGAGTGGGATAATTTCGCTCGTGCTTCTTTAACTGCCTCGACGCATAAGCAATCACCTTACCGCCTTGCATGAGCACACAGCCAAGACCCACTCGAGACGATCCGAAAAGATCAGAATCGCTTCCTCGGTCGGGAAGAGTGAGAATAGGAGAGGTCACCAACCTCTCCTTCAAAATGCGTAAATCGCGCCACACTCATCAATTCACCGAATTTCACCCTTTCGAGTAAGCCGAGACATCGGTTTGGCGATGATAGAGAAATCCGCACAAAACGCCGATAATAACCAGCCAATCCCAAGAAACTCCTCACCTCCTTCACATTAGTCGGCCTCTTCCAATCCACCACTGTGGAGACCTTGCTAGGATCAACAGAAATGCCCTGAGGGTTAATCACATGACCCAGAAAACCCACTTCTGAAATCCAGAACTCACACTTCTTCAACTTAGCATAGAACTTGTGCTCTCTCAAAGTATCCAAAACCAACCTCAAATGACGCTCATGATCCTCATTGGTCTTGGAATAGATAAGAATATCATCAATGAACACCACCACGAAATCATCTAGATACTCGTGCAACATGTTTTTCATGGTCTCCATAAAAATAGCAGGTGCATTAGTCAATCCAAAGGACATAACTTTATACTCATAATGCCCATACCGTGGAGAAAGTCTTTTCTATATCTCGCCACGCACGGATTTGATTATACCCCGATCGAGATCGATCTTGGAGAATACTTGAGCTCCATTCAACCGATCAAACAAGTCCTCAATGCGGGCAATGGATATTTGTTCTTGATTGTGATCGCATTAAGCGCACGATAATCAATACACATGCGCCAACTCCCATCCTTCTTCTCTCGTGAATGTAACAGAGCTCCCCATGGCGATACACTACGCCGATCAAACCTTTAGCCAACAATTCATCCAATTGCTTCTTCAACTCGCCCCAAACGGACGTGCTAATCGATATGGAGACATCGAGATGGGACGAGTACCGAACAAGATCAATGCGAACTCCACGCCTCGCGCAGTGGCAAGCCCTAAGCTCACCGGGAACACATCCGGTAATCACTAACCACCGAATCTCCTCAATCGAAGCCACACTCGGTTTCTCAAGAAGAGCTAAAAGAAGTTTGCCATCGCGACGACCCGGAACACCCACTAATATCGAAAGAGAGCGCGAGGCGCACTCCCTGAAAAGTCAATGTCTCCTGCACGAGGTGCACAGCAGATCGTTTCTCTGTAAACAAGATATTACGGCTCGATAAGAGTGCAACCAATCCATACCCAAGATAACGCCGAACGGCTCCATTTGAATAACTATCAAATTCGCCGTGAACCTCTCTCCATCAATAACAATAGAACACCCAGGACAAACAGTAGAGCTAGCAATAATACCCCCAGGAGAACTAACCAACACTGACTGAGAAATCCACTGCATACTCAAGTTCGCTCTCCTAGCAAACGCCGACGAGACAAACGAAAAGGTAGCCCCTGAATCAAAAAGGACTAAAGCATCAAACGAATCCACAAGCAAAGTACTGCCACCACGCCAGACGACCCACGGACTCACTGTGGGCATGGCGTACACTCTGTGGCGCCATGGCGAAGAAGACGACGGCGGCGGGCGAGCCCCGACAATCTGCTGTGGCGGTGCAGGTAAAGCCGGTCGTGCAACCTGAAGCGGTGCCGAAGGTGGCGGCTGCCAGTAGTACCCTACTGGAGGCGCCCAAGCTGAAGGAAATGGCATCGCTGGAGGAGCAGTCATCATCTGGAAAGATCCTCGAGCAGACCCATCAAGAAGAAGATGGCACAGCTCCCACTTGATCACACTAGCGGGGTTCGCGACACACCGCTCCTTGTGACTGGTCGGCCACACCGACGGCAATCACCCGTCCAAGCGCACTTTCGGCAGCACGGTGTCCATCACCGCACTTAAAGCAAAGCATGCCCTGCCCTGGGACAGGACGAAGAGCTCGAGTACCTGCAAAAGGACGAGGTGTCAAGAAGAGAACGGCCTCGACTGCTTAGACTTGAAGGACTGCGGTCCTCCCTTGAATTTCTTGAAAGCGGTCACGAATGCACCCACTTCCCTCACTAGAGCTCCTCTTCCGTCACCACCGTATAACCACCCACCGAGGCTTGTCGCCTTTGTGAGTCGATCTCCAACTCCATGCCCCTAGCTTGCTCCACAACAGAGCAGTAGTCACGGAGTGGAGTAGCTCCCAACACATGCCGGCACTCTAAGTGAGACCCGACGGAACCTCTTGGCTTTCAAGATCATCGCTCACATCAAGGGACGAAGCGAACCAAGTTGTTGAACTCACCTCATACTCAAGAATAGACCTCTTCCCCGAGCAAAGGTCGTCAAGGCAACCTCCATCTTCTCAACAAAAGAGTAGGGGTAGAACTTCCCTTGAACTGATCTACAAAATCCTCCCAAGTGATCGGCCCTTGAGTGGCGGTCCTCAAGACAACACACCTCCCACCAAATATTCGCTGCCCTTTCAATTGAAAGGCTACAAACGGACCCTCGATGTGAAGATATCTCCAAAGCTCCAAACCGCTCTCCATATAGCGCAACTGATCCCACGCTCGACCGGTGTGCCGACCCATCAAACGGATCCAACCTCAACCCCATCCACTCGAAGTGTCATCCGCGCCAGAACCGGTGGATGTGCGACAGAGCAACAACAGATGCCATGAAGAATGAGGTGCCGGCGCTTTGACGAAGAGCACGGATCTCTCCCACCAACTCTCTCAAAGAAAGCGGGGTCTCATCCGGACCCCAACCGAGGCGGTCAACAAAGAACCCCTCACCATCGACTCATCTGCACAGGAGGTGGCTCCACGGAACCTCGCCGCTGCCCCGACCTCCACGATCATGCCACCACGACCACGCCCTCTACCCCTCAAGCATAGCTATCAACCACAATCAACAATACACAATGAGTTCAAAGATCAAAATAAAATCATCCATCAATGAACAACATAACTAAGCGTAAAACTATATTCGCACCTCTCTCTAACCTCATCGTGTACTAGTGTGTCAAATTTTAGATTGTTTAACCATTAGCAAATTTTAGTTGATTTACTAAAACTAAAACAAATTTTAATAATTTTAGTTTGCCTATGTTGTTAATCTATTCACCACGGACCTAAAGCCCGCTCTGATACCAACTGTAACACCCCAGCCCAACACTGAGCCCAGAATGCCACCACACTACTCTTCCAACTAATAAATATCGACACACTATAAAATTACAGCAAGGAAACAATGATAATCATATCAATGGACCACAAAAAGGACATGCATAATTATGGATCAAGCGACAATAAATAAGCAATGGGAATTATAACCAGGTAAATAATCCAAAATAGCATCAACCAATGAATCCAAATTAATAAAGCAAATAGTCTAGTCCAAACGTTGTCCTAAATTTTATTCAACCTCTAACATGTCCAAGAGTAATCAAATTTTGAACGAAAAGATTCTTATGGCAAATGATCATGTGTTGTCCATGTGCTCTACTCGCTCTCGCCATTTGGTCCTCAAGATCACCTAAAGACAACAATAGAGCAAGGGTGAGTCCACGACTCAAAGAAACACATCCATAAACAACGAACAATAATAAGTCAACAAAGATTCAATAACTTCATTATCATCACAGTACTTCCATTAATATTCTCATGCGCTACCTTCCATTTGTTTATCACACATTAATCTCATTTATGAATGCAACTCTAATCTACATGTCCACATGCACTTCTTTCACAGATATGCAGATAGCATGAGTGAATGCTCGCGACAACATTCACTCTCAAGCCCGCTCCTCCATAAGGATCGGGACCTCCTCCACTCCGTGGAGTTGTGATCATTCATGATCACCGCTCATATGCAAAGATGCTTATGTATGAAAATGCAAACTCCATCATAAACATCATGTCCCACTTTTCATCATACTTGTCAACAAAGATATAAACATACCAATTATTTGTTTGCAATTAAACAAAATAAAAGCACAACAATAATGGTAATAGAAGATAAAGAAAACAGTGATCGATCATTGATCGCTGTCTACCATGCACTTGCCTTTACTAGTTGCGACGCACGATTTGGCTAGAAGATGGCAACAAGTACGACGCCTCTCCTACATTAAATATTCAAATTTCAATACAAGCTACAGCATCATAAGAACAACAATCAATCGACATCGCTCCTACACGTCCCCAAATCTACCACGCTTCTCGGTGCATCAAAGGTTACCCATAGCTGTCCTGTTACTAAAAGAGCGTAACTTTTGACTCAAAAGTCCAATCACAACAAACCACCCCATTCTGGATTCTTTATAAAATTATCCACATTTTCTTAGATTACAAAGTCTTCTAATTAAATCATCTAACCCTCCGTATTTAGCCCAGAAAGCCGATCTGTCCGCTTCGGAACAGCGGTCTTACTAAATTCATAACTTTTGTTTTACTCAACCAAAATGCGTGTTCTTAGATTCTACAGAACCATTGGAAAATTATCTACGACTTTCATGTAGATCAAAAACTCTAATTAAGCTATTTACTATTTTTAATCTACAGTCTACCAAAACAGCGCCGAAAGACGACAACCGTAAAGACAGCAGTCTTCCAAAATTCATAACTCGAATTATACTTTTCCGATTGACATAATAAAATATGCTATAGAAAGATATCGAAATTATCTACAATTAACTAGTAGATGAGATTTCCAAAATTTGCCATTAAGGTACCCGAATAAATCGTTCAACAGAACAGCAAAGCTAATCGATCTATTAACCGCCTTCGACTAGAAAATTCTACAATCCTCTCTAATCTCTAATTAAAACAGTGAAACAGAGACGAAACGAAATCACATATCACTACCCATAAGAAATCAGGCCTCTACTTCTTTTCTCTTAGTCTCTCATGTTGTTTAGGCATTCAACTACAAAAGTATACATGAAACAAATTTCATTACTATTCAAGCCTTCATATACACCTACAAAGCAAAGCTACGGCAGTTACATTTCTAGTGCTAGCCACTGAATGCATGCATGATTAACACGCCATTTAATTAGGGGCAAGGCGTACACTCACATGCACATGGGTTGGAAAACGACGCCGGGTTTCTCCACGCGCGCAGGGAAAAACAGCAGTCGGCCGCAGGAAAAACAATGATCGGCCTCGGCCGGATTAGCTTCGGCCGGCACAACAACAGCCAGATCGGCAGCAGTAGCCTCAGCAGATTCGCTCACACGCGGCAGCCTTCGGCGAGTGCAGCGCAGGCTCGGCTCTACTGGTTCGTTAAGCAGCAGGCCGCATCTTCGCTCGGGAGCAGAAAGAAGAACGCAAAGAAGAACGCTAGATCACACGCGGCCGACCGACCACGCGGTCTCTAAGAAGATTCCAAATACAAGAAGACAAATACAAGAAAAGACAACAGCAGGAGGGGCGGCCCGGCTTGGAGAAAAATGTGGAGGCGGCGGTGGAAATAAAATTATTAGGGTTTCTAGAAAATCCACCACTATTTATGACTCTTAAAAATTCAATTATCCTATTTCCACGATACTAAATTCTTTAATTACGCACCAATTTCTAAATTCTTTAACTAATTAAATTATTATTATTATTCGAATATTACATTCTACCCCCCTTAACGGAATTCGACCCCGAATTCTACTCGCCGTTCTACTCAAATAAAAACTACACTGCTGAAATTAAACAACAAAATAGCACGTACCCGACGTGAACAACTCCGGATATTGCTCGCGCATGCGAGACTCCAACTCCCAAGTCGCCTCTCTCTGATCGATCGCCCACAAGACCTTGACGATACCAACGCCTTGTGCCTCAAGACTCGCTCCGACCTCTCCGTATCGCGCACGGACGCGACTCAACCGTGAGGTCTTGCTCAATAGTCACGCTCTAATGAAATCTTATGCTCGGTCTCTCAAAACTTTCAAAGATCGAGACATGAAACACATTAGAACCCCACGCATGGACTCGGGAAGATCCAAGCGGTAGGCTAACTTTCCAATTCTTGCAATAATCGAATGGTCCAACGTACTCGGGCTAAGCTTTCCTTTGGTACCGAACCGAACAATACCTTTAGTGGGAGACACTCAAGAGCACTGGTCACCCACCGCAAACTCCAAGTCACGCCCCCAAATCAAGATAACTTTTCATGCTCGCCTCCGAGCTCCTAATGATTCTCGCCTCACCATGGCCACACGCTCAACGGTCTTCAATCCAACCCGACCCAAAATCGCCTTCTCTCCAATCGCCTCCCAACAAAGTGGCGATCCGCACTTCCGCCATAGAGAACCTCGAATGGCGGCTCTAATATCGAATGGTAACTATTATTATAAGCAAACTCGCAAGTGGCAATCGGTCCTCCCAACTACCCTTCCAAGATAGAACACACGATCGCAACATGTCCTCCAAAGTCCGAATAGTCCGCTCGATCGCCCATCTGCATGGGTGAAACGTCAGATTAAGGCGAGCTGTGTGCCCAATGCACTCGCAGACTCTCCCGTAACTTGGAGACAAACTGGGCCCTCGTCGTAAACGATGGTCTTTGGCACACCATGCGCCTTACTATTTCACGCACATAAATAGGAGCTAGATCACTCACGAATTTGTCGTGCGAATAGGAATGAAGTGTGTAGACTTCTGAATCGATCCACCACTACCCAAATCGCATCCTTCCTCGCGCGAACGAGGCAACGCCACCACAAAGTCCATAGAGATATCATCCCAAGGCCACTGGGAACCTCCAAAGGTCGCAACAACCTCGCAGGACGCTTGTGCTCGACTTTCACTTGCCGACAAACACCACAAGAAGCCACATAATTAGCAATGTCCACTTTCATTCTTTTCCACCAAAAATTCTGTTTCAAATCTCGATACATCTTAGTCTCACCAGGATGAACAGTGTATGGAGTGCGATGTGCCTCCCTCAAAATATCATCTTTGACCTCTGCCTTTTGTGGCACGCAAAGACGTCCTTTAAACCTCAAAGTACCGTAATCGTCCATGCTAAAATCACTCTCTTTGCCCTCATCCAGACGCTTCCTAACCTCCCGTAATAACCGGTCACTCACAGCTTCCAGACACGGCCCGAATAGCCGACTCAAGAATCAATCGTGTCTCAACATGTGATGTGCCGCATAACAATAGGATATACCCATGCGATCAAAATCAGCAATAAGGCAATCTAGAGTAGCGGGAGTCGCCTTGCGACTAAGAGCATCTGCAACAACATTGGCCTTGCCTGGATGATACTGAATAGTAAGATCATAGTCCTTGATCAACTCCAACCACCTCCTTTGCCTCAAATTCAGATCCTTCGAGTGAAGATATACTTGAGACTCTTGTGATCTGTGAAAATATCACAAGGCTCGCCAGATAGATAATGCCTCCAAATCTTGAGAGCAAAACAACGCAGACCTAACTCCAAATCATGAGTGGGATAATTCGCTTTCGTGCTTCTTTAATCGCCTCGACGCATAAGCAATCACCTTACCGCCTTGCATGAGAACACAGCCAAGACCCACTCGAGACGATCTGAAAAGATCAGAACCGCTTCCGGCTCGGAAGAGTGAGAATAGGAGAGGTCACCAACCTCTCCTTCAAAATGCAAAATCGCGCCACACTCATCACCCATAGGAATCTCACACCTTTCTGAGTAAGCTGAGACATCGGTTTGGCAATGATAGAGAAATCCTGCACAAAACGCCGATAATAACCAGCCAAACCCAAGAAACTCCTCACCTCCTTCACATTAGTCGGCCTCTTCCAATCCACCACTTTGGAGACCTTACTAGGATCAACAGCAATGCCCTGAGGGTTAATCACATGACCCAGAAAACCCACTTCTGAAATCCAGAACTCACACTTCTTCAACTTAGCATAGAATTTGTGCTCTCTCAAAGTATCTAAAACCAGCCTCAAATGACGCTCATGATCCTCATTAGTCTTGGAATAGATAAGAATATCATCAATGAACACCACCACGAAGTCATCTAGATACTCGTGCAACATGTTGTTCATGGTCTCCATAAAAATGGCAGGTGCATTAGTCAATCCAAAGGACATAACTTTATACTCATAATGCCCATACCGTGGAGAAAGCGGCCTTCTCAACATCTCGCCACGCACCGGATTTGATTATACCCCGATCGAGATCAATCTTGGAGAACACTTGAGCTCCATTCAACCGATCAAACAAGTCCTCAATGCGGGCAATGGATATTTGTTCTTGATTGTGACCGCATTAAGCGCACGATAATCAATACACATACGCCAACTCCCATCCTTCTTCTCGATGAATAGAACAGAGCTCCCCACGGTGATACACTACGCCGATCAAACCTTTAGCCAACAACTCATCCAATCGCTTTTCAACTCGTCCCCAAACGGACGTGCTAATCGATATGGAGACATCGAGATGGGACGAGTACCGAACAAGATCAATGCGAAACTCCACGTCTCGCGCAGTGGCAAGCCCTAAGCTCACCGGGAACACATCCGGTAATCACTAACCACCGAATCTCCTCAATCTGCGAAGCCACACTCGTTTCTCAAAGAAGAGCTAAAAGAAGCCCGCCATCGCACGCCGACCCGGAATACCCAGTCTAATATCGAAAGAGAGCGCGAGGCGCACTGAAAAGTCAATGTCTCCCTGCACGAGGTTCGCACAGACCATTCTACGTAAACAAGATATTACGGCTCGGTAAGAGTGCAACCAATCCATACCCAAGATAACGTCGAACGGCTCCATTTTAATAACTATCAGATTCGCCGTGAACCTCTCTCCATCAATAACAACAGAACACCCAGGACAAACAGTAGAGCTCGCAATAATACCCCCAGGAGAACTAACCAACACTGATTGAGAAATCCACTGCATACTCAAGTTCGCTCTCCTAGCAAACGCCGACGAGACAAACGAAAAGGTAGCCCCTGAATCAAAAAGGACTAAAGCATCAAACGAATCCACAAGCAAAGTACCTGTCACCACGTCAGGACGACCCACGGACTCCGCTGTGGGCATGGCATACACTCCAGGTGGCGCCACGGCGAAAGAAGACGACGGCGGGCGGCGAGCCCCGACAATCTGTGGCGGTGCGGTAAAGCCGGTCGGCAACTGAAGCGGTGCCGAAGGTGGCGGCCGCCGAGTACCCTACCGAGGCGCCCAAGTCAAGGAAATGGCATCGCTGGAGGAGCAATCATCATCCGAAAGATCCTCGAGCAGACCCATCAAGAAGAAGATGGCACAGCTCCCACTTGATCACGCTTAGCGGGTTCTCGCGACACACCCGCTCCTTGTGACCCGGCCGGCCGCGACCGACGGCAATCTCCGTCCAAGTGCACTCAGCAGCCGCGTGTCCATCACCGCACTTAAAGCAAAGCATGCCCCGCCTCGGGACAGACGAAGAGCCGAGTACTGCAAAGGACGAGGTGTCAAGAAGAGAACGGCCTCGATCGCTAGACTTGAAGGATCGCGGTCCTCCCTTGAATTTCTTGAAAGCGGTCACGAATGCACTCCACTTCCTCACTAGAGCTCCTCTTCCGTCACCACCGTAAGCAACCACCCACTGTGAGGCTTGTCGCCTTTGTGAGTCGTGATCTCCAACTCCATGCCCCTAGCTTGCTCCACAACAGAGTCAGAGTCACGAGTGGAGTAGCTCCCAACACATGCCTGGACTCGCACTGAGACCCCGACGGAACCTCTTGGCTTTCTCGAAGATCATCGTTCACATCAAGGGACGGCGAACCAAGTTGTTGAACTCACCTCATACTCAAGAATAGACCTCTTCCCCGAGCAAAGGTCGCCAAGGCAACCTCCATCTTCTCAACAAAAGAGTAGGGGTAGAACTTCCCTTGAACTGATCTACAAAATCCTCCCAAGTGATCGCCCTTGAGTGGCGGTCCTCGAAGACAACACACCCTCCCACCAAATATCCGCTGTCTTTCAAATTGAAAGGCTACAAACGGACCTCTCGATGTGAAGACATCTCCAAAGCTCCAAACCGCTCTCCATATAGCGCAACCATCCGCCGCTCGACCGGTGTGCCCGACCCATCAAACGGATCCAACCTCAACCCCATCCACTCGAAGTGTCATCCGCGCTCAGAACCGGTGGATGTGCTACAGAGCAACAACAGATGCCAGAAGAACAGGGTCGCCGGGCACCGCTGACGAAGAGCACGGATCTCTCCCACCAACTCTCTCAAGAAAGCGGGGTCTCATCCGGACCCCAACCGAGGCGGGTCAACAAAGAACCCCTCACCATCGACTCATCTCACACAGGAGGTGGCTCCACGGAACCTCGCTCGCGCCCCGACCTCCACGATCGCGCCACCACGACCACGCCCTCTACCCCCAAGATAGCTATCAACCACAATCAACAATACACAATGAGTTCAAAGATCAAAATAAAATCATCCATCAATGAACAACATAACTAAGCGTAAAACTATATTCGTACCTCTCTCTAACCTACTGTGTACTAGTGTGTCAAATTTTAGATTGTTTAACCATTAGCAAATTTTAGTTGATTTACTAAAACTAAAACAAATTTTAATAATTTTAGTTTGCCTATGTTGTTAATCTATTCACCACGGACCTAAAGCCCGCTCGATACTAATCAGAACACTCCCCACCAACACCGAGCCTAGAATGCCACCACACTACTCTTTAAACTAATAATTATCGACACACTATAAAATTACAGCAAGGAAACAATGATAATCATATCAATGGACCACAAAAAGGACATGCATAATTATGGATCAAGCGACAATAAATAAGCAATGGGAATTATAACCAGGTAAATAATCCAAAATAGCATCAACCAATGAATCCAAATTAATAAAGCAAATAGTCTAGTCCAAACGTTGTCCTAAATTTTATTCAACCTCTAACATGTCCAAGAGTAATCAAATTTTGAACGAAAAGATTCTTATGGCAAATGATCATGTGTTGTCCATGTGCTCTACTCGCTTCGCTCATTCTGGCCCTCAAGATCACCTAAAGACAACAATAGAGCAAGGGTGAGTCCACGACTCAGCAAACACATCCATAAACAACGAACAATAATAAGTCAACAGCATTCAATAACTTCATTATCATCACAGGTACTTCCATTAATATTCTCATGCAGTTACCTTCCATTTGTTTATCACACATTAATCTCATTTATGAATGCAACTCTAATCTACATGTCCACATGCACTTCTTTCACAGTATACAGATAGCATGAGTGAATGCTCACGACAACATTCACTCTCAAGCCCGTTCCTCCATAAGGATCGGGGACCTCCTCCACTCCCGTGGAGTTGTGATCATTCATGATCACCTGCTCATATGCAAAGATGCTTATGTATGAAAATGCAAACTCCATCATAAACATCATGTCCCACTTTTCATCATACTTGTCAACAAAGATATAAACATACCAATTATTTGTTTGCAATTAAACAAAATAAAAGCACAACAATAATGGTAATAGAAGATAAAGAAAACAGTGATCGATCATTGATCGCTGTCTACCATGCACTTGCCTTTACTAGTTGCGACGCACGATTTGGCTAGAAGATGGCAACAAGTACGACGCCTCTCCTACATTAAATATTCAAATTTCAATACAAGCTACAGCATCATAAGAACAACAATCAATCGACATCGCTCCTACACGTCCCCAAATCTACCACGCTTCTCCGGTACCGAAAGGTTACCCATAGCTGTCCTGTTACTAAAAAGAGCGTAACTTTTGACTCAAAAGTCCAATCACAACAAACCACCCCATTCTGGATTCTTTATAAAATTATCCACATTTTCTTAGATTACAAAGTCTTCTAATTAAATCATCTAACCCTCCGTATTTAGCCCAGAAAGCCGATCTGTCCGCTTCGGAACAGCGGTCTTACTAAATTCATAACTTTTGTTTTACTCAACCAAAATGCGTGTTCTTAGATTCTACAGAACCATTGGAAAATTATCTACGACTTTCATGTAGATCAAAAACTCTAATTAAGCTATTTACTATTTTTAATCTACAGTCTACCAAAACAGCGCCGAAAGACGACAACCGTAAAGACAGCAGTCTTCCAAAATTCATAACTCGAATTATACTTTTCCGATTGACATAATAAAATATGCTATAGAAAGATATCGAAATTATCTACAATTAACTAGTAGATGAGATTTCCAAAATTTGCCATTAAGGTACCCGAATAAATCGTTCAACAGAACAGCAGGCTAATCAGATCTATTAACCGGCCTTCGACTAGAAAATTCTACAATCCTCTCTAATCTCTAATTAAAACAGTGAAACAGAGACGAAACGAAATCACATATCACTACCCATAAGAAATCAGGCCTCTACTTCTTTTCTCTTAGTCTCTCATGTTGTTTAGGCATTCAACTACAAAAGTATACATGAAACAAATTTCCTTACTATTCAAGCCTTCATATACACCTACAAAGCAAAGCTACGGCAGTTACATTTCTAGTGCTAGCCACTGAATGCATGCATGATTAACACGCCATTTAATTAGGGGCAAGGCGTACACTCACATGCACATGGGTTGGAAAACGACGCCGGGTTTCTCCACGCGCGCAGGGAAAAACAGCAGTCGGCCGCAGGGAAAAACAGCAGTCGGCCTCGGTCGGCAGTTGGCTTCGGCTCGGCGCAACAGCAGATCGGCAGCAGTAGCCTCAGCAGATTCGCTCACACGCGCGCCACGGGCGAAAGTGGCAGCGCAGGCTCGGCTCGGCTGGGTTCGGCGCAAGCAGCGGCCGCGAGCTTTTCGGGGAGCAGAGCAAAGAACGCAAAGAAGAACGCAGATCACACGCGGCAGCCGCCACGCTGGCTCTAAGAATTGCTCCGTACAAGAAGACAATACAAGCAAAGAAGCCAAGACAAACAGAGGGGCTACGCGGCTTGGAGAAAAATGTGGAGGCTAAGGTGGAAATAAAATTATTAGGGTTTCTAGAAAATCCACCACTATTTATACAGCTCTTAAAAATTCTGAATTATCCTATTTCCACGTATACTAAATTCTTTAATTACGCACCAGCCCTAAATTCTTTAACTAATTAAATTATTATTATTTTTCAGAATATTACAATTAAACAGGGATTACAATTTTCAGTGATCACAAGGGGGTTTCCGCGAATTCCTAACAACCTGGGCCTTGGGCCACGTCCCATGTGGCCCAAGAGGGGGCCGATCAAAGGGGGGATGACATTCCGACAAAAACCCTAAACCCCCTTCCCCTTCCTCCTTTCCCCCACTTGGAGCCGCCACCCTTCTCCCTGCCGTGCTCCACTTTCTCCTTCCCCCTGCGCCAGATTTGTTTGTCAGATTTGGGTAAGTTCTGTATGTTTTCTGATATGTCCACCTCTTAGAAGGTTGTAGCCCTCGGTCTTAGCTATCTTTAGGCACCGAGATCATCTAATTTAGAGTTACGGTTTAGGAGATATGACCGTTTTACTGCAACTATCCAGGAGAGCTGACGTGATTTGGCAGATTGTCTTGTCGGGCCATTATGAATTATTTAGAGGCCGAATTAGAAATACGACCCAAACTAAATATTGTATAGAATTCAGAAAGCTTTCCAAGTTGATAAAGAACACAATTTTTAGAGTTGGATATAAAAAGTTATGGAATTTTTACCGTCGCTATGTTCTGATTGTCAGATTAATGGGACAGAGAACTTCACATAAACCTTAGGGTTAATAGAATGATGAGTCAGGGGACTTGCCCAACTAAGTTATTGTAGCTCTTTAAATAATATTTCCAACTAGATAAATATCACCTCCATTGGATCTGTAGAATGAAAGTTAGGGCATTTTTCCTTACTGCTCAGAGTCCGTCGATGTCCGTCGTGCACTTTCAATTGCAGATTAGCCTTATGTACGGGCATAATTAGGAAATCTTGTCTCCTAGTGTTTTGAAGGTTTATCTCTTAAGTTTCATTGGGCACTAGTTTTATGTTGTTTCGAGTCCCAGATAATTAATTTTGATTTTTCTTGTACTGCTGTCCAGTAGGATGGGCAGGTGGCTGAATAGTGTAATGTCAGTTTAGCTCCGTTAATTGTGTTGGTTAGTCGGAGGGTTAGTGTAGGTCGCCTGTAGCTAAGTCGTGCCACGTTATCATTATTCCAAATATGTACTTGTGTAGGCGACGAGGCATCGCGTGTGGGAACACCTTCGTTGCTTGCTAACGCGTCGCGACGCGAAAGGCAAGTACATTGAAATTATTTACATTGATGAATGATGTGTGTTTGTGTTCATGCTAATATTCCTATGATCCATGTTTTCAATCAAAGATGTTAATCAATATTCATATTCCATTACATGCAATTCCAATGTGTTAAGATATATTGATTTCTGTGGAACGCTCGCTGTTGGTTGTTGTGCCGATGAGTTGATGATCCATGTTCATATTCCATGATGTACATTATGTTCCTATTTGATAATCCATGAGGAAGATAGTAATAAAATTCATTGCATATGTTCATTCAATTCATGTGTTGTTCATATGCATTCCACGGGAGTGGATTTGTAAAGACCCATCAACTCCAGTATGGGCATGTAAGACCCACCATTCCAATGTGGGCAGTTTCGAACACCCGTATAAAACATTCTTTATACTGTAATTTGGTCCCCGGACTTTGTTAAGTACGGACTTAAGTGAACACCGACGGGTGTCTCACTCGCTATACCGGTATGAGCATGTGTTTGTCTATTCCTTTCAATGCATCCATGCATTCCATTCATATACATAAGTTTTCAGAGATTAATTCTTAATTCGTAATGTGACTGACTTGTTCGTAACCTGGTATGTTCAGTTGTTTATTGTACTTGCTGAGTTTCGACTCACCCTTATTTTTCTGTGTTTATTTAGGTGAACCTTGTTAATGATAATGTTAATGGGAGGGAGTAGACCAACACGTTTCACACAGTTCATTACATTATATTTTCATTAATGGATTCAACTATGTTAATCCTTGATGAGAGATGAACTATAATAAGTAATGTTTAGACTTCATGTCATGTCGTTCAATGATTAGTTCCTTGATTATTCACCATTGATAAATTGGTTATTTTCACCTCGTTACCATGGTATTGTTGTTTGATTAGAGGCATATTGAACCTTATTCCGCAATTTGATGGTATATTGTATCTTTAGGTAGCATCTTGGCTTCCGAATAGCCAGGGTGTTACAAGATTGCTGCTCGCAAAGACTTTGAACTCGCACTTGGACTTGATTCCAAGTATATTCCTTCCGTGTGATGAATGGAATATGTGTATTGACTGCTCCAACCCACACAACGTTTTTGGCCCTAAGTCACTAACAATAACTACCGTACAATTATTGTCTCTACTGACATCAACCACTGATCAGTTAGCATTTTGTTAACTTATACGGCCCCTCCGACCGGACACATCACTTCCAAAGGATGTATTTTCTAGGAGTAACTGCCACCTCTTAACCGGTTATTTAACGATGGAGGATCTAGGATCAAGGAGAGACATCCGGAGACAACCAAGAGATCGAAGAAAGCAAGCCTTAGTGATCTAAAGACAATTTGGGTAGTAACAAGCAATTCACTTAGTGCAACTAGGGCTAGTCTGTCAACTTGTTCAAGGCACGCCTCTTTAATATCCAGTTCATTGTAATAAAGAGTAACTCCATTCTCATCCAAGAACCCTTAGCCATTTTACTCTTTATATTTAGTAAGATCGGCGACTTGATAGTCGACACACACACACGCGACCCGCGTAGCGAGGGTTGATGCTCTGATACCATCTGTAACACCATGACCCAAAATCTAATCAAAGCCCAGCCCACCGTGGGATGAGCCCATGCTTGTATAGCACTCCGCTTAGGCTTCTGTTCTCGTTTTGTGTAAAAGGGTTAACACAGAGGTGCTACGATTCGGACTAACATGTATTATATGCTAGTGGAACTCAATGTAAACTGGCAATATTGTACTAAAGGTTGGGATGTTAACGTTTACGTGCCATATATGCTCCACTCAACCTTATGAAAAGAATCCAAGGGAGCCCCTATACTTAATCGACCCTCTTAAATTTGAAAATATAATAATATATAAAGAATAACATATGCCACTTTTAAAAAGTATGTATGCCATCTGGGTGTGCTGTCTCGCATACTCATATACTTCACGTACATGCCCTTTGTTGCACAATATGTTATTTATACCTCCTACCTTCTAAGATACGGTATAACACTACTACAAAAAGGTTAATACTGGACGCCTCATCACAGACGGTTGACCATAATTGTCTGTATTAAATACAATTACAGACGGTTTTGGTTTAGCGACCGTTTGTGTTACTGGCTGCGCTAAAAACCTTCTGTGAAGAGGTAACATGATAGACAGTTCATGTTGAAAATCGTCTATCATACTTCATAGATGGTTTTCAACATGAGCCATATGTGACTTTCCATCCTCATCACAAACGGTTTGTATTAAAAACCGTATGTGATAATCTCATTTATTACAGACCCGACCCTCACAGATTGATCTGTCTTAAATTCCAGCTCTGTTCCGACTGCTGCTGCTGGAGGTAGGGCTTTGAGGCGATTTTGTGAAAGGATATCATGGATTTGGTAATTTGTTCTTGACTATCGGTGGTTAGTACGTAATTTGTTCCTTGTATTATATTCTATATCTAGCTTAGTAAAGAGAGAATTGAAGATAGTTTAGATCGGTAAAGAGAGAATTGAGGATGGTTTAGACATAGCTTTTTGTATTGTTTTGCAAGTGTTGGCTTCTTGCCATCTGAACTAGGGCTTGGGCTATCTATAATGTGTTTGTGATGAACAACCTGGGCCTAGGGTGCATTGTTATTTTTTTAGTTCATTAGAAATACATATTTCAAACACTACTACGGAACACGTCATCACAGACGGTTCGGAACCGTCATCACAGACAGTTTTCGAACCGTCTATATTTGTTCGTCTGTGATAACAAGAAGTTATCACAGCACGGTTCAAAACCGTCTGTGATACTAATATCATAGACGGTTTTTGTTGAAACCGCTCAGGAAGGCTAGTATCACGAGCGGTTTCAATTAAAATCGTCTCGTGATAAGTAGATATCACGCACGGTTATGTTTAAGAACCGCCTATGATACTAGAAATATCACGCACGGTTTCAACAAAAACCGCTCGTGGTAGTGAGTCATCCAAACTACATTTTTGCTATTTTTTGGCTAGCCTCAGGAATTGCTAGCCATGCCCTCTGAAAACAAGCATGTACAAAAACAGATACATCACAGATAATCAATTGTTGACAACTCAAAGTGATCATTACTCAAAATAAATTACAAAAGATCGAATTTGTTGAAGTATTGTCGCTATAGTTACAATTGGATTACAATTGAGTCAATTCTTTGCGTGAAACTCTGGGTCCGCGATGGCGTGAAACTCTCATTTGTTAACTATTTCTGATATGATAAAGGCGCATAGCTTCCCTCGAACGTCTGCGATCTCGTGCGCAACGAGTCCATCTAAATCTATTATCAAGCCCTGTCGCTAGGTCAAGAAAAATGGTAAGCGTATATATTTAAATTTACAATTAGAAAATAATTATTTCGAGATTGACAAACCTCGGGATTCTTCATCTTAGAACTCATGATTTTCTCCATATGATGGCAAACGTAGAATGCACATAGCTCATCATTTTTTGTCAAGCAGACCGCAAAAATAGAATTACATATATACATATAGTCAGTTGAAGACATATTATTATGAAGTATGATATAGGATTATTGTGTTGTAGCGCGTACCGGAAATTTCGTCCTGTGTGTTAGTTGCGCGCTGGATCCATTGTATTTTCCTTGTTGGCTAACATAGGAGATGAACGAACTACATGATTGAAGAAAGTTATCCTCGGGCATTTCAAACGAAGCAAGACTACAATAGAGATATGTATGGAGGAAATGAGCATACTTGTCGAGTATTCCTTGCAGAATGTTGAAGTCGTGATTGTTTCTGACTAGCGAATCAAGATATATCACATAGTTCCTCCTGGGTATAATGACTAAAAGGATCTAGTGGTACCTACTCATGTATGTCACTATAGTCATTAAACCTAAGTACAAATAAAATTTGTATAGCAAATAGTGAAGCACTTACCCTTGGTTGTAGGGCACCAGTATGTAGTTCTTATGGTCCAAGAAGCAATGCCGCTGCTCAGTAGTTCTCGACGAAGGTCGGTCCGCTTTGATGGTTTGCATAGATACCACATGTGGGTCGAGGAAATCCACCGGTTCTCGCCCTTCCCGGGCATTTTTCATCATGTATCTATACATAAGCAATGAGTGGTGATATTTATCGGTATTACGTGAATGTAGAACTTGATTGTACACACTTATAGTGTCCAACATCGTACAAGCGAGGCGTCGAGGGCTTCGAGGTTGAATATGTTGAATAAGTCGTTGAAGGCCATGACGAAGTTGCCCGTCCCGTTGAAGAAATGCTCATCCTTGTATGCGACGGTGATTCCAGTATCGCACCCCTTCTTTTCGGTCTTCCGCGGGTACCAGGCATGCAAAGACTGACAAGCAAATCCAGCGCGGGCTAATTGTGCGTTAGGGCACAACGGTTTTCCGATGGAGTACTTCCCGGACTTCTGGGACTTGGGAGGCGACTTAATGTTCGTCGATTTCGATTTGGCCTTAACGATTGGCAGCGTCTTCCTACGAGACGACTCGGGAACCGATACGGTAGCATGCTTTTCTTGTTCCTTCGGCGTCTTCTCCACGGGAACCAATGAGGTGGCCTTCTGAGGCGAAATATGAGGTGGAGTCATGGAGGGTCCCGTTGGAGAGGAATGGTCCCGTCAAGATTGCTGCACTGCTGGGTCCAGGACGATGTCCATCTTGGGCCACTGGATAAAACTGTGGACAGCATCCCCTAGTATTGTTTTCTCTTCGTTCAGGCGAATCTCTAGTGGGACGGCCATGAAATGTTCATGTACCATGTCCACCTCCACCCTGGCGTAACCATGTGCCACCTGGACACCGTGCTGCACTGCCCCTTCCTGGTATGGATGCACCATCCCCCGCCCAGCCTCAATAGGAATGGACCCAACTAACCTCAGTTGGAGCTTGCAGGCCGTCGGCTCCTACAAAACGATACGCAATTAGCTAACGCGTCCTATAGGTCTATCTTTGGTGCATTCCGTAGATGTACATTACCTTAATGCCGTCTATCGGTAATTGGTCGTCGTCACATTCAAAATTATGCGTGGACGCGACACTACTCTGATGTCGAGGAGGAGTGGTTCCTGCAATAACGGGGTGGCTTATGCATCGTTGCGAGTACTTGATTCAGCTTGATCCCGCAAACTTGCTATCCGCCCTGAAATTGTTGTTTTAGCAGTTCCAACCCATCGTCGTACTCGGCCTTAGATCTCTTCCTACTTCTATACATGTAGTAGTCGTTTGCGAATCCATGTAGCCAAGGTACGTTACTGTTGAAAATATGCCCTAGAGGCAATCATAGAGATGATGATATTTCGTTGTATCCATGATTTAATAAATGTTCCTTGAATATTGCCTTTGTGTTGATTAACAAGTATGTGACTTGTTTGTGAAACTCTTTACTTGTATGGTTATTCTAAAGTTGTCCCTAGTCGGAGTTCATGTGAGGACACATGTGAATGGTGGATTAGCACATGTATCGGTTGATGACTATGTTTCACAGGTCATAGACATGGAGATGTCAAACCAATAATGTGGACACATGTTTAGAACATGGGGTTGGACCGACCCAACATGAGACATAACAATTATACTTATGGTTCTCTCTACACAACGGTACGCTTTGTCCTTAGACCTAAGATTGTCGCATGTACTTGAGATGTGAATCGACCTACTTAGGGGCTATCAAACGCTATTCTGAATCGGGTAGTTATAAAGGTAGTTTTCGGTTTGTCATGAAGCATGTCGCGAGGCATGGTCACCAAGATGGATTTGCCCTCTCTACCCGAGAAAGATATCTCGGGCCCTCGAGTGATCAGATCCAGAAATGCATGGCCATGCTACTTAAGGTTAAGAGTTAACCTAGTAAGGGATTCCGGATCACAAGATCGAGAAAGAGTGGTCAGCTTGGAGCTCGACCGAATATCGTGAGGCAAAGGGATTGGCATGTACATAACGTTGTGGTGGTTCGTCCGATATGATCTTTGTGTACGTTTAGGAGTTGGGACGTCTTGCTAGAGGCCGCTACCAACTATTGACCAAGTATGTGCACTCGTGTCATGTCTAAACGTACGCGAACCTAAAGGGTCACACACTTAAGGGGCTGAAGCCTAATTCGGATTAGATCCGAATTAGAGTGGGCATTGAGTCCTAATGGGCCTCTATTGGTAGAAGCCCATTGTAAGGACGTCTATAAAAGGAGGGCTTGGGCGCCGTGTTGGAGGCGATTTTTGGGACCTCAAACCCCGGCCGCCACCTCTCCCACGCCCTAGTCGCCGCGGATCTAGTAGTCCGGCGTGTGTCGCTTTTCTCCCGTACGTGTGGATACCTTTGAGGCGCCAGATCTCAGTAGCGCTTGGACGAACCGCAAGAGGGGAGTCAGACGTGGGACGCCGCGACGAGGACGAGGAAGTAGTACGACTACTACCGCCCGACGTCGTCGCATCAACTTAGTACGACTACTCTGCCCCGACGTGCTGCATCAGTTTCCGCACCTGCGCGTCTAGTGGTAAGACCGTGATCTATAACTGCAGTGATCTTGGTTTAAGGGTAGAATTTTTATTAATTTGCGCTAGTGTAGCCTACCCTTGACCCTTCAGTTAACCCCCTTGCCTCGCGTGCGACCCGGGTGCTCCTTGTTTCGTAGGGCCGTAGATAATATATCCTTCTCCCTGTGTGCTTGGAAGGAGCCTTCGGAACTTTGGGCAATCAATTCACGCTGCAAGAGGTCATCATGTTATTATAGACACTATGAAGTTATGGACTTATAAACAACTAGGTAGTTCGACATATTTACCACACGTTGGGTACCTTCCTGGTCCGCCGGGTTTGTGAAAGAGACGCCATCGACGAGACTTTGCCCTCGCTTAACCGCCTTAGGGAACGCGGTCCGTGATATCGTGAAATAGATTCTCCTCCTCCGCCTCCCATTGCGGGTTTTAGCCGCTGCACCAGTGATGCCGAGTCCGTGGGGTGAGTGTTTCGTGCTCGATTACTTTGTGCGCCGCACATTGCTTCTTAAATTCGTCCGTCGCCTTCATAGCCACAAAGGCGCCCCATGTTTCTCGCACAAGAATGGAAACTTCGTGAAGGGCGCCTCACTCTTGTTCACGATCGCGTGACAAGAATGCTCTTGAAGGTCCTCCACGTGTGACCCATCGAGAGCAACGCATGCCGCTGCACGCGCGTGCCATGTGTGCTTCGATAGTGAACTTGTCTTTAAGGTCTTCCCACAACATACCTCTCGATCATCCGCCGAGACTTCTACTTTGGTGTGGTGATAGGGACCTGCTCCTTGCAAGTATCCCGCAGATGGTCCGGAATCTCGCCGCTTCTCTCGTGGGACTCAGAGGGACCCCAAGGTCACTGACCTCCGTGATGGTCAGTCGGTCCGCAGGCAATTTTGATATTCCTCCGCCATCTCGCTTACGTGATTCATGGGCGTCGGTGACGGCGCGAAGACGGCGCCCGCCATGTGCGGCGTCGGTGAAGGCGGCGAAGACGGCGCCTCGCCATCTCGCTACTTGCTATCTATATAAGTTACATACGCTCAACATGTGCAATATTAGCAAATATTCATAATTAATTCCAGCATAAATATGAAACAATAAAGCATTAATCCTATTGTAATTAGCATAGAATTGCAAAAGATTGATGATAGTTTGTGCTCTCAGAAGGAGAGTTGCAAAGAACAAGTCTTTCCCATCTCAATCCTATTGTCTATACTCTTCATGAAATGAATATGATAATATAAATTCAAACTATGAGCTCTAAATAATACTTTGCTTAATCACAAATGATCTTAATCATTAAAAAATGTAATCGTAATAACTAGCTTTCAACCGAAAGTAACCAATTAACAAGATATCAAATTGACAAGAGCAATTAGTAATACAATAGAGCTCAAGAATGAACTAACTATCACATTCAATCTCGTGATAAGACGTAGTTCATCACAGAGCATGTCAAGAGGCAATTGAATCAACAACACAAGATATCAATTGACAATTAGGGTATAGAACTACTCCTACACACGCGGCCGCCCGGCGGGAGGCGCGAGGAGTACCGGGAGGCGCTGGAGGTCGTGGGCGGCGCCGAGGTCGGGGAGGCGGCGCCGAGGTCGGAGGAGGCGGCGCCGACGCCGGGACGGTGGCGCCGACGTCGGGAGGTGGCGCCGAGGTCGGGACGGTGGCGCCGAGGTCGGGGAGGCGGCGCCTGTGTCGGGAGGCGGTGCCTGTGTCGGAGGAGGCGACGCCGAGGTCGGGGAGGCGGCGCCGAGGTCGGGAGGCGGCGTCGAGGTTGGGGACAAGGGCGCCGAGGTAGGGGGAGGCGCGCCGAGGTCGGGCGGCGATAACGGTGGTGACGGCGAGCCCTAGAAGGGAGGCGAAAGATCGCGTGATAGCAAAAGGGGCACGGGAGAGGTGAAGAGTAAGAGCAAAACCCTAGTGGTCCCCACCTTATAAAAATAACATCACGCACGGTTCTTTAATAGAACCGCTCAGGATGTATTCATATCACGCACGGTTCTTTCGTAGAACCGCTCGTGATGTGTCTCGCAGCCATATATAGGGTGAGGATATCACATACGGTTCTTAATTAGAACCGTCGCTATAATTATTATCACGCACGGTTCTAATTAAGAACCGTCAGTATATTACGCACGGTTCTTAATTAGAACCGCTCGTGAATGGTCGGATTATCGCGCACGGCTTAATAATAGAATCGTCAGTGATAATTCATGCACGTTCTATTAGTAAACCGTCGTGATAGGCTCCCATCGGCTATTCTGGTGGAGCAGACCTAACACGCATTTGTTCCAAAAGAACCGCTCGTGATGGGCCGTCTGCTATAGCCTCTTTTGTAGTAGTGAAATGACATATCAAAATTTGCATCCATAGTATACTAATTAATTAATTCAATATTTAACACCAACTTATTATATGCATCGCGTAGATAGACTGAAGCTGGATGTACGCTGATAACCGTGTGAGTGAAGAGTACATTAATGGCGTGTTTGCTTTTACAAGAGCTGTCGAGGAGGATATGTTGAATAAGGGGGTGGAACATATGTATTGTCCATGCATTAACTGTGAGAATTTGAAGATGTTTAAGAACCGAGCGCAGATCAAAGCACACTTGATTCGAATGGGTTTCAAAAAGGGCTATGCACGTTGGACTAGTTACAGTGAAGAGCAAATTATATAAGAAGGTAGTAATAACGACATCGCCGATGAAGTCAACGATATGCCCCCGGATGATGTCGATTGTTGTTCCAATTCAGATAGGATGCACAATGACAATCTGGATCAGATGCTTCACGATGCAAAAGGGAACTGTGATGAGAGGGAGTATGTTAAATTTCGGGGCTTGATGGAGGACTCGAAGAAACCTTTGTTCCCGGGCTGCAAGCTGGAATACCGAAGGTTGTCATCTATGCTTGAACTACTGTAATTGAAGGCAAGCAACGGTTGGTTTGACTAGAGTTTCCTGGTGCTATTAGGTCTCTTAGCAGACATGCTTCCAGAGGGAAATGAGAAGCCCAAAACCACCTACAAAGCTAAGAAGGTTCTTTATTCATTGGGAATGGAAGTAGAAAGAATACATGCATGTCTAAGTGATTGTATCCTATGCCGTAACTAGTATGCAAACATGCATGTATGTTCAGTGTGCAACGCATCCCGATACAAGCATAAGAATCAATCATATGATGGCGAGGGAATCGAGGTGAAGAAAGGACCTTCTGCTAAGGTAGCGTGATATCTTCCGGTAATTCCTCATTTGAAGCAGTTTTTACAAACCCAAAGGATGCAAAATTGTTGCATTGGCACTCGGAGAAGCGTAAGAATGACGGAAAACTAAGACACCTTGCTGATTCCACCTAGTGGAGAAACATCGATAGGAGGTTTGCAGGCTTCGGTGCAGAACCTAGGAATATAAGGTTTGGATTGAGTACAGATGGAATGAATCCTTTCGGTAACATGAGCAGCCGACATAGCACTTGACACGTGACTCTTTGTATCTACAACATTCCTCCTTGGTTGTGTATGAAGTGGAAGTATATTTTGCTGTCGATACTTATACAAGGGCTAAAGCAATCCTGAGAATGATATTGATGTGTACCTAGCACCATTGATGGAAGAACTAAAAATATTGTGGATTGAAACGGTACAGGTATGGGATGACTTCACTTTACGCTCCTTGTTGATCTGCACCATAAATAATTATCCCGCCCTTGCTAACTGTCGTGCCGAGTACAAAAGGGGGCCAAGCTCAGACTCACTTTTAGATGATACCGAGAGTGTGTGACTGAAGCACTCGTGCAAAACCATGTACATATGTCACCGTAGGTTCCTTCGGAAGGCTCACTCATGCCGCAGGATGAAGAAACAATTCAACGGAGAGAGAAATGACACTTCAACTCCAAGGCATTTAAGCGGAAAAAAGGTATATGATATGTTTAAGGATTTATATGTTGTGCTCGAAAAGGAACATAAGTCGAGGACCCGTGAGAAGAACATCTGCAAGAAGAGATCGATATTTTGGGACTTACCTTATTAGGAGCACCTACAGTTCACCACTGCATCGATGTCATGCACGTAGAGAACAATGTATGATACAGTTTGATTGGTCTCTTACTGAACATTCGTGACAAAATAAAGGATGGTGTCAACGCACGGCTTGACTTGGTTGATATGGGCATCAGACCTGAGTTAGCACCGACAAAGACCGATAAATGATGAATGTACCTTCCCCTATTTGTTACACTATGTACAAGGCCGAGAGAACTGAACTGTGCCAGTGCTTGTATGGTGTGAAATTTCCATCCGGTTACTTTGCCAACACAAAGAAACTTGTTTCGATGGAAGATATGAAGTTAATTGGCATGAAGTCTCATGACTGTCATGTGCTGATGACACAGATGCTCCCTGCTACAATTAGAAGTATTTTGTCGATCAAGGTCCAAGAGACAATCATGAGTCTGTATTATTTCTTTAACACAGTTGCTCAGAAGGTCATCGATTCCGAAGAACTAGATGCTCTGCCGGACGAGGTGGTGACGACTCGATGTGATCTTGGGATGTATTTCCCTCCATCATTTTTTGACACCATGGTCTATCTCATTGTTAACATTGTGAGGGAGATAGAGATGTGCAGACCCGCGTTCTTACGTAGCATGTACCCGTTCGAGAGGTTCATGGGAATTCTCAAGTCCTATGTGTGGAATCGATCTTGGCTGGAGTGCAGCATCGTGGAAGGTTATGCAACCAAAGAGGTCAATGAGTTCTGTGTTGATTACAGGGCTCAGGTCAAACCGATAGGTGTGCCTTGATCTCACCATGAGGGGAGGCTCGAGGGTATTGGGGCCATCAGAAGAAAAGTAATCACACCAGATATGGATGCATATGCTCAAGCCCATTTCATGTTCTTGCAACACATGACTGAAGTTTCCCCGTATATCAACCAGCACAAGGACATGCTTCGGCAATAGAATCCGAAGCGGTCGGATGTTTGGATCACGAGAAGCACAAGAGTTGATTCAACCAATGGTTGAAGGAGCGAGTCGCTAGGAGCTCATCAAGTTATATGCTGACATGGTTGGCAAAAGGGTAAACATTCACAGTTGTGATATGGCAAGGATACGACATAAATGGGTACACATTCTATACACAGGCTCAGGATATAATTACCATTAACCGTAGCAAATGGTGTCCGTGATAGATGCGTTTAGTACCGATGGGCTGAAGAGCTCCTACTATGGGCTCATAGAGGAGATTCGGGAGCTCGACTACGTGCTTATCAATATCCACTTGTTTCGGTGCCGTTAGGACCATCTCCCATAGGTGAAGGTCGAGAAGTACGGTGTCACTACCGTGGACCTCGAACGTGTCGAATACAAAGACGAACCATTCGTACTGGCAAACCAAGTTGTTCAAGTCTTCTATGTAACTGACCAGGCAAATAAGAAGCGTCACATAGTTCTTCATATAAAAAAGGAGGATTATCGGAGTTGAGAATATAGTGGATGAGGGATAATACATTCAATTTGACGAGTTGCCTCTGTTCGAAATCAACATAAGGGTCGAGGAAGAACAACATGATGAAACTAGCTACATTCGCGTCGATCATCATGAAGGGTTAATTTTTAAAGATTGAACAATGTGTGTATTGCATAAGGGTCGAGAATGTGTCATATGAGGAGTGATCCACAATGTAGATTGAACTTGATTGGGATAAGATTGAACTTAATGGTACATGTGTGTATATGTTCTAAATGGTTAATTTTAGTTTATTTGAGTTAATTGATTTGTACTATGAAATGGATGTGCTTGTTTATGAAATGAATGTGAATTGGATGTATACATGTACTTGTTGTGTTTTTGCTTGTTTCAGAAGGCATGGCTAGCCAATAAACAGAACTAGATTTACCAATATAAAAGAATATCACAAACGGTTGCATCTACAAATCATATGTGATAATTTATTACAGATAGTTCCTTAGGATAAGCCATCTGTGATACATCATATATCACAGACAGTTCTTTTGGAAAAGCCGTCTGTGATACATAAGATATCACATATGGTTTCATCTACAAACCGTCTGTGATACATAATTTATCACAGATGGTTATTTATTGGAACCGTCTATGATGTCCAACCATATTTATATTCAGACTCTAGTGGTTTCCCACGCCCCCACTCAAACGATTAAGTTTCTCAACTCTCCCTCTTCCCCCCGAGCCCATCGCCACCTCCTCGAGCCCGGCGCACCTCCTCCCCTGGGCCCGCTGCCTCCTCCCCGAGCACGAGCACGCATTGCCTCCTCCTCCCCCGAGCCCAGCACGCCTCCCCTTCGACGCCACCCTGCTGCTCCGGTACTACTCCCTGCTCGTCCTTCTCCTCGACACCCAAAGGTAACCGATGTCGAGTTGCTGACCCCGACGTCCCTTTCCCTCACTCTTTCTATCAATAATCTATCATGATGTCATGGTCCTCATGGACTAATGATAATTGTGCTGGTATCTGGTTCAAACACTTAGTAGTATGGGGTGTTGTACTTATTTTAGGAATTTATATTTGTTCTAGTCGGTGATTCATATGGTATTTGTTTTGATACTGCTACTGGAATATACTGCAATGTGGTATAGTGGGATTGAGATGAATACTCTGTGATGATAGAAATTGTTTTGATAATCAGGTTTGAACTTGAGCTCTAATTGGAATACTTACTCTACATCTGAGAGCAATATCAAAATGTTAAATCTTAGCTTTATACTAATTTCATTTGTTCACATGATGTTTGTGTTTAGTATATTATTTCTTTTAAATAACTTGGAGGATTTACATGTTTATATGTCAATTATGTCATTGTATTGGTCCTAATTTCTTCCATGCATATCCCAACTATTTATTAATTGGTGTGTATACATACACATAGAGATCGAATCATATGATAATATATTCATGCATGTCAAAACTTCTATTGCTTGTGAAGATGTCTTCCTCTCATTCTTCGTCATCATCACCTCATGCGTCTGATGCACCGTCCTCTGTAATATCCAAGCGCGATAGAAGAAGAGGAATACCGAAAAGGACTGGGGCCAATCTACCATCACGGAGGTCGATGAGTCTGGGACCCCTATCAATCCTCGTCGAGCAGCATCCGCATTCCGGAGAACGGTAAAAATAGTTGCACGGGAACGGGTCAACATCACCTACGATTCGTGGAAGAAGTTGACCAAAGCTTAGAAAGGTTAGCTGCTGACAGATATTTTCTGATCGTTCGAGATCCTAGAACAACATCAAGACTCCGTGCGATGACACGCATTGCTACAGGCGTGCAAAGCATAGAAGAACATCGAGAGCATGCTTGTCAAGAACTACGTGGAGAAGGATCTGACGCCCTTCCACAAGTATCCGTTCTTGGAAGAGTACTGGCAAGACTTTGTGGCGAAGAAGATGACATATGATTTTAGGAGTGAAAGTGCGGTGCACAGGGATCTCTAGGCAAAAATCACGCACCCCCACAAACTCGGCACCGCTGGGTATGCAGGTAAAATCCCGCAATGGAGTGATCAGAACCAGCAGGCAAACCATTCGAATGCCTCTCTGCCATTTGCCGTGAACCCTGATGAGCGTGCCCGAAACTGGCTAAGAGAGAGGTCATCTACCCTATCTTCGGGGGCCATCTCCTTTCCAAACACTGCAGATGAGGAAGTGTCCGAGCGCTTGGTAAGATATCGAACTACCTAGTTTGTAATTACTCTATAACTTCATAGGACGTTGTAACATCCCAATTTTCTGAGCTTTAAAAATCTTTTAATTAGTTGCTAGTTGGAAAATTCACCATTTGAATTTTTATTAAAAGCTTAATATGGACTTTTAATATCAAAATGATTTAATACGATTAATTCCAACATCAACAATTCTCAAAACTATTTTATTTGGATTCTTGGATATATTTTCCATATTTTTCTAGAATTTTTCTGAGTTCATTTGTTATTTTCTAATTGCTAATTGGATTTTCTGTATTTTCTAAAATAGAAAACCTATTTAAAATCCTTCGGAATAGTGTCGGGCTGAAACCCAACACTATTCTCGCACAACCCAGCACTGTGCGGACCGGCTCGCCCGCGTGCGTGCCCCGCCTCTCGCTGAATGGTGGTCCCCACTGTTGGTCTCTCTCTCCCTCGCCGGCGCGCTCCCGCCTGCATCTGGCCTCAATCAACGGCCGAATGTGCTCCCATTCCCGCATCATCCCGTGCCGCTACCAAGTGGGTCCCACCGCCTTCGTCTCCACTGCGTCATCCTCCTCGCGCGCGCTCGCCGCATTCACCATTGCCGAGAGCTCGAGCTTCACCCGACAATAGAGATTCCAGTGCGATTTCTTTGCACTGACCCCACCAATCTCTAGGCTTATCTCTCCCGCACCCGTTTCGATTAGAATCAGATCTCCTATCGGTCTCTATCCCCTAGAATCCCAGAATCCCCGTTTGTGTTCATCTCGAACTCCAATTGGAGATTTGCAATTCCGGCACGCCTCGGCCCTATATAAGGCACCCCCGGGCTCGCCCTTGTCTCCGCACCCCAAAACCCATAGCCACCGCACCCCGATCGCTCTAACGTCGCCACAATTTGAGTTTTAGGGTTTTTTGCCGCCGTCGGTTTTTCTTCGATTGCGCCACCACCGTAGCCGCCTCGTCGCCGTTGAGCACGCCACTGGGTCCGCCGTCACCAGAGCAACCTCGTGCGCCCCTCCCTACTGCCGGAGCGTCGCCGGAGCCTCCGTCCGACAAAAGCCGAAGGTCCTCCACCGCTTCGAGCTCACCGTGGGTCGCCACCGTCGCTCCCAGCTGCCCGTAAGTGCACCCCGAGTGCGCAATAGAGCCAACTACGTGCTGGTACCACTCACCGCCGGTAGATCGTTGCCGTTCGTCGGTGACCATTGGGTCCCGAGCGCCGCCCTCATCGCCGTGTCCACGTATGCCGCCACCTCAGCGCCAGCATCAGCTCTCATGCATGCGTGTCATCGGCATGGCGTCCAGTCAGCGTGTGCCTACGTGGCTGGTCCACCGCCCCATTCTTTCTTTGGCTCGGTGAACTCAGTCCACCGTGAGCCGTGAGACTTACATGTCGGTTCCACATGTCAGAATTTCTTTTATTTATTCTTTTTCTAGAAATTCTTCGCTGACATCAGTGATTGCGCAATAAACCAATTTTCCTTTAGAGAAATAATTCAGAAATTCTAATTAAATCCAAAAAATAGGGTTTTCTTTAGATTCAATCTTCCAAAGCTCATATCTTTTGCATCCGAGCTCCGATTAAGCCCATTCAAATTTCTAAATTTATATAAATTCAAGATCTATTTATTTATGATTTTTATTTAATTTTTGGATTTGGTTTTGCCTCTGCTATTTATTTGTTTTGTTTATTTATTTTGTTAGCGAGTAGATGTTAATACTTCGGGAACTTTTGAAGAAGGAGAAGTGCCTCAAGATCAAGATCAGTATCTAGACCTATTTCAAGGCAAGTTATACCTTTGATCATGTTGAACCCAATTTTCAAAATACTTTGTTTCAATGTATTGCATTCTATTTCAAGTATTTATTTAAATACTTTTGGGGTTATTTATTAATCCAAATTGTTATATCCGCCTTGTTTATTGTTATGCCATGATCTTTTGTCACCCTAGGTTAGTTCTTTATTAGTTGGTATTATCGTAGCACCAACGTGGGTTGGTTAGATACGATTAGATTGCTTTACCATGCTACGAGTCATCATTTCATGTGAGTTGCAAATAGAAACCTGACTAAGTGATTATGGAACTGTGTGATAAAATTAGGTGTGCTGTGTGCTATTACTCGTTGATGGCATGTGTTGCACTTAACCAACAGGGTGGAAAAAGATTTAGACTGAGGTAAGTGGTGGATACTGTGTGATATGGTGGAGCTGTGTGTTGGGAATGATAATATGTGTGACTTAGTTAGAAATTAGAAGTCTTGCCTTGGTCAATCAAGGACTTAACTTTGTGCGCCATTGAACTAAGCCTTACTGTACAACCACATGTCTGGTATGGGACGGGCCTAACTTAGTAGGTTATGGAATCTTGCCATTGATAACTCAGTTTGTAGGTTAGTTGTGTGATGGGTGGAGGTGTGGACTACGAGATAGGTCACATCGTGAGACGGTTCGCCGCATCCCTGTCCAACGGTGTGTGTCGTACCAAATACTGTGTGTATTGGTTGGACGATAGTAAAGTACATCGGGAGTGTCAATATTTCAGATGAAGTTTCTGAAAGGTTTGGTTACGGTCAGTGCTAGCTACACTGATTGTATCTTGTGGGTAAAGTGTACAACCTCTGCAGAGTGTTTAATCAATCTATTCCAATAGCCATGTGTGCGGTCATGGACATGCTCGGGGATTTCACATGAGGGGCAGATTTTTATAAAATAATTGGGAAGGGAGTTGTGTGATCTAAGTCATATGGTTGTGTGAATAACTTGTTTAGACTGTGTGTCTTTATGAAATCAAATGATAACTTAATATTATTTATTTGTTTTGAATTATGTCTTCAATCTATTATTTGTATTCAATTGCAAATGTTGTATTTCTTTAAAATAACCACAGAAGCCATTCCTTTGGAATAAGCCATCATCTATAAATTGCATTATGTGGTATAACTTGCCAGTACGGTTGTGTACTCATACTTACTTCAAACAATCAACAGAAGTGGAGGAGTCTTCGCCTGCATTTGAGGATGAGTTCTACGAAGGTGTCGATCGTTAGGGTATTGATCCTAGTCCGTTGCCTGTGGTGAATTGATGGGATTCCGCTGAATTTCATTTCTATTCCGCTACTACTATTTTATTTATTGTCAGACCTGCAAGGCTTAATAAATGTAAACTCGACTATCAGGTCAAAACCATTATATGTTATTCAAATTAGTCGTTTATCTTATTAATCATCTTGTGTGGATCGATATTTATCTATGTTGACACTGTGTGCACTAGCGTGATCCTGGAATAGTGCAGAATACACAGAGGGTCCAGAATTACACTTTTGGGTCCTGACAGAAGTAAAATGACATGTCGTGCTATTGCAGGAAACGCTGAGTGCACAATGTTCCCAAGGCTCATTCCAGGCAGGCAGGCAGAGAGATATACTCTCCGCGGCCCTGGGAAACAATGAGCACCTGGGTCGCACGAGAGACCTTGGTCTTTATGTTCCAAGAAAATATGGATTCCCAGAGGACTCCAAAGCGTACCGGAGTAGGAAGAGAGCCAAAGCCGAGCGCGATGCATAGCTACGAGAGGAGATTCATGAATCCCTTAGAGATGAGATCAATGATTGCGTCAGAGATGAGACATGACGGCTGATGGAGAGCCTTGAGAAAAGGCTTAGGGAAAATCAGTTGCAAGCCCCTGCCCCTACTGTACTAGCCAATCACCCAAAATTCCGAGTAGTTGTGCGTCCAACCCTAACCCTACCCCAAAAGGCGACGATAGATTTCCTGTCGATGGCATCTTGGTAATAATTATTATATCTGGAATGCTCGATCCATTGATAGACCTGTTGGAGTAGCTAATTTTGTATCGTTATGTAGGTGGCTACGATGTGCAAGCTCCAAGTGAGATATGCCTCCGTTGCCCTAGATGTTGCATGGGGCAAGGCGTATCCATCTAGTGCTAGGGCTTTTGTGCACGGTGTAAATCTAGCGTCGGGTTTCGCAAAAGTGAATATGGATAGTGTTTATGCCAATTTCGTGGTCATCCCACTGCAGATTCCCCCAAACGACAACGTCATGACTCTAGGGCAAGCCATTGGAACATTCATCCAGTGGTCCAAGAGGGACATCAGCCTGGAGCTATCTGCTTCAGTGTCAACTTCACGAGAATGTCCTGTCAAGTCCACAGAGCTACTCGTGACAAGCGGCAAGGGTCCTGCATCGATGCATCTACACCTTGTGCTCATCGACTCGTGAAGTAGACCTCTAAAAGCGAGGCGAGAAGGGCAAATTGAAGATGGTCGACTCGCTCGATATCCTCCTTATCGTTGGCCCAGAAATTCGTGTTAGGCGAGCCGTTGGTCGAGACGGTAGAGCCCGACCGTACCCTAGGATTCTCTTGCACGGGATTGCATATATGGTACATGGAATAGGCCAACAAGACAGATGGACAACAACGCTCGGGTGTCAACATCGAGTTCAACAAGGATCATCTTAACCACGTGGTTCAAGACTGTCTATATATATATATACACACACACATGATTTCCGACGCCGAATTAAGGAACTCACCGGTAGGTTTCCCCGACCCACACTTGGTCTCCTTGCAAACCATCAAGGAGAATGCAAAATTCGTCGAGGATTACATGGCGGGGCCATTGCTGGCTCACCACGACAAGGAATTCATACTTTTGCCCTACAACCGAGAGTAAGTGCTGCACTAATAGCTATATTTGTTGATTTGTACTTTATAAGCAACACAAACTTAGGTGTAATGACCATGGTGACATACCTGTGTAGGTTCCACTGGATTCTAATTGTAATTATACCAAAACGGAACAAGGTAATATACCTAGATTTCCTAAAGAGGGTCACACACGACTTCACAATTGTCCAAAAATTAATCGACGGGTAAACACATTTTCTCAATAGATAACTCTATTGTAGTATTTCCTTCCTTTGCAATGACTAAGCCTAACTTCTTGGAATCATGTAGGTCGTTCGCCGTGTACTTTGCTAAAGGAGGGAAATGCAAGGGAAGGATTTCACGGCACGATCTAAATTTCCTGGTATTCGCTAGTACACATTAATCCTATATAACACTTCATAGTAATGCCTCTCAAAATAATCAATTCTATTTTTGCAGTGCCACCAGCAGTCGTCGGCCTGCAACATTTGTGGATACTATGTTTGCCACAATATGGAACTACTCGTCGGTTCCGCGATGACCAATGATCCTTAGGTTTGTCAATCTTACAATAATTATTTCATTCTTATCAATTTATATATGCACGAATCTAATCTTCCTATCGACAGGTTGCGAGCATCGATACAACTACGTTAGAACAGGGCCAGTTCATAAACATTTGAGGATAGTTTGCGGCATTATTGAACCGTGAGGTCATAAATCGAGATGGGAAGTTCCACAATGTAGATTAAAATTGATTGGGATAAGATTGAACTTAATGGTAAATGTATATAAATGTACATGAATGATTCATTTTAGTTAATTGATTTGTGAATTGGATGTGCTTGATTTGTGAATTGGATGTGCTTGTTTCTAAAATGAATGTGAATTGGATGTGCTTGTTTCTGAAATGAATGTGAATTGAATGTGCTTGCACTACTACACAAAACCTCATCACAGTCGGTTCTAAACCATCATCACAGACGGTTTTTGAACCGTCTGAATTTATGCGTCTGTGATGACATGAGATCAATCTGTGAAAAAGGCTATCACAGACGGTTCTATTCACGAACCGTCTGTGATAGTGACTATCACAGACGGTTCATTAATAGAACAGTCTGTGATAGTCTATTTTCATAGACGGTTCTGAACAAGAACCGTCTGTGATAGCTTTTTCTATTGCAAAAAAAACAAAAATATATTTTCACTTCGTCTGGAGCCTCCCGAGCCTCTCGAATGAATCTGATATGGATTTTCGGATTGAAATTTTCGTTAGCTTTCCCACAATAGCCACAGCATCACAGTAGCATCAACTCAATCCATTCACAGAGCACTAAAAACAACACGGCATCACCCACATCACAGTAGCATCAACTCAATCCATTCACAGAGCACTAACACATCACAGTAGTAATCCACATCACAGAGCAAAAGGGGGAATAGAGAGAGTGAGGTCGTGGGAGGCTGGGGTGACGCGGTCGTGGGAGGCCGGCGACGACGAGGCTGGGGCGAGGTGGAGGAGGCCGCGGGCGACGAGCTCAGGGGAGGACGGGGCAACGAAGTAGAGGAGGCCGGGGGCGACGAGGTCGTGGGAGGTCGGCGACGACGAGGCTGGGGCGAGGTGGAGGAGGCCACGGGTGACGAGCTCGGGGGAGGTCAGAGCGCAAGGTTCCATATCACAGACGGTTCGTCTTGGAACCGTCTGTGATTATTTTATCACAGACGGTTTCAAAGAACTGTCTGTGATGAGGCGTCTTCTATGGCCTGTTTTGTAGTAGTGAATTGTTTCTTAAATGAATATGAATTGGATGTATACATGTACTTGTTGTGTTTCACCTTGTTTCAGAGGGCATGACTAGCATTTTCTGATGCTAGCCAATAAACAGAAATATATTTAGCAATACAAAAGAATATCACGGACGGTTTCTTAGGACATACCGTCTATGGTACATCAGCTCTCACAGACGGTTTCATCTACAAACTGTCAGTTTTGAGTTAATACAGTTTGTGATAGTCTGCATTATAGACGGTTTGAAAACCGTCTGCGATGACCTCATGTCATTACTGACCCATAAACTCAGACGGCTCACGAAACCATCTGTGATGACCCTATGTCATTACTAACCAATAAACTCATACGGCTCACGAAACCGTCTATGATGACGTTTTTGAACCATCTGTAAAGACCTTTTCTCTAGCAGCGTAAGAAATAGTTACTCCCGGCATACATATGCATGTACAGGTACATGGAAGATTTGAGAAACTTCTATACTCTTGAGTTTTGGATCCATCACTTATATATGATTAGATCGAACTAGGATGTGATTCTAAATAAAGCTATCTTGTACAAATTACAATATTAAAGCAATCCATGAAAGAATACTGCTCAGCAGGTTGTATACACTGTTTGGAGTTGTTTACATTAAGGAAGCTGATTGCTTGTTGATTCAATGCGTAAAGTTCGACCGAAGGAAACACCAAGATAAACATCATAGAGATACGATGAAATGTCTAATCAAAATATTTTATGTATTCCACGTTAATAGCATGTTTATGAACAATTTCTGTAGGGTACACACATGAGTGCCTACCTGCGTGGTACTCTATTTTGCCTTCAAAATTAGCAAAACTAAACGAAAGTTGTTTTCTTTAGCAAGTGTAATTACCACAAAATAATTACTACAATTATTTTTAGCTATATTATGCACTATTACGCTGCGTCGCAATGTAATGGATAGTTCTGGTGTGCATTTTGACTAGTACTGGTTTGGGAAACAACTAAATATGTTGGACTTATTCCTATTCCTACGTATAAATGTTCCCAGCTAACATGCTCACCAGTTAGTTCTTGCTGCTTCTAAAAACAAAAGGGGGAAACAAGCTTGTTAAGTAGCTGAATAAATTTATAGTTAGGCGCGCATGGTGTTAAGCATGTGAAGACAAGGTCACGTGCCCCCCAATCAAATGAGATAGTACAGTACATGACAAATACTATGGGGGCAAGCTGAATTACATGCCCTTAAACAATGTTACTTTCTTAGGACATTAGAATTGCTTCTACATGTTCTCCCAACTTATCATTGGAGACAACTCCCTAAAAAACAAGATTCAGATCTTCTCGACTCCTCTTTACTTCTACAAGTGTACTGTTCCTTACACAATTGTATTTTAGAGTAGATTAAAGCCTACAATGTGCACAAAAACTCAGAGACTACTTTGCATGTCCCACTATGCTTTCACTGTTGGGTGAGGGTTTAACTAACACGTTGTCACGGCTGGTATGCTCCATAGTCCATACTAGCAAACGTCTCCATTTCGTGGGGAAAAAAAATATACATATGTAAACAAACTATAAACTATAATCTGGCAAAATTGGTTGCATATCATCATCAATGTGGTCCTCTACACATCACCCTATCATATACAGATTGGATGCGGTCTGCTATCTTGTTTTAAATCTAAGGAATAAATAAGTAAAATTATGTAAGCATTAAATTTCTGTCTCTTTTTTTGGTCTTTGTTTTCCTCTCTTTGCTTGTTGTCATAGTTTTGTCTGTTTATCTCCAATTTGCATCCGCTTCAGCAACCAGCTGTAGCTTTTTGTCATCTTGCTCTGCAAAAGGTTACCAACTATCCACATTACTGGAGTGGCTAAGATACATGCATTTCAGCAAAAAAATTCGTTATTTTACTGTTATCTTATACTGGTTGCAGTGAATCATTAGTTCTATTATAGGTAAGGGAATCATGCATGTCCAAGAAAAAGCTACAAGTTTTCATGTGATGTGATGTACCTGGCACCAACCAAGTGCAAACAAGTGATGTAAACACAAGATGGCTTGATCCTTGTTCATCTCACAAATGGCAAAAAGCAAAGTAACCAAAAGTTACTGCTGAAACGGACAGGAGAGTGTTACAGTCATCAATCCCTTTTCCCCTTCTGATACATCAGTCTGCAGCCAAAGGCAAAAAAGCTAGCAGAGCCCCAGAAACAAGCAGGAGCCTTAGATACCAAAGGAAGTGGAAACCTTTTCCCAATCTGGGAGTATACTACTTTGAGAGAGTCTTTTGAGTATATAATGGTTTTTTAATCAGAAAAAAAAAATCCTACCTAGCTAGTGCATGTGAGCCCCTGCTTACAAAACAAAATGAAGCACTGTTAATAACAGAATCTAACACTGAAAACATATAAATTGCGAATCTATTTAAGTGTGCAGATACAAAGTGGTTGCAGATTTGGATAAGTATTTAGTACAGCGCGTCAGCTGCTGTGCATGCTCATGTGCTGCCCACTCATCGTCATCCTTTCCCAACTGAACAACCCCGCAGAAACAGAGAAAGCTATAGAGAGAGAGAGAGAGAGAGAGAGACCATATACTCCTACTGCTCTCTTTTTCTCAAGAAGAGAGAGAGAGAGAGAGCGCGCTACAGGCAGGAGCTCTCACATTGACATAGCTAGCAGCTTAGCCATCTATAAAAGAAGCCCGTATGCAGCCATCAACAGGAGGACCATATCCCACACCCCACACATATGATCTGTACTGTCTCCTCGCCTCTCTCCCTGGCTTACTTGCCTGCTAACTCAAAGCTGAGAGAGCTTCCAGGAAGCTAGGCCGGCCGGCCGGACACCAGTACCGCAGCTGATTGATTGATCAATCATCTGGCTGTGCTACCTCTCATCTATCAGTAGCCACTTGCTACAGCCTGAGCAGAATAAACACACAGGTATGTTGTTATAGACTACTAGTAGTACTCCAATATATATGTAGCTACTTCTCGTCTTCTTCTTTCATTAGAGCTTAGCTTGGTTCTTGAAGAAAAGTTTGTAATAGTGACCGCATGGTTCTTGCTCAGACCAGTGTTGGCTGATTCTCTCGTCGGTCCAATCGTGTCGGTGGGTTGCCGTTGTTGACGGTGTGCTCCCTGAGGAGCTCCCCGGCCGAGTTGAATATTTCAGGCTGTGCTCCATCGGCGAAGCTGCCTCCGTTGTTTCACCCCTTGCCATCAATCCATCTATCAGGCTTGATCTCACAGGTATGAGCAGAACTGACCCTGTCTGCATATTAATTACCCCATAATTAGCACATGTGATTTCATGCATGCAAACTCAAGTGTCTTGGTACTAATGATTCACTTACTTCCGAGGAAGCTAAGTAAAACATAGTACTAGTAACGGAATAGTTTACACTGGCTGCTCTGTTAGAGAGAGAGAGAGAGAGAGAGAGAGAGATGCATACATATGCAATAATTGGTTCGTCCGAACGTTAATATAGCTAGTAGAGCAGTACTCTAGATTTTTGGTATGTCATTGCATCGCGTCAAGGGCTCAAGGCACGAACACACGATAGGTATATGTGATTCTTGGGCTAGGCTAGGCTCTTGGCAAGGCGTAGAGTACAGACTGTGTAATTATGGGGTTCGAGACATTTCTCCCCTGCCGTCCTTGTCCGGCCATTAATGTCCGCGTGCGCGTTCTAGAACCCAATTTTGATTATTCCCTCACGATCGATCGTATGATTCGCATGCCGAGATTTCCTAACACTTTCACTTCCTTTTACGTGCAGTCGTCTTAATTAGAATCCCTGCGCCAGTCGTTCCTTTTTCCTTAATTCTCCGGCGGCGGCGCGGTGATGGATACCTTTGGCTGGGCCGGCGGCCAGCACGACGACGTCTACCTGCCGCGTTCGGTGGGCCAGGTCAGCTGCGGCCGGTTCGAGCTGGACGAAAATTTCCTCGGTGCGTGCTTCGGCCAGCTCCACTGCGACGGCATCGGTGGTGGCGACGCCGGGGCGTGCCATGTGAGCTCGAATTATGGTGCTGTCGGAGGCTCCGCGGGCTTTGCGAGCGACCCGCTGGGCTTCTTGAGCTCGGGGGTAGACGTGTTCGCGTCTGTCGTCGATGACGCCGGCGCGCACGACGGCCTGCTCGACACAGCGCTCGTCTTCTCCAGGGAGCTCGCCTACGGCGAGGGCGACGGCGGGGCCGTCTCGAACGGCGCCATGCTGTCCAGCTACAGCGGCACCACCGGAGGCAACATCTCCTCCGGGGAGTCCAACAACTACAGCGGCGGCGGCGGCCACGACGCCGAGGTGGTGTCACCGACGTCCACTATATCTCCCAGTCCCACCACGCCGTCGCTTCCCCAGACGTCATCGCAGTCGCAGGCGCTTCATCCCAAACGGAAGCTAGCCGACGACTACCCCACCATATCAACCGCGCCGCCGTTCCCACGCCCCAGCGCAAAGCGGAAGGCGACCACCACAACAACAAGCATCACCTTCGGCCAGGGCGCCCACGACCCCACCGCCGGCGCGGCCGGCGGGTACGAGCCGGACATGGAGGCAATGGCGCAGGTGAAGGAGTTGATCTACCGTGCGGCGGCCATGCGCCCGGTGAACCTCGGCACGGAGGCCGTCGCGGACAAGCCCCGCCGCAAGAACATGCGCATCTCGAGCGACCCGCAGACCGTCGCGGCGCGGCTCCGGCGGGAGCGCGTGAGCGAGCGCCTCCGCGTGCTGCAGAAGCTTGTCCCCGGCGGCAGCAAGATGGACACGGCGTCCATGCTGGACGAGGCGGCCAGCTACCTCAAGTTCCTCAAGTCCCAGGTCCAGGCGCTGGAAACCCTAGGCCGCAGCAGCACCACCACCACAACCAGCACGGTCAGGTTACAGCAGCACAATTACAACAACAACCTTGCCATTCTTGGATTTGCAAGAAATAATAACAACATTTCTGACTTTGCAAATCCTAATGGAAATGCTGCGAAACTATTGTAGTACTGTTTCTAGTACGAGTGGTCGTCTATACATGTTTTGTACTGTTTCAGGTCTTGGTGTATACAGTACGTACGTATGTGTTTAGCGATCATCTGTTAGTAGTATACATACTAAGGTGTTAGTAGTAGTCATTTACGTACTTGTGCAGGATTTGATCAATCCGCTGCATTGTTGAAGCAATTTCATCTGCAGCGAGAGACTGCATGCATGCAAGATCGAGGGACCGGCCGGCCATCTTATATAGAGAAGAAAAAAAGATACTCAATTAATTGTACTCGATCTAGCACAAGATCAGTTTCTGGGTGAACTACATGCATGTGAAATTGTAGTCAGAGCTTCTTACATGAATTAATTGCCAAATTTAAAGTTCATCGATCTAGAGTACATGTATATTGATTTTCTTCATTAGCTGTTGTTGCGCTTGCATGCTGAGCTTCGAACTGAAACTGATTCGACCGTTCCAAATGTGTATCGATCATTGGAGTGCATCTTTCTGGTTCTTAATTTGGGCATGATTAACCACTTTTCGTCTCCTTTTGTATCCAACGGAACGAAATCTAGATTATTCTAAGTGCGAAAGCGTGTGTGAGGCAGAGATATGAAAAGCCTGTTAGGTATGCTTGCAGCTTTTCTTAAAATCAGTTTTCGGTTGGGCTGTATGCATAGTTGAAGGGCTAAACATCTGAGATAAAAATGTTTGGTGTTTGACAGTATGGCTTTTAGGTAAGCTGACTTGAGCTTTTGAGTTGAGAAATATCTGAAATACCCCTATGGTAAATGATATAACTCAAGTGTACAACAACGCTATTTCAATCTGCAATCGACAAATATCGTACACCTTCTTGCCTACTTTACATACTACACGATCAAATTGCATCGCATATTACATTTATGAGATGAGCTCAGTGGTCGTATTTTTCGATCTCCTTAATTACCTACTTCGCTTTGAGCTAACCACAACCGGAGATTACTTCTTTGCCGAAAGTGCCCGAGGCACTCTGCAAAGGCCGATATACACGGCAAAGGCTTTGCCGAGTGCTACACTCGCAAAGGGCGCCGCAGAACAGCTTATCTAAGAAGACCCTTTGCCGAAAGTGCACTTTATCGGGCACTCGGAAGGCGCTGCCGAAAGTGCAACCGAACACTCGGCAAAGAAAAGTGGCCGTGACGGCGAAGCGCCACCGTGACGACGCCTTTGCCGAGTGCCAATGAATCAAACACTCGCAAAGGTGTCGATCGCGCCGAGTGCCACCGGAGGACACTCGGCAAACAGCCATGTTTGCCGAGTGCTCGCCCGTGGCACTTTCGGCAAGAACAGCCTCTTTGCCGAGTGCAATGGCCATGACACTCGCAAAGTGACCATGCTTTGCCGAGTGCCCGCCCGTGGCACTCGGCAAATTGGCGATGTTTGCCGAGTGCAATGCCTTTGCACTCTAAGCAAGATGGTCACTTTGCCGAGTGTCATGGCCATTGCACTCGCAAAGTGATCAAAATGACCTTTTTTCGTTGTTTTTACATCCCATCCAAACAAATGTAAGATACATATATAACAAACATCATCAACATCACATATATATCATCAACAACACATATATATCACCAACACCACATATATATCACAAACGCCACATGTCTCGTTGTTTTTACATCCCATCCAAACAAATGTAAGATATATATATAACAAACATCATCAACATCACATATATATCATCAACAAAGACATATATATCACCAACACCACATATATATCACAAACGCCACATGTCTCATAATATATCACAAATAACTTCACAAGTAATCCAAGTGCTCCATCATCTACAACCATAATTGCAAATAGAAGTACCATTAACAACCACAAGTAGTATCACTAAGATGGCCAATGAGACTGATTTGGTGAAGGATTCATCAAGCATGAGGATCGCTCGATCCCGCCGATTGATTCTCGCACAAAGGAAGAGATTGCATGTGTGAGACAAAATAAATATATACCATACATGAATAAAACTTTCATACTCCACTAGGTTTGACCGTAGCATGAACATACAAACTAAAACATTTATACTCACAGGAGTAGAATAGTGAGGAGGTGGAGGTGGAGCGAATAGCGAAGGTGGCGGAGGTACACCCAGAAGGGCGCCAAGACTTTGCATGTATCAAGAATCTCCGCCATCCTCCGCTCGCCACTTCGCCGCGTCCCCCGCGGCCTCCACCTCTCCATCTTCGCCAGATCCGCCCTCGTATCCTCCTCTCTTGTTCCAGTGGGCCTACAATATATTCACCCCAATGTTACAATAATGCAAAGGAAAGGTATGAAAAACCAATGAACGATTTAATAAACCAGAATAACTCGAGTGCCTCCACCCGGTGGTGTGAAGTGTCCCGCCGAGGTCGATGGTCGCTCGTGCTCGTGGCCGCTTGCTCAACTGGGAGAGATCGGGAGTAGCGGCCGAGTCGATTGCGCTGCCGCCAATGTAGTATCGCCCATGCTTCTTGCCTCCTCCCACCCTCATGACGACTTCTCCATCAAGGTCCCGGTGCTCGGATCGCACTCGCCCATGGACCTCCCTTGCCATCGATGTGTACTCACTAAGGCGGTTGTGGACGGTCGATTGTCAGACGCCTCGGGCCCGCCCGGGTTGTAGTCGACGCGGACGTCGCCTTGCCCTTGTGGGCCATAGCAAATGCCTTGAAGATGGAGCAAGGTGGCCACCATGTGACGCCGATCGCGAGAAAAAAAAGAAGATGATTAGAAATCATGCGCACTGAGCGTTAGAATAAATAAATGAATTCGCTGCACCATGTTTCACAGATCCACGAGGTTGCGGCTACCTTGATGGTGTGCTACACTGGCATCATCAAACGCCGCCCCGGCACAAGTTGTGCGTCTCCTCCCACTCGCGTGAGCACCACTTGTGCACCATCTGCTCTCAAAGATCGGGATGCGCGCGCACCAATAAGGAATCATCTACGTGCCATCAAGTACATGACATATCGAAGATGAAATTATGCCTACTTAATCTCAAAAGGAATCAGATAATGTTTCAGATTTACCGCAGTAATCGGTCGGTCGGTCGCCATGGTTCTTGCGGCCCTTTGGTGACCTTCGCTCCAAGGACGGTCCGTGGTAAGTTACGACGGCCGATGCGCCGTAATGCATGTCCACGACGAGTTTTTGCAAGATTTGGTAGCCACCGTGATCCGCCTCGCCTCATGTCCGCTCCGGCATCTAAAGAAATCGCATACAAACACGATGTATCCATTCATTATTTCAAGAATGTCCAATGAATACGATGTATTGAGCAATGTAGTGCGAGGAAGACTTACCCACGCCTCTTGCTTCACCCGCCCGCCTTGTTGTTGAATACCTCGCGGGCCCGATCCGCAAAGATCGGGGCGACGACGAGTGGTCAAACGAGTAGGCCGGCCCGTCACTCCGCAGACTCAACCAAAGCTGGGAAGTGCTCCTTGCACGTAAGACCGAGGACGCCATTGACTTGGCGTGTGAGCACCTCCACTCGCCACAATCGCCCGGCCTCGCCCAAGTGATTAAGAAAATTATTAATTTCTATTTTGATTTTCAACATATCATATAAAGTAGTGATAACATCTAAAGCTACTTACTTTTCCCCTGTCGAATCACGGGCGCCTCTCACGAGGTATCGGTCGCCGAGGAGGCTCGGGACCTCGCAAGTAGACGCCGACGAACTAGAGGAAGCGGAACCCCCATTGCCGCCTCCTCCTCGCAGCCCTCCCCGCGCCCTCCCGCGCCTCCTCGTCATCCTCCTGCTGGCTCCTCCTGCGCCTGCTGCCGCCCTCCCTGGCGTCCTCCCGCGCCTCCTGCATCCTCCTCCTCCTCACGCGACGGGCGGCAGCGACGACTCCTCCGCGGGCCGCTTCCTCCTCGTATTCTCCCCGGTCGGCGGTCCTTGTCCTTCTGCACAAGGACGTTAGCTTCTCATCCCACCACCCACCATCTTTGTTCAATCACCGCAATTAGAAAGAGTAAACCAATAAGCACGAGATAAACAAGAAGTACTTAGAAAGATATGCAAAATAAACAAAACGTAATTACAAAATAACATAGTATTACATGTATTAGAAATAATCTTCATGATCGGGATTAATGGATCATAAGTCTCATCATCACTCCGAACTTGTGGTTCTTCGACCGACTCGCTCAGAGCTTGTTGTGCGTAAAGCGATATCCATTCACGCCATAACCGTAAAATGACTCGACTTATAGGCAAAGCCATCGGCAACTCCGTCTCAACTCTAAGACACATAGACGCATCCTCCGCCCCGCAAGCTCAAGCAGATACATCGTTATATTATTCGCACGCATTTGAGTAACTTGGAATGTCAAACTAAGTACGAGCTAAATTGACGGCATCTTCCGCTTGAACCAAGAAATGAAATCGGCATTCCATTTCCGCACTGCCTAAGAAGGGTATCTACCGCGTGGGGTAGGATCCTTGATTGACGCTTTAATTCATGAAGAAATTCCCCGCACTAACGAGAAACAAGGGGTTGGATGCGTAATAGTGACGACGATTTAACAAGTTCGCTGAGAACTTATCGCATGTACAAGGCCACTTCACAAGGTTGGTCAACACGTATAGCATGATATGGCGCCACTCTTCATGATTCAAGGTCTTGGGGTCGATGCACTTGCGCTCCGAGTTGCCCTCGGAAAAGGCCGAGGTTCGATTCATTTTCGCCAAAGATTGTAACGAGGGGGTGGATTATGCACGCTAGGGAGGTTGTTACCATAGTATGTTGTTGTGAAGTTCGCCACCTCCTCCGTAATGTATGCCTCGCAATGGAAGCCTCGATTTTACATTTCTTTCAAGAACCTTAGACATCTCTCGATTGATAGCACCAACGGCCTCGCAGACGGCCCCCATTCGTGCCTCGACGGAGGTGCAAAATCAAATGTCGATCGGATTGAAGAAGCCGGGTGGAAAGATCTTCTCCAACTTACATAGCAACACAAAGCCATTCTTTCCAAGTCGCAATCACGGTCCGAGATAACTCTTGGCACAAAGTCGGGCGAAAGAAATAGCTCAACTCGCCAAGACTAACCGTACATGCTCGTGGACATAGCCTCGAACCATCGCTAAGAAGCCGCCAATCCATATGTGGTAGTCATGACTCTTCATCCCTAAGACTCGCATAGTAGATAAGTTCACTCCCTCCTCGATTAGTCGCATACCCATCGTGGAACATTAACGTCTGATCCATTCTAGTACTTCCTCCTTTGGGGCTTGCTCAAGACAAAATCGCCTTAGGCCTTCTCCATGTCTTGCCGCGACTAGGAGGCTTCATATGTTGATTTGGTCTATCGCATATCGCTGCCGATCCACTCTAGCCTTAACGTTGTCCTTTGACTTGTCAAGAATGTCCATGATTGTTGCCCAAAGTGCCTCGGCAACATTCTTTTCAGGTGCATTACATCAATGTTGTGTGGAAGGAGAAGGTCATCAAAATAGGGAGCCGAGTCAAGCCCGACTTATGAGTCCACATATGTTGCTCACCATATCCCACAAAACCACCTTTCGGATTGACCACGAGACCATCTATCTGCTCACGAACCGCTGCACTACCATTATCGGTGGTGCAGTGGTCATCACCACGACACCTTCGTAAAGTTCTTGATGTCTCGTCTCAATGCATGGTCAAGAGGGAGGAATTGCCGATGTTTGTCGAACGATGAATACTTGCCACCCTTCCGCAACCAAATGAACCTCGACCTTCCTTGCATACGGGCATGGGAACTTCCGTGAACACACCAAAGCAAAATATCCCATACGCCAAGAAGTCATGCAGGAGTAGTGGTACCAAACATGCATTTTGAAGTTTTTCTTTGTAGCTCTATCGTATGTCCATACCCCTTCCTCCCAAGCACGACCAATTCATCAATCACAGTGCTCCATGAACACACCCATATTATTCCCGGTGTTCAGAATTATCAACGACAAGAATACGCTCGCCGCTGAAAGCATACGGGGAGATTGAGGGGATAACGAACACCGCCAACATGTGTATGGGGCAGCCATCATTCCATAAGGATTGAACCCATCTGCTGCCGCAACACGCACATTACGAGCCTCTATAGCTTTCTCATGATGAATGCCATCAAAGTGGGTCCATGCTTCACCATCGGATGCATGTACCATCCTGTCAGATTGTATCGCTTGCCATTTTTGTGCCATGTCATCTGCTTCGTGGATTCCTCGGTCATGTATAGCCGTTGGATCCTCAGATGAACGGAAGGTGCCGAGGATTGTCACGGAATGTCAAGTCGCCTCTTCCGCCATCACCACAATCTACCTCTAGGAACCTAGATGATTTACACTTTGGACAAGACTTTGCTTCCACGTATTCGCTCCTAAATAGGACGCACTTTCTGCAAGCATGTATCCGCCATACGGCATCTTAAGTGCACGAAGGAGTTTCGTGACTCGTGCATGCTCTTTGGCGTAAGGTGACCCTCCGAAGTGCCGCCAATAATCGCCAACATACCATCGGCGCCTCGACTCAAAGCTATATCGGGACTTTAACGCCATTATGCGCCCAATGGCATCCAGCTTGAGAAACCTTTGTCCGGCCGTGAAGGGGTTTCGTGTCGCGCAAACATGTCGAGAACGCCTTTGCGGTTGCCTCTCGCTCCTCCTCCGCACGCCCTTCAAATGAATCGCGCCTCGTGATAGTCATTTAACATGTCTCGCTACCCCAAGATCGCGATCATAATCCTCGACGCGTGGTCTCACCACCTCCTCTCTCATACGACGGCTTCACCATGGTAGACCCACCGGGTATAGTCCGCCAGAATCCACTCTTCCAAAGATGTTCCCCATGACCTTCCTCGCTTGTCTTTTCTGTTTGCACATTTGCCGCAGGGACAAGAAATTTTACTCGCTCCTTTAGCGACCATGCCAAATGCCCGCTCCAAGAAAGCATCGGTCTTGTCAATCCATTCATTGGTGACTGACCTCGACTTGCTGCGCCGTGTACATCCACTCACGGTCCTCCATCCTCTAACATATATAGCGCAGTAATATAAACATCAATTGCATCTACACGACGCTCCTACTATCTAATAGGTGAGGATAGGTCCTAATCTCACGCGAGATCCGTAGATGAGGTTATTTCCATGCTCTATTTTATTCGAGATGTAATTTTGGAAGACCTCTCGCCGTTCTCCAAATACACGCCCCGCCAGGAGAGTGTGTATCCGAGAACAACAGGAGATGATGCCAAACTCGTCTCGGATCGGAGCGCACTATGGAAACTAACCCCACCTACGCATCCGCGGCTGTCCAAAAACGTGGACAATTCAAACAGATATTTGTTTTAGATATGGAAATATTCGTGATATTTCCAACCGTATCTCTTTCGAACGGGAGACGCTTAACTAGGTTACGTGATCTACGCACCATGATACGGAAAGAGGGGTTATACCTAGGTGGCGGTGGAGTCGCTAAGCGGGGTATGGCGGGTCTGGCAAAGGGCGAGGCGACGCGGTTCAGCAGCACTGCAGCCCGATCGGCTCTTCTCTCGCAAAAAAGAAACATAAACTGTTTACAAAAGGTGAACATGAAGACACATCATGTCATAGAAGTGACAACTAAAGAATCGTAATGATCAAACACTTACGAGTGTTGGTAAACAGATGCATACAGAGAATGACATGATATGCCCGGACAAAATGCAAAACTACGTAAAATAGTACCTCTATGGAATATGCTTGGAAGATAGGCAAAAATCGGTTCCTAAGAACCGATGAATGAAAGTTCACATGAGAATTGCACTATCTAGTCAAAAAATTGAAGTATTTCTATAACGCATATATGGTAATAACACTACTTGACTAGCATTAGAAAAAGAGCACTTGAGTTGAAGCATCGGTTTTCCAATCGACACATTTATCCAAAGAAACAAAGATAATCCACTTGTAGAATATGAGGCTTTTGTTTAGCATTTTCAACATAGTGTGATCACTCTAATCGGTGTAACTGTGACATTTGATATACTAATGTCATCTCAGACACCATGGTATCATTATTGAACACCGCAATCCTAAATTCTCGACAACCAAATTCAATAATTCCTATGCTAATGTCAAACAATTTAAGGTGTAACTTTCCAAATTTTGAACATATCAACATATCACCATCCTTTCAAACTTCATGCACAGAGATGATAAGACATACGTAAGAGTGTAAAAACTACTAAGTTCTCACCGACATGAATATGAAGTAGCGGCAAGGCGGCGGAGCGAGCGGCGGCGCGGGCGATGGCGGGAGCGGGCGGCGGCAAGGCGGCGCTGCCGGAGCGAATGGGCGGCGGCGGCGCCGCTCGGTGCGGCCGGAGCGGCGGAGAGCGGCGGCGCTGGCTGGTTTCGGCGCTGGCCGCCGGCGGCGCGGCGGCTATTGCCGGCGCTGGCCGGGCCGGCGGAGCGGCGGCAAGGCTGCCGCTCGCGAGGCGGGCGGCGGCGGCTGGCTGTTCTGGGCGGCGCGGAGGCGGGCGGCGGCGCGGGCGGGCGGCACGGCTGGCGCTGGCTGCAAGGGCGGCGGGTGTGCGCAGGCAAAGGCAGTGGGGCTACCGGGCGGCGGGGGTTAAATCCTTGGTCTTTGCCGAGTGCCCCGATCCGCACTCTGCAAAGACCTTTGCCGAGTGCCCCGATCCGCACTCGGCAAAGAGGGTTTTTTTAAAAAAATTTAAATTATTTGCCGAGTGCCTTACCTAAAACACTCTAAAATAGGCTCCTTTGCCGAGTGTCATTTTGTGACACTAAGAAACCATTTTTTTTCACTTTTGACCTCAAACTTTTTGATCCTCAGTCTTCAATGCACAGTACTCCATGTTCCAATGTGGATATTTCTCGGACTTGTTCTATATTTCTTTAATTTATTTCAATTAATTGAATTTTCTTGGATAATTCAAATTATAGCGCTAGTCATTCGAATAATGAAAAAAATGAATGGAAAATGATATTCATGTTATTTAGTATAATGTGAGGTTGTAACAGAAAGCGCACCACCGATTTGAACATCTTGTTCACGAACTTGCGGTCGAGTTGTTTTTAAATTGTATAAAAAGCAAGCGAAGTCCGAAAATCATGAAACTTGTCAAGATGTCATGATATCATATGTGGAGGTGTGATAAAAATTTGAGAAGGTTTAGCGCAAGTTGTCACGCACGATGCTTGCAAACCAAGAATCTCCAAGAAGTTGTCACGCATTCTTCTCGCTTTTCTAAGGTTTGCAAGCATCGACGTGACAACTTGCGCTTAAACCTACTCAAATTTTTATCACAACCTCCACATATGATATCATGACATCTTCCCAAGTTTCATGATTTTCGACTTCGCTTGCTTTTATACAATTTAAAAACAACTCGATCGCAAGTTCGTGGTCATGTTTCGTGAACAAGATGTTCAAATTGTGGTCTGCTCCTCGTTACGCCTCACATTATACTAAATAACATGAATATCATTTTTCCATTCATTTTTTCATTATTCGAATGACTAGCGCTTATAATTTGAATTATCCAAGAAAATTCAATTAATTGAAATAAATTAAAGAAATATAGAATAAGTCCGAGAAATGTGCCACATTGGAACATGGAGTACTGTGTATTGTATGAGGACCGCAAAAAGTTTGAGGTCAAAAGTGGAAAAAATGGTTTATCGAGTGTCATATGTTTACACTCGGCAAAGGAGCCTCTTTGCCGAAAGTGTCACAATATGACACTCGGCAAAGTCGCCTTGCCGAAAGTGTCAACATATGACACTCGGCAAAGTCGCTTGCCGAGTGTCGAGAAGACACTGCAAAGGGTTAACGGCGGCTATACCGGCCGTTAACGGCGGTGCCCTTTGCGGAGTGTATTTTTTGCGAGTGCTCGCACACTGGCAAACCATGTATTTGCCGAGTGCCGATGTTTGCCGAGTTCTTTCTATATGGCACTCGGCAATAGCCTCTTTGCCGAGTGCCCGATAAAAAGAACTCGGCAAAGTATGGGACACTCGGCAAAGAAGCCGTCTCCGGTAGTGAACATCACCCAGTGCCCACACCAATGATATGTGTGGCCGAGGATTCCGCCAAATGACCAAATGCCAATTAAAACAAATTTGTCCAAATTTGGTGACGAAAAACAGAAGTGTTTTTTTACAAATTCTAATCATAATAATTTGGCATTAATTGATTACTGATTACTTCATTATGTATCGATGTTCCAAATCGAACTACTACATTGCCACACATGAAAAAGCACCTACTTACATTTCACAATCCCACTAATCCTAGTGAAAATGTCAGATGACACCAACCCACATGAATGAATTGCCTACTGAAATTCATCTCCTTTGTTTTTAAACAAGGTGTTAGATTTATCTATTCTAGGTTGCAACTTGCAATTATGTTACCCATGGCATGTTGTGACATCTGACATCAACCATAAGCTATACATGCCATACCATCTAGTAAATCATCACAAAACACACATGGAATACATAACTTAAAAATCTATTACCTTGAAGAACTCAGGAAGACCATATGCAATCGATATACTTCATCAACCATATGTATCTATTTGCTTATCTGCGAAAAAACAAATGAAGGTATACTTCATTTAATATGTATATATGCCATCATATCATGATACTTGAACAAGTCTAAACTGTGATGTTTTCATCATGAAAAGAGTTAGCCATATATATAGCTAATGCACGTTGACAACTGTATAATGCGTGCAAAAAAATACTATCAATGCAAGTACCTCTGGCAACCCAGTACTTGTAACCTCTAGTGAAAGAAATGATCGTGTACAGTCGTCATTAACAAAATGCTCCCATTTTTTAAGTCCACCCAATACCTGCTTTTAAAACGTATAAAAGCATCTACATCAGTGGAAATAATGATACAAATAAGTACACAAAAAAAAAACTGGCCAAATACAAACATGTGTAGGAAGTTCACATGATTTCACAACCAAAAGGAGGCAAAAATATATATATATATATTAAGCGCTGAGCAATAAAATTCTTATGGCTAACCGTTGTTGTGAGTGAAATTTGTGACGAAGCATTGCAACGAGGGAGTCAATTTGATGCACCTGAATGGCAACGGTTCTTCCTAAGCTTGCATGTAACTCCCTGCTCAGAAGCACTTTCTCAAGCTTCTTCTCATCTTTGCACAATTCAGAAAGTGCATAATCAGCATCAACAACATAGAGATCCGGGGCAGCGGCCATGGGAAGAGGTCAGGGCGGCGGCGCCAAGGGAGGAGGAGCCAGTCGGGGTAGCGGAGGCATCGGGGACGGCATCGAGGGGGGAGGCGGGGCGGAGGCGCCGAGGAGGGCGGGGCGGCGGTGGCTGGAGGAGGTCGGGGCGGCGCTGAGGAGGGAGGAGGGAGGCCATGGCAGTGGCGCCAAGGCTCTCCGCTCGAGGGCAGAGGCAGCGCGCAGCTGGAGGAGGTCGGGGTGACGGCAAGGGAGGAGGGAGGAGGATGGAGGGTAGGGCGGCAGCGTTGAGGGAGAAGGTGGAATCGTTGGCCAGGGTGGCGGCGGGTGGGGAGGGGGGATTGAGCGGGGTGAGGAGGCCAAGGTAGCGCTGAGGCAGGAGGAGGGAGGCTAGGGTGACACCGAGGAAGGAGAAGGGAGGCCTGGGTGGCGTCGATGGAGGATGAGGGAGGCCGGGTGGTGACACTGGGTGGAGGCAGCGGTACCAAGGGAGAAGGCGCAAGGCGGCATCAGAGCTCGCTGCGGGTGGGCGGAGATGACACGGGGCTAGACAAACCCTAGACAACATTCTGCACTATGCGGGAGTGAGAGGGGTGATGTTTGAGATTTTATACGTGGTATGAGGGGTGTAATTTTTTTCCAAATCTAGGGACAAAGTCTGAACTTAACCCGCCGAAGCCATGGGAAGCTACCTCAGACCGCATTCTTGCTTCCGATGTGATCTTCACGTTGTAGGCTGCTTTCGGCCTTCCAAAAACGGCCATTGAAAGTCATTCAATCGATCGGGATAGCTCCTTGCTTTTTCTAGCGAAAAGTCAAAGACGAAGTTGTTACAAACAGACCCAAATGCTTATCCTTTTTTATCAAAGATGAAAGCTGCATGCTACTGTTAAGAGTATTGTATATTCTACATTTCTCTCTTTCTCTCTCTTAGCCCATGTGGCCCTTGTAGCCCATGAGGCCCATGTATCTTTAATATATCTCTCCTTCATTAATGAATAAGATGAACAGTTGTGAATAGCAAACCCTAGCCTTCATTATCTTAACATGGTATCAGAGCATAGTTTATCCAAACCCTAACCCTAATCCTATCACTGTTCGGCCGCCGCCTCTCCACTCCATCCAGAGGCGTGGTGGTCTGCCGCCGCCGCCGATCGGAGACGACGCCGCCGCCTCCATCCGAGGCGTGAAGGTCGATCCGCGCCACGGCCGGAGACGATGCCGCCGCTTCTTCCTCTCCGTCGCCGCTTAGCGCGCCGCCGTCTTCACCTCGTCCTCACCGCTCGAGACGACGCCGCCTGCTCATCCGTAGGCGTGAAGGTCGCATCCGCGCCGCCGTCGGAGACGACGCCGCCGCCTCTTCCTCTCCATCGCCGCGAAGCGCCGCCGCCGTTTTCACCTCGTCTTCACCGCCGAGGAGATCCAAGATCGCGCTGCCGCTCGCGAAGCGTGGTCGCCCTCTCCGCCGCCGAACGTTGATTCGCCGTCTCCATCGCCGCGCCTCTCCTCTCCATCGCCGCGCTGAGATCATCCGCGCCCTCTTCCTTCCATCGCCCGACCGAGCCGAGGTCATGCCGCTTCGCCGGATCGCGCTGTCTCCATCGCCTCGCGCGAGATCATCCGCGCTCTCCATCGCTCGCTCTCCATCGCCGCGCTCGAGTGGAGGTCGCGCCGCCTCGCGCGCCGAGATTAGCACCGAGCCGATCCAGAGCCGATTCGCCGATTAGCATCGCTGGTATCTCTATCCATCAGATTAGCACTGCTCTGCCTCTTTAGTACTGTTGATTAGTACCGCTTCTGCTGATCTGCTACTATTGCTTCTGTGATTGGGGGTATTGTTGTGTGGTATGGCTAAGTCCGACTCGATGTTTGGGGGCAGTTCATCTCTAGTGTTTACAGATATCAAGCTCGATGGGTTGAATTACCGAGCATGGGCTTTCTCAGTCAAGACTACTCTTAGGGGTTATGGTTTGACCTCTCATTTGACTGATGATCCTCCTGATCCGAAGACCGTTGATGCTGAGTGTTTAAAGGCTTGGCATAAAGAAGATGATCGTGTCATGACCGGAATTGTGCTGAGTGTTGATGTTTCTCTGCGGATGAGTCTTGAGTATCATACTTCAGCCAAGCAAATGTGGACATACTTTGAGAAGAGATATGTTCAGTCCAGTGGTGCTCTTCGCTTCACATTGCTCAAGAACATTCATAGTCTTCAAGCAAAGTACCGATCAACGGTGGAGGAATATTACGTTGCTTTCACTCACATCACCGGTCCTCTAGAGTCTATGACACAGAAGGCTATTTGCTCGCCGCCTTGTCGCTAAAGATGAGTATGCTCACAGACGCCATGTATCGCTTGTGATGGGGCTTCGATCGAGTTTGAGCCTATTCAGACTCAATTGCTCAACTATCCCACTCCACCGACTTTGATGCGCGGCGCTCTAGTTTGATTGCGAAGAGACGCGCCTTCATTCTCTTATGCCTATCTCAGATCCTCACCACATGTCGCTCGAGTCTCTCACACGTCTGGATCTACCAGAGCGACACCCACAGGAGTGTTGGTTTGTTCCCATTGCAAGAGGACTGGTCATCATGTTGACAAATGTTTCAAGTTACATCCAGACGACTTATTGCCTATCGTGCTTAGATGACCATTTGACCGTCGTCGTGGAGCACCCATCGGGCCTTCCAGAGCACTCATGGGAGCGCCATCACCGACACATCCACATCTATCGTGACTTCGGATCGTTGTCCGCTATGACATCGCTTGCACCTTTCGCTTCTAGTGCCGCTCATCCTTGATTCTCGATTGTGTGCTTCGTTTCATGTCACATCCGATGACACTCGCCTTGTTGCTTGTAGGCCCTTGACCGATGCTACCTATGTTCACACTGGCCGATGGTACACCTTGCCCTATTACCCATCGTGGCATTCTCTCTACATCTTGCTTCTCTGTTCTCGATGTGTCTTTTGTTCCTCGCCTATCTATGAATCTTCTTTCGTTGGTCAACTAACTGATATGAACTGTTTCATTGATTTGATGATTCTTCTTGTTTCATTCAGATCGCAGAGCGTAAGAGTGATTGGTTCTCGCCATCGCCGTAGAGGCTCTCCAGTCTCTATGTTTTGGACATCTTACATCTTCCTTCCACCAGTACGTCGAAGGCCTTGTTGTCTTCTGCTATGTCTTCATCTCGCCTCTGTTGGGTCTTCCTTCAAGAAGTGGCATCATCGACTTGGTCATCTTTGTGGAGCTCGCCTCACCACTTTAGTTCACCGTGGTTCCTTAGGTCATGTCTTCGTTGAGTCTAGTTTTCATTGTACTGGTTGTAAGTTGGGAAAACAACTACAACTTCCATATCCAAGTAGTACCTCTCAGTCTTCTGATCTTTTTGATTTGGTGCATTCAGATGTATGGGGTCCATCTACTTTTGCTTCGAAGGGTGGTCATAGTTATTATGTCATATTTGTTGATGATCACTCGATATACTTGGATCTATTTTATGAAACATCGTTCTCGCTGATTTCCATTTATCGCCTTTTGCTAAGATGGTTCATACACGCTTTCTTCTTCAATTCATGTTTTCCGCTCGACTGGAGGCGAGTATCTTTCCTCGCCTTTCGCCGCTTTCTTTCTTCGAGGGTACTCTTCCTCGCCTCTCGTGTCCCTGCTCATGCTCGAATGGTGTTGCCGAGCGCAAGCACCGCCACATCATCGAGACCGCCGCACTCTTCTCATTTCCTCCTTTGTCCCTCTCACTCGGAGGGAAGCGGTCTCTGCAGCCTATCTTATTAACCGCCACCCTCTTCTAAGCTTCAGGCAAGTGTCCCGTGAGGTCCTGTCTGAGCACCCGCTCACTATTCTCATCTTCGCTTTTGGTTGTGTCTCGCTATGTCCTTCTAGCACCTCGTGAGCGCACAAAGCCGAGCCCTCACCGCTTGAGTGTGTTTTTCCGGGTTACACCCCGAGCATAAGGGTTATCGTTGCTATGATCCTCAAAGACGTCGCATTCGCATCTCTCGTGATGTGACTTTTGATGAGGGACGCCCTTTCTTTCATCATTCTTCTCCACATCCCACTTCTTCTTCCACAGATTCCACTTCCTTTTGTGTCTACCTCCCATTCATTCTCCGATACACCTTCTCCAGATACACCTTCTCCACCAGCCACCTTCTCGTACCTTCTCCACCAGCTCCACCAGCTTAACACTTCCACTCTTCCCTTCCACTATAGGCGCCGACAGAGAGTTCCTTCGATACTCTGTCCTCCTCTCCTCACCGATCCTCCGGCCGATACCATCGACTCGACGATCGCTCTACTACATCACGATATGCCCTACGTGATCGTTCTTCTATTCAGCACCGAGAGATAGGGTTTTTCTCGCAGCAGTGCGATGAGTCGAGCCGAGTACCTATCGAGGTTGTCGGTGTACCGAGTGGCGCTTGGCTATGACATAGGAGCTCACAAAGATTAGAGTGCACGGCACTTGGGATCTTGTTCCGCTACCGTCTGAGTCGTTCCTATCACTTGCAAGTGGGTGTACAAAATAAAGAACAAATCGGATGGGTCATGAGAGCGATACAAGGCTCGCCTTGTTGCAAGAGGTTTTCAAAGCAGCTTATGGTCGAGATTATGATGAGACTTTTGCTCCAGCTTGCTCATATGACCACGATCAGTACTTTTATTGCGATTGCAAAGAATACGCACATGGACTATATCTCGATGGATGTCAAGAATGCTTTTCTTCACGGTGATCTACATGAGGAAGTCTATATGCACCACCCCGTGAGTTGAGGCTCCTACAGTTATGTTTGTCGCCTTAGGCGTGCTCTATATGGTCTCAAGCAGGCTCCTCGCGCTTGGTTCGAGCGTTTCAGTTCTGTGATTCGAGCTGCTGGTTTCACTTCGAGTGAGCATGACCCTGCCCTATTTGTTCACACTTCTCAGCGAGGTCGTACTTTGCTTCTTCTGTATGTAGATGATATGTTGATCACGGGAGATGACATGGACCACGTGGTTTTTGTCAAGAAGAAATTGAGTGAACAATTTATGAGTGAACAATTTATGATGTCCGATTTGGGAAAATTGAGCTATTTTCTAGGAATTGAGGTTCATTCTGATGGTGATGGCTACTATCTCTCATCAAGATCGCTATGTTCAGATCTACTTGCTCGATCCGGGATGACCGATACTGCATCGCCGCCACACCCATGGAGCTTCACTTGCGCCTTCGACCTACGACGGTGTACCTCGATGATTCTTCTCGCTATCGCCGCCTTGTTGGGAGCCTTGTCTATCTCACAAGAACTGTGCCGACATTGCTCATGTTGTTCATGTGCTCAGCCAGTTTGTCACTGCTCCCACCTCAGTTCACTATAGTCATGTTCTTCGTGGTAATCGAGATACTTGAGAGGAACTGCGTCCAGACGTCTGTTCTATGCCAGTTCGAGTCAGCTCCAGCTCCACGCTTACTCTGACTCTACTTGGGCGAGTGATCCTGCTGATCGCCGATCCGTCATCGGCTATTGTATCTCTCTTGGTACTTCGCTATTGCTTGGAAGTCCAAGAAGCATCATGATGTCACGCCTAGTGCAGAGCAGAGCTCCGAGCACTTGCCGCTACAACATCGAGATCATTTGGCTTCGATGGCTCTTGATCGATCTTGGTGTCCTTTGTGACAATCCCACCCTCTCTTTTGTGACAATACAAGTGCCATTCAAATTGCCAATGATCCGGCCAAGCATGAGTCGACAAAACACATTGGTGTTGATGCATCCTTCACGCGATCTCATTGTCGCTAGCTGACCATCACCTCAAGTATATTCCCTCGAGCTCCAAGTTGCGATTTCTTCACTAAAGCTCGGACTAAAGAACATCATCGACTTCATCTACTCAAACTCGGCATCGATCCTCCCGATCCACCTTGAGTTTGAAGAGAGTGTTAAGAGTATTGTATATTCTACATTTCTCTCTTTCTCTCTTGGCCCATGTGGCCTTGTAGCCTATGAGGCCCATGTATCTTCTATATATATCTCCTTCATTAATGAATAAGATGAACAATTGTGAATAAAGAAACCCTAAATTTTCATTATCTTAACAGCTACCTCTATCTCTCAACCTATGAATATATCTCGTCTTTTATCTTATCTACTACGCTGGGCCAGGCTTTTCGCATGCTAGCTGATGATAAAAGCGTGGGATTAAGTTAACACGGAAAAGGCCCTTTTGCTGACCATTCATGCATCGATCAATGCATGCAAAGCTAGCTAGCAGGGGGAACCCTAGACGACACACTGCACCATTCGTTCGTAGGCTTCATCATTAGCAAAAGTACTACCAGTAGTACCGGCTATATCCCATAGTGGTGCATGTTGTAGTAGCACTAGCAGCAGCTGCTATAGAATGGAATCATGGCACATATGATTAAGAGCCCAAGGAGGCATGGGAATTTGGGCACGTCCTTTTCCTATCTCACACCAGCTTTGGTCTCCGACTCCTCTTCTCTTTAGCTACTCCTCTCCTCTCCTCTCCCTTTCGGGCTCGTGTCAAAGAATCAAAATCTTTGAGATGTGTGTAGTTTGCATCATGCGTGCGCTTTTGCAGGACGCTTTTGGGCCGGGGGTTGTGCAGTGCAGTGCGGTGCGGTGGTGCAGGAGGGGAGGGGAGGGGAATGGTATCGGTACCACCGCACGGCGATGGGGCCGGCTGACCCCCATCCCCATGTGTGGCAGCTGCGCCACGGCAGCTAGTCTGCCGCTGCCGCTCCTGCCATCTCTCCCTCCTCCCCTGAATTCGTGTCGAAATGAAGCGTGCGCCTTGAGAAGAACACCGTCCAAAAGGCGTTTCCCTGCTCCTTCCAGTCATTGCTCCTCACATGCCAACCCCCCTCCCCCGCCCCCCCTGTGTGATTCCTTCCTGCGCTAGAACTAAACAGACGTATGGCCAGAGAAGGGAAGAAAAAAAAACCCCTACTGTGAAAAAACGAGTAGGAGTGTTACACTGAATGATGCATGCATGGCTGGAAATACCCAAAGCACAGAGTACAAGTTCGTCTGTATGAACCTTTGATTTGGGGATCAAGGCATGATTTGGTCCAACTAAGTACGTACTCTATATTCAGAAATCGAACTGTTTGCAGAGAAGTTTCTGTATTTTTCCCATGATTTTCTTGTGTTACACGCAGGCCCTAACAGAGGAGAAGCAAAGTACAGAACGGGAAAAATAGATTTGTCAGACTTGTGCCAATCGTGTGGCTTTATATATTGAATTATTTCCTTCATGATTTGACGAAAAGCACGTACATATCCGTCAAAACGTCTCGTTATCATGCGTGGCTCGCGAGCTCAGGACTTTTCTCGTTGCCTCCGTGTCTGCATGTAACAAACTCGATCGGTCGGTCGTTTCTCGTACGTCATTCAAATGACCGGCCGGGAATGGTAAACATTACGACCGAGCTGCGTTCTTGATTGGATAACTGACCAGCATTAGCTACGCCGTTTGATGATTGCATCTAGAAAAACAGCCGGCGAAATATTAAAGGGCTCAAAATGAAACACTTTTACTTGGCCACTCCATATGCGTCGGCTATATGATCAGCTGCACCTCCTGTCTTGAGTAGGGTTTTAAAAAAGCTCTCTGGACTCGTGGGACGCCCGGGTTCAGCTTGTTTTCTAGCTCGACTCAAGATCTAAATAAAATTGAGCCGAGTTTGACCATCTTTCCAAGCTCGGTTACAAAATGAGCCTAGTTAATTGGCCTACACTAGCTCACTTGATTTTGGCTCGGTACAGCTCGAGTTTGCACTTTGCAGTGCATATATATTTTATTCAAAATTTAGTAGGACATAAATTAGGATCTTATATATGTTTAATTCATTCAAGTTGAAATTTGATTTTGTGTGCAATATAGGACTTTTTTTTGTCGTAGTTAAAAAACTATTTCCAGGGAATACAGGCTTGTGCAGACCTGATCGGCCGGCCGGCCTCACGGCGTTGGTAGGGTGCCATATATCGTCAGTAATTGGCAACCGGTGTTCGCGTTCGTTTGCTGATCACCTGACCTGAGCTCTTGGGACTCTGAATAGTTGGGAGTCGGGCTAGCTAGCAAAGTCCACGACGAATAATAGGCCTCGTGCCAAACCACCGGCGACAAGCTAGCTCGGTTTGAACTTTGGACTGCTGCTCTCCAGCTGAGGTTTTGACTGGTTGGCCATTCGACATTTTGGGCTCGATCGGTCCGCCGGCCGGTACGTACGACGTCACGGTTGATTTGATCAGGAACCGTCCACGACTCAGCGCGTTAATTCGTTACGCGATGTATACTACTACTTGTAATCATAAATACAGGTTGTTTTGAGATACAAGCATACAGTCAAACTTTAAAATTTTGGTTATTAATATCTTTTAAAATATTTAAATTGGATAGATGAAAATTATATATATATATATATATATATATAATACTTTCTACTCTCGGGTGGAGTAATGTAGTTACTCCACCTCTAATATACCATCTAAAAGAAGTTGACATAAGAAGTATGTCTAAAAAATTGTACATACCACCCCTGAAAAGGTGTGAATACCACTTAGATGGTCTTATATACTAGTATACTACACATAAATACTCTCGGTTGCACAAAATACTCCCTACGTTGTGAGATACGGAATAGGGAGTAACTACTCCCGGAAGTAGGAAAAATGTTATATATATATATATATTTGTCTTGATATTTTAACTTTATTAAATTTTATAAATATATTATAATGAAAATTAATGATCGTGTTGTAAAGATCATATCGATATCCAAAATGAAACATATTTGTGATCGAATATAGTATCACTATTGATCAGAAGCCGGTTTTCTGTTTAGAACCTGCAGGGGAAAGAATCGCAGCAGGATCGTTCGCGCTTTTCCGTTCCTCCTTTAATTTCTCTGGCGAGTGGTGGGTGTTATATTGCAGTGGTTACGAAAAAATGGATCCACACCGGCCTCGTAGAAAACGGCCGGATTTGGCTTTTGCATTAGGCGCGGACAATTTTCAATTTTCTCGCAGAAATCCTCGCCCTTTTTAATTTATTTGTATTATAACTTCTCGCTCAACTTATTTACAAATCTGATCATTTTAACCACATCATCATCCGTAGTGTACAGGTATGGCCAAAAAAAATTGCTACGCCACTGGATAAGTCAACCCCAAGCTAGAAAGTTACCATTTTAGACCACATCAGTGTCTCTGGCGTGACCACGTCATGATAACCAGCGTAACAGTGCTGTTTGACCACGCTACAAGTGTTGCTATGGCCAAAATAGTCAGATTTCAAAATAAGTTAGACGAAATATTATTAATAAAAATAAATTAAAAAGGGCTAAATAGCACCCAAAAAAATCGTGTTGATCTAGAGTGTCAGTGTTGTTTGTGTTGAAGAACGTAGTAATCTCGAGAATTCAATCAACCAATCACCACACAATAGACAATTGACAGAGATATGAACAATAGAGACACAATATGGGGAACCTCTTTATTAATAGATTGATCTCTTTATAAGTATAATGAGGTCCTATTTAACAACTAAAACCCACCAGAGGCAGTTTAGGTATTACGCCCATCAACCCTTAAATCAGGGTTTATCAACACTCTCCCTTAGGCGATTGGGCGAATACCACCACTACTACAGAAAATAACATCACAGACGGTTCAAAATCATCATCACAGACGGTTTTCTGAACCGTCTGTGAAAAAGGCTATCACGGACGGTTCTATTCACGAAATCACATACGGTTCGTGAATAGAACTGTCTGTGATAGTCTATTTTCACGGACAATTCTAAACAAGAACCGTCTGTGATAGTAATTATCACAGACGGTTCTTATTTAGAACCGTCTGTGATAGCTTTTTCTATTGTAAAAAAACGGGTTTTCACTTCGTCTAGAGCCTCACGAATGAATCTGATATGGATTTTCATATTGAACTTTTCGTTAGCTTTCCCACAATAACCACAGCATCACTCACATCACAGTAACATCAACTCAATCCATTCATAGAGCACTAACACATCACAGTAGTAATCCACATCACAGAGCAAAAGGGGAGAATAGAGAGAGTGAGGTTGTGGGAGGCTGGGGCGACGAGGTCGTGGGAGGCCAGCGACGACGAGGCCGGGGCAAGGTGGAGGAGGCCACTGGCGACGAGCTCAGGGGAGGACGGGGCGCCGACGAAGTGGAGGAGACCGAGGGTGACGATTTCGTGGGAGGCTGGCGATGATGAGGCTGGGGCGAGGTGGAGGAGGCCGCGGGCGACGAGCTCGAGGGAGGCCAGAGCGCAAGGTGAGGGCGACATGGAGATAGCAGAGGAGAAATGAAAGAGGATGAGATGGAGATGGCAAAGGATGAGATGGAGAACTCTGTTAATATAAAGAGATTTTTGGCAGCCCGCCCATTAAGTCCAATTTTTTGTTTTTCCGCCCAACAAAACAAAAGTATCATAGACGGTTTTATACAAAAACCGTCGGTGATACTTCACAGACAGTTCGTATCATGAACCGTCTGTGATAAGCATCTCATCACAGACGGTTCTTAATACAAACCGTCTGTGATGGGATACTCATCACAGACGGTTTGTATTAAGAACCGTCTATGATTTTAGATTTTACAATGGCAGCCAATCCTCTGCCGCCGCACACAATCCTCTGCTATGGTAGCCAATCCTCTACCGCGGCACACAATCCTCTGCCGTGGCAGCCAATCCTCTGCCGCGGCACACAATCCTCTACCGTGGTAGCCAATCCTCTGCCGCGGCACATAATCCTCTACCGTGGCAGCCAATCCTCTAAAATCACAGACGGTTCTTAATACAAACCGTCTATGATGAGATGCTTATCACAGACGGTTCTTCTTCTGAACCGTCTGAACCGTCTGTGATACTTCACAGACGGTTTGTATCATGAACCGTTTGTGATATGTCCATATCACAGACGGTTCCAAGAGAACTATCTGTGATTATTTTATCACAGACGGTTCGAAGAAAACCATCTGTGATGAGGTGTCTTCTATAGCATATTTTGCAGTAGTGCACGTCATACACATGCCTCATTAAAAACTCCTCCTAAAAATCCTATGGGAAAAAAGGGATCAGAGAAAAGAAAACATTGCATCCGCAAACTATATTGCATCGTTGTCTTGTTAAAAATATTTATGTGAGAAACCTTCAAAAAAACTCACTAAGGGAAAAAGAGTGCAACCTTTTTACCTTCTAGGTTAATCTTCATGATTAAAGTAAAACTTCAGGACCTTAAGTGGATTATGATTCAAGGGGTTCTCCCCTGGTCCCTGCAACTCTACAAGCCGCTTCATTCCAATATTAAGAATGAATCATTGGAAATTAGACGTAAGCAAAGACTTAATGAATAAATCAGTCATATTTTCACAATATCTAGTTTGTAGGATCTTCACCTCATCGTTCTTATGGAGTTCACGAGGATAGAAAATTTTGGGGGCAATATGTTTCGTGATATTACTCTTAAGTAACTCATTTGTATTTGTGCAACATAAGCAGTATTATCTTCATAGATAATTGTGGAAGTATTCACGGTGTTAATGCCACATGACTTCTGGATATGGCTAATCACACGTCTGAGCCAAACACATTCACGTTATGCTTCATATAGTGTAATAATTTCTGAGTAGTTGGTAGAAAGAGCTACCAAGGTCTGCTTAAATGACCGCCAAGAGATGGTTGCACCACCACATAGAAATATAAACCCAGTCTGAGATTTAGCACTTGGGATAAGACAGATAGCCAGCATCTGTATATCCCACCATGGTTTAGTCTTGGTTCTTCCGAAAAAATAAGCCAAGATCTTGACCTTGAGGGTATCTAAGAAGAGTCATTATGCCAGTCCAATGCCTTCTGATTGGAGCTGCACTATATCTAGCCAATAAGTTGACTGTGAATGAAATACCAGGCATCTTGCAATTTGCAAGGTACATCAGTGCTCCTACGACGATTAAATATGGAACTTCTGGTCCTAAAACTTCCTCGTTTTTTACCCTTTGTATGAAAGGGTATTTATCCACATCTAGGAATCTTACTACCATAGGGGTCTTTAAAAGATTATATTTATGCATGTTAAGTTTCTCCAATACCTTCTTTGTATAGGTAAACCGGTGTCCTAGGATTCCTTCAGGGAAGTGATCTAGCTACAGGCCTAAGCAATACTTGGTTTTACCCAAGTCTTTCATCTCAAACTCCGTCGCAAGGTAAGAACTTGCTTCATTTATATCTTGTATGGTTCCGATAATATTCAGATCATCCGACATAAACTAAGATGAAACAAAATCTATTCTGGGACTTCTTTATAAATACGCAGGAACAATCATCATTATTTGAGTAACCCTTCTTCAGGATAAAGTCACTTAGTTTGTTGTACCACATTCTTCTCAACTGTTTCAATACGTACAACAGCCTATGTAGTTTGATGCTATACATGTTGCGATTAGTATTTAGGATCTAGAGTTTTCATTCCTTTGGGGACTCTTATAAAGATAAATATTTGTACCCAATGACCTATATAAATATGCGGTCACTATATCTATCAACTGCATTATTAAATTCATGGAAGATGTCATTTATATTAAGTATCGAAACTTGGTTCCAATCTAAGCGCTTCTGGCACTCTGCCATGGACATTAGTTCTGGATCCAGTTCAAGAGTTTTAGCAATTTTAGAGGCAAAGTATATGTTGACAACTGTAGTATTTCTTTTATATGACTATTCTGTATCTACATAATTTGTGGAAATTTCTTCATTTATTTCTTCCAACTCCTCGTGATTTCCCACAATGATGGAGTTTGGGTGTTCGATCTCCCAGCGTCAGATTGTGCACGCAAATTTTCCTCAGAATGGATCACTTCATGGATTTTCTCAACATCAGGTTAAGGTTCTTCAACTGTCTTATGGAGTAATTTATCTTGTTCGGTCCTTTATTTCTGCGGACATCTCCCAAGAATTAAGTATCGTGCCCCCAAAGGTCTCCCCGTCTTCTTTGCATGAGGAGCATGAGTGGGTTCAGTATCCTTCTGGGGTACTTCCACTCGCTCCGATGCATTTACTACATGTATTTGTGATTTTGTCACTCCCTTAAGATTACTGAAGACATCTGTTAGATTATTAGCTATTTGTTGCAAATCAATTATTATATGAACTTCCAATTTTGAGTCGTTGGTGCGTGGATCTAAGGACTAAATGCCAGTGACATTCCAATACATTTCTCGGCATTCTCTAGAATGGTACCTTCCTCCCCCCTAATGTTGGGAAAATGTTCTCATAAAAAATACAATCAGTGTATAGAGTCGTGTACATATCCTCTGTCATCGTCTCTAGGTATTTAATATTTGATAGAGATTCAAAACCTACATAGGTTCGCAACTTCCAGTGAGGGCCCATGGTTGTACGCTGCGGTGGTGAAATCGTCACGTATACAACACAACCAAATTTTCGCAGATGGGAAATAGTTAGTTCTTTCCCACACACTAATTGCAGGAGGAAAATTGGATGATATACAGTTAGTCTGAGTTGGATTAATGCAATAGTGTGCAACACTGCGTGGCCCCAACAGCTGGTGACCAGCCTACAATTTTGTAAGGGTGGCCTAGCAATAAGTTTTATTATTTTAATTAATGACTCTGCGATGTCATTTTGAGTGTAGACATGTGGTACTGAATGCTCTACTTTAATGCCCAGAGCCATACAATAATCATTAAATGCCTTTTAGGTAAACTCGTCAGCATTGTCCTTTCGAATGGACTTAATCTGATCATCTAGAAAATTGGCTCTTAATCTAATTATTTGGGCAATTAATTTTGCAAAAGCATGGTTCCGTGTAGACAACAGGCAAACATGGGAGCATCTAGTATAGGCATCTAATAGGACCATAAAATATCTGAAGGGGCCCGACAGGAGTTGGATAGGTCCACAAATATCTCCCTAAATTCTCTTCAGGAAACTAGGTGATCCCTCTCTTAATTTCAGATAAGAGGATCTAGTAATTAATTTTTCTTTGGCACAAGCAAGGCACATGAAATCTTAAAGTCTAGGAAAGTTTGTAGTGTTTATGTTATAGCCACTAGAATTATTAATAACTTTTCGCATCATACCCAAACCAGGATGACCCAGACATTCATGCCAGATCTTAAAAATTTCTAGGTGTTTAACAATTGTTTTCATCGCAACATAAACTTGAAGTTTTGTTTAAATGTAGTACAATCACAACACCATGACATAGTGTTGGACCGAAAAGGCGACTAGAGGGGGGAGGGTGAATAGGAGCACACTCACTTTTTCACAAATAATTGATTCAATAAAATTTTACTCCAGTAGCTATAGAAGCTATGAAGATCAGTATATCAGTACAGCAGAAGACTAATATTGAATCCAATAAAAACCCCTAAGCAAAAATGATAAAATCAACAAAGATTAATGCAACTCAATACACTGCCGGTCAGACCACTGTGTTACTGGCGGTCGGACCGATTTCCTACCGGTCTGACCGGTGATTGTAACATCCCAATTTTCAGAGCTTTAAAAATCTTTTAAATAATGGTAGTAAGAAAATTCACCATTTGGATTTATTTGAATATTAATTTAAAAAGCTTAATATGGACTTTAAGGACAAATTGATTTAATGTGCTTAATCCCAACACCAACAATTGCCAAAATTATTTTATTTAGATTCTATATGCTTGGATATATTTTATAGAATTTTCTGGGATTTTTCCAAAGCCATTTGCTATTTTCTAATTGCTATTTGCATTTTCTGGATTTATTTAAAAGAAAAATCAAAAGAAAATCCTTGAACGATCTTTGGGCGAAGCCCAACACTATTCCAGCAAAGCGCCAGCCCATCTCGCCCCGGCCGCGCTCTCATCCGTTGGATGCTTGACGCGTGCCCTCGTTTCCGATAGGACGCACGCGCTCAACCCCGCCTTCATCCGTTGGATGTTCGCGCGTGGCCTCGTCCACGATCTCGCCGCTCGCTCGCCGCGCTCGCTTCATTTGTTGATTTCCATCGCACGGCCGCACTCCGCCGCCTCGCTCTCTCTGCCAGTGGGACCGCCCGAGTCGCGTCTCCATGAGCCTTCTTCTTCTTCTCGCGCCGCGCCTCCGCGCCATTCTTTGGGCTGAAGTTTCGTCCGACAAAATCGCCACGGTTGCTGATTCTTCGCACCGACCCCGCCAATTTGTAGCCGTATCTGTCCCGTACTCATCTCTAACCAAATCGGCTACCGAATCGGTTTCAATCTCCCCGAATCAAGGAATTCAAAAACCCGGCCGTTTCGGACCCGATTTGGGGGTTTCCAAATCTCGGCGTCTCCAGGCCTATAAATACCCCCTTAGCACCGCCCGGACCTCCGCAACCCAAAGCCGCCACCCTCGTCGCCCCGATCGCCCTAGCGCCGTCGCATTTCGAGTTTTAGGGTTTTCGGCCGAGCTTCTTCTCCGGTGAATTGCGCCGCCGTCTTCGCCGCCCTTGCTCCACCGACTGCACCATCGTGATCAGCAAGTCTCAGGTCACCTCGTGCGCACCTCCTCATCGCCGGAGCATCACCGGAGCTTCCGTCCGACAAACCCGAGCCTTCGCCGCCGCTTCTTCCTCGCCGTCGGCCATCTCCGTCAACCTCAGGTGCTCAAACCAGTGCCCATATGTGCGCAATAACCCCCTCTGCACGTTGGTACCACTCACCGCCGGCGAGGAGCCGCCGTTCGCCGTGACCATCAGGTCCGGCGCCACCGCCGCCGTTATCGCCGGCTCGGCGCCGGCGTCGGCTCGATCTTGGCCGGTATGGCAGCCGCGTGGCGCCAGATCAGCGCCAGCACACGCGTGCGTGGCTCGGTCCACCGCGCTAGTTTTCCCTCGGTTCGGTGCACTCGGTCCACCGTGAACCCCGAGACTGACATGTGGTGTCAGATTTCTTTTAAATTTATTTCTTTTTTCGAAAATTCTCGGCTGACGCAAGCATTGCGCAATAATTCGATTTTCCTTTATAAAAATAATTCGGGAAATTCAATAAAATCCAAATTAGGGTTTATTTGATTTTTCAATCTTCCAAAGCCCATATCTTTTGCATCCGACCTCCGATTGAGCCCATTCAAATTTGTAAATTTATATAAAATTGAGATATATTTAATTGTGAATTTTATTTCAATTTTTCGAGTTGTTTTGCCTCTGTTATTTATTTGTTTTGTTTCTTTTATCTCGTTTGCGAGTAGACGTCGATACTTCGGGGAATTTTACAGAAGAAGGAGCACCTCAAGACCAAGACCAATATCTAGACCTATTCCAAGGCAAGTTATACATTTGATCATATTGAACCCAGTTTTCAAAATACTTTGTTTCAATGTATTGCATTCTATTTCAAGTATTTATTTAAATGTTTTTGGGATAGTTATTAATCCAATTTGTTATGCCACCTTGTCTATTGTATGCCATGATCTCTTGTCACCCTAGGTTGGTTCACTATTAGTTGGTATTATCGTAGCACCAACGTGGGTTGGTTAGATACGATTAGACTGCTTAGCCAAGCCACGAGTCATCATTTCATGTGAGAGTTGCAATTATAAACCTGACTAAGTGATTATGGGCTGTGTGGTGGCTTGTTTGTCTTTGTGTGCTATTACTCGTTGATGGCATGTGTTGCACGTAATCAACAGGGTGGGAAAAGATTTGGACTGAGGCAAGTAGTGGATCTGTGTGAACGGTGGAACTGTGTGAATTAAACTTTGTGATTTGGGTAAAACTGGAAGTCTTGCCTTGGTCAATTAAGGACTTAACTTTGTGCGCCATTGAACTGGGCCTTCTTGTGCACGACCACAAGCCTAGTATGGGCCGGGCGACTTAGTAAGTTATGGAGTCTTGACATTGACAACTCAAAGTTGCATTTAAAGCGTGTGATGGGTGGAGGTGTGTACCGCTATGTTTGGGTCACATCGCGGGACGGTTCATTGCATCCTCGCCCAACGGTGTGTGTCGCTCCAAGGGCTATGTGAACAAATTGGACTAGCAGGAAAGCACATCGGAGTGTCATTGTTTGAGATGAAATCTCTGAAAGGTTTTGTTATGGTCAGTGCTAGCTACACTGATTGTATCGTGTGGGTAAAGTGTACAACCTCTGCAGAGTGTTTAAACCAATCTATTCGAATAGCCGCGTCCTCGGTTATGGACATGCTCAAGGAATTTCACACGAGGGTAGATTTTCATAAAACAATTGGGAAGGGTCATTTGTGTGAGATAACTTGTGCATTGTGTGAATAACTTGATTAGACTGTGTACTTTGTGAAATTAATTGTTAACTTATTATTGTCTATTTGTTTTGAATTATGCTTTCAATCTATTATTTGTATTCAATTGCAAATGTTGCATTTCTGCAAAATAACCACAGAAGTCATTCCTTTGGAATAAACCATCATCTATAAATTGCATTCTGTGGTATGACTTGCGAGTACGGTGTGTACTCACTCTTGCTAAACAAATCAACGTAGTGGAGGAGTAAATGCTTTGCTTTCAAGAAGAGTTCTCGAAGGTTGATCGTTAGGGTCTTGATCCGATCGATTGTTCGTGGTAAATTGATGGGAGCCACCGGAGTTTATTTCGTTTCCGCTGCAGTTTATTTCTTTATTGTCAGCCTTGCATGGCTTAATAAATGTAAAACTCGACCGTAAGGTCCCAGCAGTTAATTATTATTTAAAGGTACTCGTTTATTCTTATATTCGTTGTATGGATGTGATATTTCATCGATGTTGATACTGTGTGCACTAGCGTGATCCTGGACTAGTGCAGAATACACAGAGGGTCCAGATTTGCATATTTGAGTCCCGACAGAGGTGGTATCAGAGCCATACTGACTGTAGGTCTTGACCTTAGCTAGATTGACCATTCTTGGTGAGTCCAAACTATTTTCTAAAGCAAAATTAACTTGCAAGATTAATTGAACTCTTTAACTCATCTCATGTCTCTCTTGACTCAACTATTGCTGAAATTCTTTCTCTCCCCACTGTTTTAAAATTATTTTCATCTTGACAGATGCCTCGTCTTCAGAGTTATGGAGAGCGCAAGGGAGGACTTGCCGCTGAGCTTTGGAAGCTGTTACAAGTACTTGGAGGATTTGACCGTCCCTTGTATCGTGGCCACGCTTGGATCGTGAACGGCCGAGATCGTGGAGTAATCTGCCATTTGACCGTCTACGCCAGGAGGAACACCAAGGCAAGCAAACCACTGAACATCTCAGCTCGAAGGAGTATTTGGATTGAAGCAATCCAGGAGTCTTCGCGCCTTGCCATCCTGAGGATCTACAACATCTACTCTCGAGAGCTTCGTGACACAATTTTTCGTTACCATCCCCGCACTTCTGACGTGGATCTTGCTGCACGTTTTCCGTCTACGGAGGGAGAAGGCAACGCCACTGTTGTACATCTTGCCCAGTTCGCCGCTGCTCAAGAGGAGTCATTGGAGTTAGCCGCCACAGAGCTGGAGTGTGCCGACGAGACTCTTCAGAGAGCCGAGGAGAGGATCGCCATATTGGAGGAAACTCTTTATGGACTCAGCACGATCATGAAGAAGACATCAAGAGGAAGACCCGAAGAAGGCGATGAACCTTTGAACGGAAGAGTCGCAGAGGCGCAGAGCTGTAAGCACCAAAGAAGACCGCACTGTGGACACTGCTCTGTTGCACCAGCCCCGGGACATCAAGATCAGTTTGCAAGGATGTCCGCAGAATGGTAAAACCCTAAACCCTAAACCATGGTAAAACCCTAAAATCACAGACGGTTCTAACCACGAACCGCTCAGGATGAATATCTCATCACGAGGCGGCTCGTGGTTAGAACCGTCTTTGATGAGACACTTATCACGCAGACGGTTCGTGTGATACGAACCGCTCAGGATATCATCATCGAGCGTTTTTGTATAAAACCGCTCGTGATACTTTGTTTCGTTAAGCGGAAAGCTTAAAATTTGCACATAATGGCGGGCTCCTGAAAATCTCTCTATATTAACAGAGTCATTCATCTCCCCCTTTGCCATCTCCATCTCCTCCTTTTCCATTTCTCCTCCTCTGTCATTTCTCCTCTGGCCTCCCCTCCCGCGGCCTCCTCCACCTCCTCTACCTCGCCCCAGCCTCGTCGCCGCCGGCCTCCCACGACCTCGTCGCCGCCGGCCTCCTCTACTTCGTCGCCCCCGGCCTCCTCTACTTCGTCGCCTCGGCCTCCCCTGAGTTCGTCGCCTGCGGCCTCCTCCACCTTGCCCCGGCCTCATCGTCGCCGGCCTCCCATGACCTCGTCACCCCAGCCTCCCACGACCTCACTCTCTCTACTCCCCCCTTTTGCTCTGTGATGTAGATTACTACTGTGATGTGTTAGTACTCTATGAATTGTTTGAGTTGATGCTACTGTGATGTGGGTGATGCATGTCGTGTTGTTTTTATTGCTCTGTGAATGGATTGAGTTGATGCTACTGTGATGCTCTGGCTATTGTGGAAAAGCTAGGGAAATCCAAAAATCAATATCAGATTCATTCGTGAGGCTCGGGAGGCTCCATACGAAGTGAAAATCCGTTTTCGTTTTTTTTATTTTGCCATAGAAAAAACTATCACAGACGGTTCTAAAGTAACTATCACAGACGGTTCTTGTTTAGAACCGTCTGTGAAAATAGAATATCACAGACGGTTCTATTCACGAACCGTGCGTGATAGTCGCTATCACGCACGTTCGTGAATAGAACCGCAGCGATAGCATTTTCCTGACGGTTAAAAACCGTGCAGGATGACCTCGTGTCATCACAGACACAAAAATTGAGACGGTTCAAAAACCGCTCGTGATGATGGTTTAGAACAAATCGTGATGAGCTTTTCTGTAGTAGTGCTTCCTCCCCTAGCCGCCCCACCTCCCTTGCTGCCCCTTCCTCCCTGGCCTCCCCATCCTCCCGGCGCCTCCCCTCCTCCTCGGCCGCCCCTCCCGCGCCTCCTCCCACCCGCTCCGGCTCCTCGACGGCCGGCTCTTCCTCCTTGCCGCCCACCTCCCTTGCCTCCCTTCCTCCCTGGCCTCCCCCTCCTCCCGCGCCTCCCCTCCTCCCCGCCGCCCCTCTCGCGCCTCCCCTCCTCCCCACTCTCGCTCCTCCCGACGGTGCCTCTTCCTCCCTTCTTGCCCCACCTCCCTTGCCGCCCCTTCCTCCTTGGCCTCCCATCCTCCCGCCGCCCCTCCTCCCCGGCAGCCGGCTCGGCGCCAGCGCCGCCATTGTCTATGGCTCTCCCTCCTCGGCTCGCCCTACTCCGGCTCCTCCTCGCCCAGACGTCGCCTACTCACTTGGCCCTTCCGAGTCGGCTCAGGCTACCACCTCCTCCTGGCCTGACCTCGGCCCGGCACTTTCGGCCCGCCTAGTCCTGGTTCAGCCCGGACCTGCACCGCCTCGGTTCCCTTCGGCCCGGTCTCTCCTCCCTCTCTACTCTCGGTTCCCCTTCATTTTTACTTCATTAATATTTTGATTTGTGTTGCTTTCTGATGTTGCTTATTGGGTGATGCATGAGTATGAGGTTGGAGGTGGGCTTGCTACTAGTGGACATGGGTTGGGTTGATGCACATGGAAGGTGAGGGTGGTGGTTCGGCCGTGGGTTACACTGAGGTAATACCCACCTTCCTCACTACTCCCTAACCCCTCCCCTAGCTCTTTGATGCTTGGATGATGCTACTGACAGTGGGTTTAGCTTAAGCTCTGTGATGATATTGAACTGAGAGCTACATGTTGATGCTACTGAGATCTGGTGATATGTGCGAATGATGCATGCATTTGTGTAGTGCATACTGAGGTGTAACTAAGGTTACTTCTTGATGGGATCTGCGTTGGGAGAAGAGGGTGGCAGTGCTGGCCTCGCTGGTGCTCTCCTCTTCTTCCTGGTTCCCTGGCTTCCTAAGTCGATAAAATGTGGGTGTTGGGTTCTAAGATGCCGGATGATGATACACACGGAAGTAAAAGATTTCTATTAATCTAAGTCGGCCTGGATACATTAATTGCCAAGGGTCTGATCAATGGCGATTGGTCAGGGTACTTCGGTGGTCAAGGGATCGGCTGACCTAGATTGATATGGACATTCTATTGAGCTTCTGGGAACTGACGGCAAACTATTTGCACTCTAACCTATACCAGTGCCTTCTGTTTTGCTAAATACTATCTGGACTCTTGATTTGTTCGTTGACTGCAAATTGGAATCTGGTTTGTGTTACGTGTGAATTTTTGCCCAGTTTTTATTGTTCTAACTGGTTGTTCCCTTTGCTGTCCACTTGACAATGAATCAAACTTGCCATTGCAATGGATCGGTATAAAATATGTCAAGAGCTCAATTATATGTGTTTTATTACTAATAGGTTGTTCACTTGTTAATAGTCATGGTTATATGTGTTTTATTACTAATAGGTTGTTCACTTGTTAGTAGTCATGGTAGAGATATACTTGCCGAAATGTTGGTAGGTTTCTATATTTTCCCTTTTTAAGCAAATACCATTTCCATACAGTTGTATGTACATTCTGTCATCCTCCTTGGAAGTGAGGCGGGTTAGCAGTTAGTTTATGCTGATAATTGCTAATGCAGAAATTGATAAACATGAGTGGCCCGATTGAAGATCCTTCACAAGTGTTTACTGCTAGAAGAATATCTAAGTCTGGTTATTTGGAAGGTTTACTGTCATACAAATCAACAATTGGTCTTTGAACTTCTTCCAAATACAGTTTCTTGTAATTTGATACTAATTCATACTTTTTATCTCTTATCTAGGTAAGACTGTGAATATGCAGTTCTTGTTTTTATTTACATATTCTTTGTGTATGTGTGCTGTAAATCTTTGTGAAAGTTGGATTAATGCTTGTTGTCAATCTGCAATAGCTGCTTTGGTTTAAAGTTTATTCTACTTATTCATCTATCAATGGTTGCTCCTATGTAAAATAGTTAATTTGAAATTGAATACAACATGGTAGCATTGAAAAATGGCACATTGAGTGTGAAATGAATGAATTTCTTCACAATAGTTTTCCATCCACAAATGGACCACCTTTATTTTTTATTACAGTATTCTCGTGTCTGGAACATGGAAATTCTGTTGGTAGAAGATCTTTATGTGCTTTTACACTCAGGTTATTCTTTATTTTTAATCATTTGTCACAATTTACTCCCATGATATCAAAAGCATTGCAATTTAGTAATTTTTTTATGTTAGAAATATAACTGGCATAGGTTGGTTTTAGTGCTGTTTTCACGGGTTATGTATGCTATGTGGCAATGTGCTCTCAGCATTCTTCTAGGAACTAGTATCAAAACCTTCCCAGTTATAATGTTTTTGATATGTCTGTTGGTTGTCTTATCTGCATTCTAACCTCTCACATCCCTATTATCGCGTTATCCTATTTTGGCTATTCTAATTTTACCTAGCCTAAACCATATCCTGATGTATCTATTCTCCCCTATGTTTCTCTGTTATGCTTGGTCTGTATTATTGATACTTGCTAGGAATTCATGTTTTCCCATCAGAATGGCTTTAAAGCTATCCTCCATCCTAGTTTTAATATTTATGATGGGGTTGATATTGCTATTCTTCGTATTCTTAGTACTCCTTTCAGTTCACAAAAATAAGTCGTTTTGGAACATGTACAGTCAAACTTCGGAAACTTTAGCTATTGAAAATCATATGTGTCGATTCGTCTTGAAAAGTACTATCATAATATTATAATTTTATTGAGTTCGACAAATATATTACAATAGTAATTAGTGTCAAAGTTGCACTTTGGAACCGTGAATTTAGGCAGCTATCTCAAGTTCTCAACAACAAATCCCAACTAGTAGGGCTTAGCGTATGGGTACTACTACTAAATGGAAAAAAAGATTGTAAGCTAGCAAATGACGTCACTTCATTTTGATTGGGGAACTACTGACTTCTGGTGGGAGGGACTAAATCAGATAAACTGGACGAAGCAAATTGAGCTTGATTGCTTGGGAACACGAGACAAGAAATATTTTGTCCACATCTTTTAATATTGCAATCCTGAATGATTGTTCACTTTGATTGCTGATACTTGAGTGGAATACTTATTTTCTTAGGCTTAGTTGGCATTGGATTGGCTTTCACTTTTACAATCTAGCATGAGAGCTATATTACTGATTAATTACTTCTAACGTCTGAGTTTCGAAACTGAACTACTACTTTGGTTGACTGAAATGTTTCATTAATTACTTATGCTGTTAGGCACATGCTGGCATTCAAGAAGTCCATTTCCATCCATTTAACCCAACTGACAAGTGGACAGCTCTCACATACTTAGATGTTGGGGGGTTAAATGCACAGGGTTAGCAAAGGTGATCCTGAACAGGTATTGAAATTTACACCATTTGATTTTGAATTGAAACTATTTGCGATGTAGAGATAGTCAAATATGGTAGTACTTACACTTTACAACTTAAAACCTTGTGGTGAAATAGTTGCATATAACTTGTTTGGTCCACTTGTATCTTTCTTTGTAGGCTAATACTTCTATAGCAAAAGCAGATGAACGAAAATAGCTTTTTTAAGATGAAAATAGATTCTTTTGTTATATCGTGCTTGCTTAACATATAGTATCGTACTTGCTTAAAATAGAGTGGTATATGGATAGTTTTAGAATTTTTATGAATTTTCCTAGCAACTGTTATGAATTTTTGCTAATTAATGAGGTCTATGGATAGTTTTAGAATTATCAACATGTGAGAAAAACAATTTAGCAAATAAAGCTGGGAAAATACCCATTGGTATGAAGCTTCTGGGGTGTGCTAAGTCTAAGGTTTCACAAAATTATGGAAGATCATATGCCTACAAACCATGTTTCTAGGATTATTTAAGGTTATTGCATAAAAATAAATAATATTAAAGAAAATAACCATAAACTAAGGGTCAAAAATACACAATTACCATGAAACATATTAATCAGTCGCAAAAATTAGATTCCCAAGGGTTATTATGCAAGAATATATAAAAATCTAAAATCTGCCATAAATTTCCCAAACTCCAATGGGTTTTATAAAATTTCCTTATCCACAAAAATTTCTCATTATTTTTAGAACTCCAGGGCCTTTTGTGAATTTTTGGGATTTTTCTCTTTTCTTTTTCAGTTTTACTTGGTTCGAGCCCTTTTTTTCTTTTTTCGGCCCATTGTGGCCCAAAATGGTGGCTACACAATGGGTGCTAGGGGAGACCTGTAACATCCCAAATTTCAGAGCTTTAAAAATCTTTTAAATAGTGGTAGTGAGAAAATTCACCATTTGGGTTTATTTGAATATTAATTTAAAAAGCTTAATATGGACTTTAAGGACAAATTGATTTAATGTGCTTAATCCCAACATCAACAATTGTCAAAACTATTTTATTTAGATTCTATATGCTTGGATATATTTTATAGAATTTTCGAATTTTTCCAAAGTCATTTGCTATTTTCTATTGGCTATTTGTATTTTGGATTTATTAAAAGAAAAATCCATTTTAATCCTCGAGCGAGTCTTTGGGCGAAGCCCAACACTATTCCAATCCACCTAGCATCGCACCGCGCCTGCGTTCGCCCGCCTTGCCCCGTTGGATGGCTGCCGCGTGTCTTGATCGAGCGCCGCGACGCTCTTCTGCGCTGCGCTCCTCTCTGCCGTTGGCCGGTGGGACCCCACCGAGTCGTCGTCCCCGCGCCTTCTTCTTCCTCCCGCTTCTCCGTGTCCGCCATTTTTGCCCGAAGGAGTTCGTCGACAATTGCGCAGCCGTTCTTTGGTTTCTCGCGCTGGCCACGAGAACAAACTCCCTCCTATCCGCGCATATCTCTACTGTTTCCTCCGACTCCCCTCAATCTCCCTTATTTTGGATCTCCGATCGTGGCGAAACGGACTCATTTAGGCGTTTCTACCTCGTCGTTCCTCGGCCCTATAAAACCCCCGAGGTCCCCTCCTCCTCGATCCCGAGCCGCCACCCCGCCTCCTAAGGTCCTAGCGCGCCTTAATTCGAGTTTGGAGCTTCCGGCGCACGCCAAGCAAAAACTCCACTTGCACTGACACCGGTGACGCTAGTTTCTTGGGAATGGCAGGATACTATCGTCGTTTCATTGAAGGATTCTCAACGATTGCTAAGCCTCTTACGCAATTATTGAAGAAAGAGAAGAAGTACATTTGGACCCGACTTGTGAAGAGAGTTTTCAAGAATTGAAGAAGCGTCGACTTCATTGATGCTAGTTTTGGGATATTAGTAAGGATTTTGATATCTCTTGTGATGCTTGGCGTCAAGGATTAGGATGTGTCCTTGTGCAAGAAGGAAGAGCTGTCGCTTATGCGTCAAGGCAATTAAGGCCTCATGAAGAGAACTATCCTACCCATGATTTGGAATTAGCTGCCGTAGTGCATGCCTTGAAGATTTGGCGTCATTATCTCATCGGTAATCATTTGTGAAGCCTACACAGATCATAAGAGCACAAGTACATATTCACTCGGTCGATTTGAACATGAGACAGAGAAGATGGGTGGAATTAATAAAGGATTATAATCTTGGAATCCATTACCATCCTAGTAAGGCCAATGTAGTTGCGGATGCTTTGAGTCGTAAGAGCTCTTGCAATGCTCTGGAAGCAAAGAGTTGTGTTGAACTTGGGAGGAATTCCGAAGCTACTGACTAGAAGTTGTTCGGAAGGATTTGTGGCCAATTTGGAAATACAGTCTACTGGAGAAGCAGTTCGTGAAGCTCAACCCAAGGATTACGAGTTTGCCGACCTCAAGAAGAAGATGGCAGAAGGAAAATTTAAAGACTTCACCGTGGATGATCAGGATATATTGTGGATCAATGGACGTATCTGTGTACCGGATATTGATGGTTTAAGACAACTGATTCTGAAGGAAGCCCATGACTCTAAGTATTCGATTCACCTTGGAAGTACTAAGATGTATCAGGATGTCAAGAGTAAGTTTTGGTGGCCAAACCTAAAGCGAGACGTCGCAGAGTTCGTTGCCTTATGCGGCGTGTGTCGAAAGTAAAGGCCGAACATCGAGGCCGCGGATTGCTACAACCGTGAAGATACCAAAATGGAAGTGGGAAGAGATCGGTATGGATTTCATTACCGGTCTACCCAAGACTCAATCAGGTTATGATTCGATTTGGGTAATAGTGGATCGTTTGACTAAGGTTGCCCATTTCTTGCCAGTCAAAACCACTTATTCCGGAGATCGCCTTGCGGAATTGTATATGACAAAAATCGTCAGTCTGCACGGTGTACCTAAGAAGATAGTGTCAGATCGAGGATCTCAATTCACCTCTCGTTTTTGGCAGAGTCTACATGAAGCCCTGGGAACTCATCTGAATTTCAGTACTGCTTATCATCCACAGACAGATGGACAGACTGAAAGAGTCAACCAGATATTAGAAGACATGTTAAGAGCCTGTGCCTTAGCTAATGCTACCAGTTGGGATAAAAGTTTACCGTATGCAGAATTCTCGTACAACAACAGTTATCAAGCCAGTTTGCAGATGTCACCATTTGAAGCTCATGCGGTCGTACTGCGCAGAACTCCGTTGAATTGGTCAGAGACAGCTGAACGTGTAGTGTTCGGGCCAAATATTATTCAGGAAGCCGAAGAACAAGTTGCTATGATCATAGAGAGGTTAAAGATAGCCCAGTCCAGGCAAAAGAGTTATGCCGATAATCGTCGTCGTGACCTCAGCTTTGAACCAGAGGATTTTGTGTATCTTCGAGTTACTCCGCTCAGAGGTGTTAAGAGATTCCACACCAAAGGGAAGCTTGCTCCAAGGTATGTGGGTCCATTCAAGGTTTTGGAGCGCAGTGGAGAAGTTGCGTACAGATTGGAGCTACCACGATCGTTAGCAGGAGTGCATGATGTCTTTCATGTCTCTCAGCTGAAGAAGTGCCTTCGTGTGCCAGAAGAGCAGACCCCGTTGGAGTCAATTGAACTGAAGGAAGATCTCACGTACAAAGAGCAGCCTGTCAGTATTTTGGATGTCGCAGAGCGCCGCACTGCGAAGCAAGACCGTTCGTTTACGCAAAGTCCAAAGTGGAGTAACCACTCGGAAGGAGAAGCAACGTGGGAGCGTGAAGAAGAGTTGAAATCCGAAGTTCCTAGCCTTTTCTCTAGCTAGCCAGGAATCTCGGGGCGAGATTCGTTTAAGGGGCGAGGTTTGTAACATCCCAAATTTGAGCTTTAAAATCTTTTAAATAGTGGTAGTGAGAAAATTCACCATTTGGGTTTATTTGAATATTAATTTAAAAAGCTTAATATGGACTTTAAGGACAAATTGATTTAATGTGCTTAATCCCAACATCAACAATTGTCAAAACTATTTTATTTAGATTCTATATGCTTGGATATATTTTATAGAATTTTCTAGAATTTTTCCAAAGTCATTTGCTATTTTCTATTGGCTATTTGTATTTTGGATTTATTAAAAGAAAAATCCATTTTAATCCTCGGAGCGATCTTGGGCGAAGCCCAACACTATTCCAATCCGGCCCAGCATCGCACCGCGCCTGCGTTCGCCCGCCTTGCCCCGTTGGATGGCTGCCGCGTGTCTTGATCGAACGCCGCGCTCGCTGCGCTGCGCTCCTCTCTGCCGGCCGGCGGTGGGACCCCACCGAGTCGTCGCCCCAGCGGCGCCTTCTTCTTCCTCCGCTTCTCCGTGTCCGCCATTTTTGCCCGAAGGAGTTCGTCCGACAATTGCGCAGTTCTTTGGTTTCTCGCGGACGCCTTACGAGCGAACTCCCTCCTATCCGCGCATATCTCTACTGTTTCCCCTCCGACTCCCCTCAATCTCCCTTATTTTGGATCTCCCGATCGTGGCGAAAGCGGACTCATTTAGGCGTTTCTACCCTCGTCGTTCCTCGGCCCTATAAAACCCCCGAGGTCCCCTCCTCCTCCAGATCCCAGCCGCCACCTCGCCTCCTAAGGTCCTAGCGCGCCTTAATTCGAGTTTGGAGCTTTTCGGCCGCGTGGCAAAAACTCCACTTGCCGACACGGTGGCGCTCTACCTCAGGAACTACGCCGTCGGCATCCCCATCGCCGAGGCTTTCGGGAACCCCTCGGCATCGCTCGGCGCCACGAGTTCAACGCCGGCAAAACCCGATCGCCCTCTTCCGCTCGGCGCCAATTCGCGACCCAGCGTCCCGAGCGCCAAATCAGCGTCATCAGTGCGCGTAGCGAGCTACGGAGCACCCGGCCTTCCTCATCGAGTCATCGTGATTCGCCGTTGTCGGGCACATCCGACGCTTGGCCGTCGGTAACGTGGGCACTGCGTGTCTGACCGGTCGGCGCTGCGCTGGCGTGTCACTGCGTGGCCCGCGCATCAGCCACGGCTCCCGGTTTGCGCGTCGGCTTTCCTCGGCTCGGTGGATTTGGTCCGCGTGGGCGAACCAGCAACGATGGGGCCCACTGTCGATTTTAATTTAAATATATTTCTTTTTCGAAATTCTCGGTGGCGCAAGCATTGCGTAATAATCCGATTTTCCTTTATAAAAATAATTCGGAAATTCAAGAAAATCCAAATTAGGGTTTAATTGATTTTCAAATCTTCCAAAGCCCATATCTTTTGCATCCAAGTCCAATTGAGCCCATTCAAATTTGTAAATTTATATAAAATTCAGATCTATTTAATGGTGAATTTTATTTGATTTTTGGAGTTTGTTTTGCCTCTGTTATTTATTTGTTTTGTTTCTTTTGTCTCGTTTCATGAGTAGGCGTCGATACTTGGGAATTTTGCGAGAAGAAGGAGCACCTCAAGACCAAGACCAATATCTAGATCTATTCCAAGGCAAGTTATACCTTTGATCATTTTGAACCCAGGTTTTCAAAATACTTTGTTTCAATGTATTGCATTCTATTTCAAGTATTTATTTAAATGCTTTTGGGTGTAGTTATTAATCCAAATTGTTATGCCACCTTGTCTATTGTATGCCATGATCTTTTGTCACCCTAGGTTGATTAATTATTAGTTGGTATTATTGTAGCACCAACGTGGGTTGGTTAGATCGATTAGGCGCTTAGCCATGCCACGAGTCATCATTTCATGTGAGAATTGCAATTATAAACTTGACTAAGTGATTATGGGCTGTGTGATGAATCTGTGTGTCTGTGTGTGCTATTACTCGTTGATGGCATGTGTTGCACTTAATCAACGAGGTGGGAAAAGATTTAGACCGAGGCAAGTGGTGGATTACGTGTGAATGGTGGGTGTGTGCTTATTAAACTTTGTGATTTGGGTTAAAGCGGAAGTCTTGCCTTAGTCAATTAAGGACTTAACTTTGTGCGCCATTAAATGGGCCTTCTTCAGACGACCACATGCCTACTATGGGTGGGCGACTTAGTAAGTTATGGAGTCTTGACATTGACAACTCGGGTTGTATTTAAGGCGTGTGATGGGGTGGAGGTGTGATATGTCACATCGCGGGACGGTTCATTGCATCCCTGTCCAATGGTGTGTCGTTCCAAATTGTGTGTACAAATTGGACGCGATAAAGCACACCAAGAGTGTCATTGTTTGAGATGAAGTCTCGAAAGGTTTTGTTGTGATCAACTCGATCCGGTTGGTTTCATCGTGTGGGTAAAGTGTACAACCTCTGCAGAGTGTTTTAAATCAATCTATTCGAATAGCGCGTCCTCGGTTATGGACATGCTCGGAATTTCACACGAGGGTAGATTTTCATAAAACAATTGGGAAGGGTTGGTGTGTGAGACAACTCGTTGGTTTGTGTGAAAGAACTTGATTAGACTGTGTGTCCTTTGTGAAATCAATTGTTAACTTATTATTGTCTATTTGTTTTGAATTATGCTTTCAATCTATTATTTGTATTCAATTGCAAATGTTGCATTTACGCAAAATAACCACGAAGCCATTTCTTTGGAATAAGCCATCATGTATAAATGCATTACGTGGTATGACTTGCGAGCATTTGTGTACTCACTCTTGCTAAACAAATCAACGAAGTGGAGGAGTAAATGCTTTGCTTTTGAAGAAGAGAGTTCACGAAGGTTGAGCGTTAGGGTCTTGATCGATCGGTTGCTGTGGTAAATTGATGGGAGCCTACAGGAGTTTATTTCGTTTCATTGCAGGTTTATTTCTTTATTATCGACCTTGCATGGCTTAATAAATGTAAAACTTCGACCGTAAGGTCCCAACAGATTATTTGTTATTTAAAGGTACTCGTTTATTCTTATATTCGTTGTATGGATGTGATATTTCATCAATGTTGACACTGTGTGCACTAACGTGATCCTGGACTAGTGCAGAATACACAGAGGGTCCAGATTTGCATATTTGGGTCCCGACAAGACCCTAGCGCCACTATTTGTGGCGGCGATAGCACGTAGCGTGTGTGCAGGTGCAGGCATGTGGTGCGGCGGCCTGTGAGGCCGATGGCTAAAAATGCGGCGCACGGCTCGATGCAGGCGCATCGGGCGCGCAGCGTGCATCTGGCGTCGGCGTGGAGGTGGTGACAACCGAACGCAGATGTGCGTGGCGGCATATGGCGGCCGGGTGGCACACTTGTGGGTGCGATAATAAAGCGGCGGCCGGCCGGTAGGGAGACAATTTTCTCTCTCTACTGCGATGAACAGTAACAACAAATTTAATCCATCTTAGGACTAACCTCTATTTAGAGCGCTAATTAATACCAAGCCTAATTAGCAGTTTAACAGATCTGAACAGATACATGCAAATTAATCTACTAGATTAATCCATAGCAAAACTAGAGATTGAAAGATGAAATTTCGACAACATACCGATTAATTTGTATAGAAGCGAGTCGTGCTGATAATGTGTTGAAGAACGTAGCAGTCATAAGAATTCAATCAACCAATCACCACATAATAGACAATCAACAGAGAGCCGAACAATAGAGACACAATATGAAGAACCACTTTATTAATAGATTGATCTCTTTCAGAGTACAATGAGATCTTATTTAAAGACTAAAATCCATCGGGACATTTTAGATATTACATCTCTCAACCCTTAAATCAGAGTTTCTTAACAGTTTGGCCACACCACAAGTGTTACAATAGCATTGCTTCACATCCCGCTACAATGGCCACTAAAGCAATGAAGAATGGCATGGACCTATAGCATTGCTTCACATCCCGCACGCTCAAGTTTATCCTATACTCATCCAGGGAGCATATAGGATATGAACTAGCCTTAAAATATGGTAATAAGAACTCAAATCTGAGCAACTAGATCAACTTTGAATGGTGTAGATTAAGGTGGATTGTCCGTATCACTAGATGTGGTAAGGTGTAAAGAGTAAGTGGGATCATTGAAGGGGATTTTTTGAAAAAAAAAAAGGTTGTTTCCGGTGTTTGATGTGAACCACGTAGATTCAATCCAATATATAGCTTACGTTGCTAGTTCTTGTTATCATATTTTAAAGATTGTTCTCATTTCTTGTCCAAAACCCCCCCCAAAAAAAAAAAAGGATAGCTCGTATTGGATTCGTTCCCTACTCATATATCCCGTTGAAAGATGCTATTTCAAGACATTAATGGTGCCTTTCCTTCAGAAGAGTTATCCGGTGTTCCTTAGATTAGTTAGAGCTCTGGTCCATGGTTGATAAAATCCTCTATATAGTTATTAGTTTGTTAATATATAATGATAAAATATTTTTACCTAGCGCATCTTAATATTTAGTTCTCACCCATATAATTTCTGACTCCGTCACTGCCCATCACCATCAACCCCTGATGCTGGCCTTACCCTTCTCCCCTGTCCATTCCCCAAATGGGCAACAAATCAAGCATAAGATACGGCCATATCGCATACAACCCACTTGCCAACCGATCTCAGCAACTGCACTGATGAAAAATCTGCACCTTCTGTGCTAGCTTCCGCATGCACACCAGAACACAAGCCCCACATACTGCACAATAATTCAGAAAGCATCTGTCACGACCCTCACTCGACAACGACAACAAAGTGGCTATAGAGCTGGCCAATCACAACAATAGTAAGGTAGACAATGACAACAGTTCAGATAGTGGGACACACGTTCTATATGGTGTAACAAAACAGGATGCACAACCTCTAAGGGGTAACAGAACCAAGTACTTGATACCTCTTCAGACAAAGAGGGCTCAATTCAAGTCATCTTTCCCCCATTTTTTGGACAGTTTACATGATAAAGTGTCACTATACATTACATGACATGAGCCACTCAAATATTTGATGGTTGCGGAAACAAATGAACTCGGAGAGAGTGAGAGACAACCTGTCGCGCAATATACAGCGTTCAGACAACTCTTATCACACAATTACTAAGCAGGAATAGTTTGGAGGACCTACCTGGAAGCAGGCTTAATGAGTGAGCTTAAAGTAAAGTATGAGAAGGATGGCCAGAACAAGAGCTGCAATGATTCCCCCAATGATCCACTTGTTCCTGTCCATCCTCTTTGACATTGCCGCCAGGATCTTTTTACTCTTGCCAATGTTATCATCAACCCAGTGCAACTATGAAAAAGAGCACGAGAATGTCATTAACATATATGAATAGAAACAAAAGAAAAGTATGATTACAGCTGACATTAGCATGCAAGTAAAGGTGTCATCACAAAAGATAGCAGATGAACATGCTAAGGATGTGGGTTGTGCTGCAAGTATTTTCGATAGCACACTTTTTTTTGCGAGAATTTTACATGATTTACTGAACTGAAGAATTATGCAGAAACATAAATGCTTATATTCAGCTTCAAGATTGAATCAATGATCATGGTGTTGCATGCATGTTCTACTATACTAAAAGTGACGTACTATTTGCTTTTTATATCCAAGAGAGTTAAGCAATGAAATCTTTTGTTCTAACATCTAAAAGAATTAGTGACCTTGCACCTTTGAGACTAAATAAAGGATCTTTTACTCATCGTTATGCTATTACCAACCCTTTACAGACCAAGGTTATTAAGGCGTAAAGTCGAGTCCAGTCGCCATGCTACCGACTTGACGACTAGTGCCGACTGGTCGGTCTACCACCTGCTGCTGCTAGTCTCCTACTATTAGATCTAGATGTAGCACAGAGCAGCACAACATAGAGAAGGAAGGAGAGAAGAGAATGGGAAAAGGTTCAGAGAGGAAAGAGAAGAGAGGAGACCAACTCGGAGGTGAAGGAACCCTGTAACAGCTCGCCGTCGCAATTGGCAGTCTCGTCGCAGCTTGCCTTAGCTGTCGCCGCCCCATCATCGTCCTGTCGCATCACAGCTCCATCGCCATGCGCCTCTTGCGCCTCTGTGCTTCCTGTGGAACTTGTGCACCGCAGCCACCGCCGGATATCTAGTGAGAGGAGGAACCCTACCCTAGGAAGCACCAACGCCACCTCTTCCCTTCCTCTGATCTCTGTTTGGCTGAGAGGTTGAGAGTTGAGGTGGGCCAGCTAGGTAGAACCCAGCCCACATCCATTCTTCACTTCTCCTTCTCTTCATTTGTCTTGACAAATATGCAGCGCCACCTCTGCTCTGCTTCACGCACACTGCCACCGCTGTGTCGCCAACACCCCCACCATCTCTTCCTCCTCCCCTTCCCCTCCCCCTGGTATATCCCTCTCTATCTGACAGTGGTCCATCCATGCGCAACAAGTCGGGCGACCAGCCATCCACGATTAGTCATCCCAGTCGCCCGACTAGTCCTCCAAGTCGAGTCGAGTGCTCCAGTCAGCAACCAAGAACCGACCGGACGACTAATTTACGATTAGTCGATGACTTAATAACAATGTTACAAACACAAATTATAGTAGGATAATCTCATCCTTATTCATATACAAATAGAAAAATCACACATCATGCAGAACAAAACACAGGTTGACCCTCACAGAATGGACTAACAGGCCTGAAAGAGAACTCTAAATTCCTAAACGAGTACAACATAATTTCCACACTGAAACATTACAGAAACAGCACACCGAAGACATAATTTCCACACTGAAGCATTACAGAAACAGCACACCGAAGCATTACAGAAACAGCGCACTTTCACCAAAGTGCAAATTATTCATGTAATAAAAATTAAGTGTGCACATGGAATAGAAATATAGAATATATTAGGTTATGGGATAACAAGCTCCAACTCTGGACAGTAATTAAAATCAAATAATAAATTATTCAAGTTGAAGACATTTTCAGAGCTGCTGCACCTAATAGAATGTTAAATCGACTGGAACCACTATCTTTTAATTTTGATAATACATCCTGCATGAAGCAAAAAAATGGTTAACTTAACTTACTATAGTCTACAAGTAAAGCCAAGATAGAGTACAGCAATCAAATCAAGAATCTAGTAGCATTCTTATCCCTATGTTTTGCTAGGTAAAATTATTGCAGCTGATCTACCTACAAAGCCAGAAAACAACCACCCAGGATGGTTGGAATGATGAACAGAAGAAACATGTAGTAGATCCAAAGATGGCTCATCTAACATTACCAGACAAGTAAACCCAAATAGTAAGTTAAACAGTTATGGCATAATACATACAGTGGTATAAGCATGCAGCAGTGACTGCCGTTGTTGATGAAGGTCCTGAAGAATTGACACACCAAGTTCTTCTGTCTCCAACATAGTTCTTCGGCTCTCTTTAATTCTGTCAGTGGACTGATTCAGTCTTTCTGTTGTCATTAGCAATCTTCCCCTCTGATCAGTAGACACCTGAACAACACAATAATCCCCCAATTAGGATGTGAGTACTAAAAACAACAAATCGCAAGAACCTTGAGATAATGCTTAAGAAATCGGAATCAATGTATTATCATATAGAATCCATCAGTTGAAATATATGACAGACAAAAATCATTTCAAGAATACAAAGGCAACATTCATAGAAGAATACAACGACATATAAGAATAATTAATGTGGATAGTATAATCCTTTCCCTAGAATTACATCATTCATAATTGACACAATCTAACCATGATTTGAAACTTTTAGTACACAACGTTACAAAATACAACTCTAATGGCATAATCAAATAAAGACTGAAATAATATTATACAACTTAATAACCTAATTGAAGTTCAACACAATACTGTAAAATATTAACCATGGCATGGGTACCAATAAAAACCTTAAGGTTCCATAATACTGTCAGTGACATATAGGGATACTGCCACATTTGAAAAAAAAAAACACAACCATATGATTCTCAATCATTATTTCAGGACCAACCAAATCATCTAATATCAAGAACCACAGTTAAAAGTACAAATACAGCTAGTTAACACTTATCACCAATTATGAGCTCACAAACAACCTAATGTTTCCATGCAATATACAGTGAGCACCCTGATGTGGTATAAGTCACATACTATACTACACAGCAATGTAATTAACAAAACCAGACACCTGTATAAATCTACAATGTCAACCCACATTTTGTACACGGAATCTGTGTGTCAATTGAACTACTAATAATACGAATTAGGGAGCTCACCGCGAGCGTGTCAGCCATGCCAGCCTCAAGGAGCTCCTCCCGTGTAGCCTGCTTAGCATTGGATGACGAGATCCTCTTGAGCTCACTCTTGAGGTTGTTGAGGTCAGATTTGTACTCCCTCAGCTTTGCAAGCAAACCCGCCTTCACGCTTGGCTGCAGGCTCCTTGCCTCCAAGTCCATCTTACGAATCTGTAAACACACACACACACACACAAAAAAAAAATCAAATACTGTCCTCCGCCTCCCAAATGAAACAAATGCGCATACAAAAGTCTCAGAGCCAATCTACAGAACACTCCCCCAAAATTACACAGCTACAACGATAGGAACCCAAAAATCTATTAAATCGGTGCCTCCAGCCCCCCACCTCACAAAATCACCAGCCCAATTCTAATTGCTCCCCCAACAGCAGAATGTAAGGCGTCAGAATCGTATAGCCTACAGGCAAGGTGATCGCCAAAAAAAAAAGGATGTAATATTTACCAGCGATTCGTCTTCCTCCACGCCGGATTGGATTTCTTCTCTGCGGAGATGTCACCGTGTTAGACGAAACCAACCAACAAAAAAAGAAGGGGAGAAATTCCCCGATGCGATCGCGAAGCCATATCGGATTAGACAGAGGGAGTCGGCTGGGTACCTCCATCGAGGGCGGAGGCGGCGGTGCACTTGCGGGAGAGGGAGGCGGAGACCTCGCAGTACTGCCGCTCGTAGCCCTCGAACACCTCGCTCATGGCTGCTCCCCTCGATCTCTTCTACCGGCGCGCCCGCAAAATCCCCCTCCGAAACCCGCACCTAATCACTCCTCGACCTCGAAATCGAGCAGACAATCGAAGCAAATTCGACCACGATACGATCCGGGCGACTTGGCGAGGGGAACTTTGGTGCAAGCTTCGGTTTTTGCCGGATCAGGATCGGGGGATTTGGGGAGGGAGAGCCGAATAAAATAGACGGGTTAGCCGAGGCTGCTTCGCGGGCGGGCGGGGATTCGGATGTTCGGCAGTAAAGGCACAAGATACTGTGTATCATCGATCTCGACCTCCGTTTTCAATCCGACGGTGCAAATCGCTTCTAAAGGTATCTCAAATAGTTTGAGATAATATTATATCTACCATATACTACATCATTTTTTTAAAATAACATCTCCAATAAATAGTCTCTAGCATACTCCCTAATATTTAAATTTTATAATTTTTCTTTGAAACAGATCTACATATCAACTAGAGTATATTAATGCATCATGTTTTGTTTAGCGTACACGACAAGTCTCTTCAAGAAGAGACGATATGTGCTCTCTTTTCTCTCACTCTCTTTTTTACGTAGCATTTTGTTGACGTCAGGCATAGCAAAGAGACGACGATAAAAACACTATCGGAGATGTCCTAATGCTAATGCACTGTAGTGTCTCTGTATTTACTACCGCAATGCAGAGGATCCTATTCCGTGGGTGGGCACATTAGAGCATATACAATATACAATAGTGTGACGTTAGCTGTATGTAAGTCTTGACATGTAAGACACAAGATGATATAGAGAAGAGAGAGCATAGGAAATTGTGATGTTTCTCATACAATAGTCGATTATAACACGAGAAATAAGATACATTATATACAGAGAAATTGTTTATAGAAATATGTAAAAAGACAATACATCGTTGAACACATTGTAGATACTATAGACATTTGATGTAGATGTCCATACCATTGTAAATGTGTTTAGTGTGTTACTGTATATTGTTAGGAGACTGTACGATGAGGCCGTTCAGTTTGTAGCTGTCGCCTCGTCAAGCAAGGCGGGCGTCGGTGGGTGCCCGCCCGCCCGTACGGCACGGCGTTTGGTCATCAACGGACGGACGGTGGGATGGCTAGTCTGCGGTTTTCGTCCGTTGAAACGGCGAGGAGCACATCTTAGCTGTGGGGTTGATCTCAACACACTAATTAGCACTGTAAAATTAATTTATTAGCTCAACAGAGAATGCCACGCAAATAATGTAGTCTTATATATGGTCATCAAAGGACGAACGCAACTTTTATTTCCAGCTAAATCCATCTCTCGATGTCACCTTTTCCTTAAACACCCATCACCTCTTGCCATTGTTTTGTATTGCGCAGAAGCTATCCATCCATGACAAAGCGATCTTAGAAGAAGTTTGTTTCCATTGTTTTGTAGTAGCATTCTGCATGATGTAATAATAAGACCGTTTGAAAGTGACATCCTATACTATTCATAGTTTTGCTGGCAATTCAACTACCAAAATATAATATGGAAAATTTACTTAGCAGCCCTGCAATTGTATAAATTGGAATAATAACATCCAATGTGATCTATTTTACTCACGCCCCTGTGGTAAAAACATCCAGTATGTATAAATTTACTCCGTAACTATGTGGCCACGTGTATGTTATTTTCCATCTCACTCCATCTTAGCAGTGGTACTAAGCAATTCGCCGATATTGGGACTTGAATATGAGATCCCCTCCAAAAAAAAAAAAATATGAGATAAAATTTACTATACTATTTGAACTGCCATCGGACCATTGCATTGGATCTAGATGTCAATCCACACAAAAGATCGGGGTTAAGAATTAACGGTTCCGAGCTGTCGTGATAGGATCAGGTTTTGCTTTTGGAGACTTGGGAGTAGGAGCAGCCAGAGGGCCAAAAAAGGACCTGCGCTTCCATTTCGGGAGAGGGGGAGGCGAAGAGGAGTTGAAGAACAAGAGTAACAGATGTAAAATAACTCCAAATTCTTGTTGCTCACTGTCACAACAATCGGAAGACTGCTCATTTATTGGTTGCTCCTGTTCTTCAGAAGAGGAGGAGTGAATTGGAGTGGCTGGAACGCGTAATTTGTCCAGAGATTGATCTCCCTGTTGATCTCTACCACCTCGACGGCATTGTATGTTCCTTTTCCTTCTCACTTCTTCTCTATGTTTACGCTGTGTCATCAACTTCGCTTTCTTCTTTGTCTTAGGCCCTGTTTGACATGACTTCGCTTCAAGTTTTAGTAACTCTAACTCCAACTTCACTCTTGGATCCACTTCCATGAGAAGTTGAAGCTAGACAAAGCTAGATGGGTCGTGTCAGCCGGGCCGGCCCGAAGCACGGCACCGTTGGCCCGGCCCGGGCACGACATGGCATGTACTGTTTATGGGGGCCAGTACGACACGAAAGCCTAGGTCGTGCTTGTGTCCATGATCGGCCACGATACACGATGCCGTCTTGTGCCACGCCGGCACAGGCCGGCCGTGGCAGAGAGGGTGAGGAGGAGGAGGGCAGGAGGCTGGGGCGGGAGGGGCTTGCTCGGCGGCGGCATGGCAAGACCGGCGTCGAGGAGGAGGAGACCGGGGCAGGCGCGGCTGAGGTGGGGCGAGGCCATCAGTGAGGAGGAGAGGCGCGTGCGGACGCAGGCGGTGGCGCGAGAGGAGGGCGCGAGACACAAGTGTCACCGCGCGGGAGGCAGGGGCAGTGTGGCCGCAGTGCCACTACAACACTACTGCATGCGGCACGCGCATGGGGGAGACGAGGGGACCGGTGGAGGCGGGTCGTGCTAGCCACTCGCAACTGCACAACATCAGTTACCGCTTCTGATTTTCGTTCCTTACCTTTTTGTGGTACAAAATTAGCAGGAATTCAAAGGAGACAAGAACTATGAGAACTATTGAGGAACCGTTGCTGGCAAGTCTAGTCCAAATGATCACCACGTAGACAAGCGTATAATCGCACACAAGAACACAGAATAGTAGATTGAACACAGAGATACGGGGACTTCTTTCTTCTCTTTATTTCTCCTCTCAAAAGCACATACAATGGTTGGGGGTCCTCCTCTATATATAGTCTATGGATGGATGAGGAGCCCATTATGGGCTAGGCCTGCAAGGTTTGAGCTCAGGTATCTTAACACTCCCCTTTGGGCACTCATCAGTCATGTTTATGTCTCGTTAAAAACTCCATAAAAATCTAGTAGAAAAGATTTGAAGAAAGAGTACATGATACACATTCTGCTGCATTGCACGAATTGCCTCATTAAAAACCTTAGCCGAGAAACTACGGGAAAACTCGTTAATGGAAAAAGAGTACAATCCACCTAATTTTATTTAATCTCTAAGATTTATTCTTTGGGTACTCGATCTTCGTGATCAAGTTTCAATAATGAGTTTGTGAAGATTCCCCCCCCCCCTTGAATTATACAATTCTCTAAGTCTCATCATTCCAATTCCACGTATGCATCTTTCAAAGGTAGACGCCGAAAGTGACTTAGTGAATAAATCTGCAAGATTTTCACATGACTTAGTATGCAATACTTTAATTTCGTCTATCTTTTGCAATTCATGAGCATAGAAGAACTTGTGGTTGATATATTTTGTGATAGGGCTTTTCACATAACCTATCTGCACTTGTGTAACACAAGCTGCATTATCTTTATAGATAATAGTAGGAGTTTGAGCGGTACTCAATCCATACGACTGCTGGATGTGGTGAATCGTCCGCTGAAGCCAAGAACATTCTCGCATGGCCTCGTAGAGTGCTATGATTTCTGAGTGGTTCATCGAAGTTAATACAAGACTTTGCTTAGACAATTTCTATAAAAATTATAGTTCTACCATATATGAATACATAACATGTTTGCGACTTGGCTGTATGCGGGTCCGACAGGTACCTAGCATCTGTGTAGCCATTCATAGTTAGGTTTGGCTCTTTCTATAAAATAGACTAAGGTCTTTGTTTCCTTAAAGGCATCAAAAGATGTCCTTTATTCCCTGCCAATGACTATTGGTAGGTTCTGCACCTTGCTAATAGGTTCACGGTAAATACAATGTCCGGTCTAGTACAGTTTGCTAAATACATGAGTGCTCCTACTGAACTCAAGTACGAGAATTCCGGTCCCAGTACTTCCTCCCCCTCTTCTCTGAGTCTTTACGGGTTCTTGTCTTGCTGCAAAGATCTCCCGACCATTAGCACTTTTGAATGATATGCTTTTTTAAAGCCGAACCTTTCTAACACCTTTTGAGTGTAGGTTGACTCATGCACTAATATCTCTTCAGGCTTATGCTCAAGCTGCAAGGCTAGGCAATATTTGGTTTTACCCAAATCTTTCATTTCAAACTCCGACTCGGTAAGAGCTTGCTTTCTTAATATCTTCGGGGTTAGATGATATTCGGATCATCTACATACACTAAGATTATACAAAATCCATCATGGGATCGTCATATAAATACACAGGGATAATCATCATTGTTCGTGTAGCTTTTCTCGCACAGAAAGTCGCTTAAGCGATTATACTACATCCTGCCTGATTGCTTAAGTCCATACAATGACTTTACGAGTTACACTTGTACATATTTCTATTTGCTTTGTTTGGGTTCAGGACAGGGATACCTTCAGGTACCTTCATATAAATGTCTGGATACAAGTTTTCATAAAGGTATGCAGTTACCACATCCATCAATTTTATTTCTAAATTCAAGTTTCTTGTCATTGAGATTAAATAGCTAAAGGTAGTTCGCCCATGGCCAGGAGAATAGGTTTCTTCATAATCAACTCCGGTCGTTGGTGAAAACCTTGTGCAATGAGCATGCGACTTACAGGCCCAAACATCTCTATTTTATTTAGAGATAATAATTGATTGCTATTGCCTTCTTCCAATCTTCTCAATCGATCTTTTCTTACATTCATTGAGCGTCGGGTTCGGATCAAGATCGATGATTGTGGTAATTTTTTGTAAAATAAATATCGACATTGGCTATTGTCCTATTCATGGATTCTCTCGTGGGCACATAATTTATAGCTATTTCTTCATTAGCGATTCTTCTAATGCTTCTACTTGCTCACCTTGCTTCCAATTATGGGGCAAGCCCTTTAGTTTTTAGCTCCGATGTGTGCGCACACATCCATCTTGATGTCTCCCTCTGTGGGGATGTTCAAATCCAGTATGCCTTTTACTAAAGGTTTCATACTAGTGCCAGTCTCAAGCGGCTCCTCTTACAGTTCGGGAACTTGGTGATTGGTTGTGTCAAGTCATTTTATCCTTTTCGCCAAGCGTCCCGGTTACATGGGATTGAGGGCGAGTTCTTGTCCTTTTATTATGAGGCCTCTAGGCAGGATTAGGAGTACCTTCAATTTTCCTTGGTATTTCAACAATCTCTGGTGCATTGCGTGCAAGTACATGTGACTTGATCACGCTCTTCAAATCACTAAAGTGGTCAGGCAGTTGATTCACTAATGCTTGCAAATCAATTATCTTCTGGACTTCTCTATTTGCTTCACTAGGGCACAGGTTATGTGCATGGATTCCCGTGGCTTTCCACGTTATTTCCCGATATTTTTCATCAAGGGGTTGATTTCCCCCTAATGACGAGAAACTATCCTTATCAAATATGCTATCAGCGAAGCAGACTAAATGCAAATCTCCAGTCACGGGGTCCATATACCTGATTATGGATGATGTCCCATGACTAACGTATATCACAGACTTTCGGAGAGGTTGCAGTTCGCTGCGGTGGTGATATAGGTACATAAACCTTGCAACCAAATTTTCAAAGATGAGAAATTTTTGGTGCTGACCCTTACACTAGTTGTATGGGTGAATGGATGTTATATGCCGACGATCTAAAATTGATGAGAGTTGTTGCGTGTAGGACTGTGTGCCCCCAATATTTAGTTGGTAAATTACAATTCTGCAAAAGTGGACGGGCAATAAATTTAGTTCTTTTAATTAATACCTCTGCTAGTCCATTATAGGTGTAGACATGCGGTACAGAATGCCCAACGGTAATTCTCATTGCCATGCAATAATCATCAAATGCCTTTGAAGTAAATTCTCTAGTGATGTTCATTCTGATGGACTTCACATAATGACCAGGAAAATTATTCTTAATTTTAATTATCTTTGAGATTATCTTTGCAAAAGCATGATTTCTCGTCGACAATAAACATATTTATGACCATTTTGATGAAGCATCGATGAGCACTATAAAGTACTTAAGTGACCCCGACAGGGCCTGTATAGGACCGCAAATGTCTTCCTAAATATGGTCTAGGAATGCAGGGATTTCATCCTTCACTTTCGGATCGGCAGAACACCTAGTAATTAATTTCCTGGTGGCACACGCGGGGCACATAAAATCTTCCTGATTTGGAAAACTCTTTACATTGATATTATATCCCTAAGAATTGTTAATTATATTTCTCATCATCCTAAGACCGGGGTGGGCTAATCTATCATGCTAGAGACATAAATGTTCAAAGCTTCTAAATGTGATTTTCAGGACAGTATAGGTTGCATGTGCCTTGATATTAGTGTAGTATAACCCAGTTTCATATGAAGGAAGTCGTTCTAATACCCTTTTCCACTTTCTTCATACTTTGTAATGAGCATGTACTCCTTATCTTCTTCAGTCTCTATGTGGAAACTGTTAGCGCGAATATCCTTAAAACTTAGGAGAGTTCCAACCGATTCTGAGTACAACAAGACTTCTTCAATGACCAAAGTTTTGCCCATTGGGAGTTAATTGTGGCTCTTCCTGAGCTTGTTATACAGGTATCGCTGCTTGCAATTGTCATAAGACTACCAATATTCTTGTTGATCGATTGAAAAGATTTCGTCTCTCTCAAGATGGTATTCATTGTGCCGCCATCCGCTAAGCACACTTCCTCCATAGGGCACCACATGCGTTCTGATATAAAGTATTTATTAATATGAGGTAGGAAGCAATCCACACATAAATAAAATACTGTAAAACAAAGCATAACTTGCTATTATTAATACGGGAAAATAAGCCTTGTAGGGCTCATCATAAGAATTTAATACTTTCCTATCTTAGAGCTTATAGCCATTATTCAATAATTCAATGTTCCATCACAACCATAAACTGCAAATGACTATATAAAAACAATCTAAGTGCAATGTGTGCACTAGATCGAATCAGCGAAGTACGAAGAAACTTCAACCTGAATCTGTTCCATATCCATCTTCTCCTCTTCGGCAACTACGACTGCGGCCGCTGCGATGTCCAAAAAAGGCATGATGGGGGCTGCTACTGGGCTGTCCACATCAATGGGTGCAACCAATGGCTGTGGATCCTTCGTGCTTGCAATAGCGAGGTGTGCCTCATGTTATCTTTTACCCTTCTTCTTAGACTGGAATGCATCAATGACGTGCTGCGGCTCACGAAAAACCCATAACCAATGCCCTCGTGTGCCACATTTGTAGCATCCTTGGTCCTACTAGTCATAGAGCTTGTCATCACGCTTCTTTTGTCTACCCTTCTTTGTTTATGCATTTGGCTTGGCCTTGCGACCCATGATCTTACCCTTCCTGCCTCCTTCCTTTGAGTGGGGCTTCCTCACCTTGTAGCTGCTAGCATTGGCTTTATGGCCAACATTGCTGTTAGGCGGCTGTGAGATGTAGTTCTTACTTAGAACATAATCTTAAGCTTCCGCAACTTGCATGATGTCAATCAGTTCGGCATACTCCTTGCAGCCGTCTTGACGATAGTTGCGTGTAGATTGCACCGCATTTGGGTAAAAGGTAGAGAGAGTTTTTTTCGTTCTTCTGCTCATCCGTGGTTACCTTACCACAGAGTTGAAGACTGGTACAATTCTGTGCAATGCCTATTTTTAGCTCTTTTTGAAAAAAAAAAAAAATAACAATTCGATTTTATTGAATTGCTGAAGCTTAACTTGAAATTTTAGAAAGTAAAAGTAATTTAATATGAATAAATCAAACTTTAAGTAATTCAAAATTTGGTTTAATTGGGTTTTTGGTATTTAAAGTCAAAAAGAATATTTTAAGTAATTTCTTGGATTTTCTGGATTTAAAAAAAGGGTTTTCCTATTTTCCTAAAATTAAAAATAAATTATATGCAAAATTAAAAGCCAACTATATGTTGAAAATAATTTTATTAAGTTCAAAATGATTCAAGGAATTTCTGTGTATTTTTTTAGATTTTTTGGACTTTATTTACTATTTTTAAAAGCCTTTTTATTTTCTGTAAATCAAAATGTATGAAAAATCTCCTTTCTCTCCGGGACGAATCTCTCTGGCCCGTTTTCCCTTTTCTTCCCCGCAGCCCAATTCCTCATCCCACTCCCGCGTGGTAGCCCGCTCTGCGCCTCTCCAAGCTCGCCCTCGCCGACAAGCGGGTCCCGCCTATCAGCCGCTCCTCTCCCCTACTTACCTTTTTTCCCGATGCCCATGCCACTGGTGCGAGCGCCCACGTCATGGTCACCAAAAAAGTCTTCGTCCCTGGCGCGATTCCCTCCCTCTTTTCCCTCGCCGATGTGCGCATTAAATGCCACGACTTCCGCCGCACATGTTCCCCCGTTTTTCTCCTCCCCACCTACCCCCATCCCCTCCCTCGCTTGCTCCAAGCCCATGCCGTCCGGAGCTCCACCCATGTCGTGCTCGAGTGATCTCCCCTCTCGCTCACCCCCTCTCCTATAAAGTGGAGCACTAGGAGCCCCTCGCCCTCCTCTTCCATTTCCCCCGACTCTCTCCCTTTCTTTTGCCTTCTCCTCCCTACTTTTCAACATTGAAGCTCCGCGGCCGAAGCTCGCACTACCATCTCTAGCACCGCCGTCAGTGGTCCTCCGGCATTGTGGTCCCCACCTTCGGCTTCGGAAGCCCGCGTTCTGCATGGTGCGCACCTTCTCGCCACCAGAGCTTCAATGGAGCCCCGCGCTGCCGTCAACCGAGCATCATCGTCGCTCTTTCCCTCACTGTCGGCCACCTCCTTGCGCGTCGTCGCCAAAAACCAGCGCATTAGGTTTGCCTCACTTCCTCTCCCTACTGCCGCCTTCACTGCCGCTCGCCATGGTGCGTAGCACCAGCGAGCCTTTCGCCGCACCGCCGCCATCCTCCGGCCGACATGGAACGCCTACGTCAGTGCCACATCCACGCTAGCTCAGCGCCACCTTGCCCATCCTTGCCACGTGGTAGCCACATGGAGCTGCGTCAGCACCGCTGCTGTTTTAGCGAGCCAGGTCCACCGTGGACCTTCGTGCAGCCGTGGACCCAGTCCATGGCCGTGGGGCCTGCTTGTCAGAGACTCGAACAATTTCCTTTTGAAACATAATTCAGCCAAAAATGTAACTCCCTCGCTGATGTTGGCATGGCGCAATAAAAACATTTCCTTCAGAAAAATAAATCCAAAAATTTCAAAAATCCCGATTTCATCATTTTATGTGTTTTTAAACTTTCGGCAGCTCGTTCGAGCTCTGATTCGAGTAGTTCAAATTTCAAAATTCATGTAAATTCAATACCTTTCTTTTGGTTCTAGGTTGGTAATTTTTAGATTTTATTTATAATTGTTATATTTATTTGGCTCTTTTTGCACGTATAGATTGAGGCGTTTATGAAGAATTCTTGGACCCAACGACCGAAGCAACTGAAACCTTCAATGAAGGTAAGTCATAGACCTTTTATCATGTTGTACCTATTTAATAAAATTATATTATTTTATATAAACATGCATTGCTAGGTTTATAATAAATGATTTCAGGAATAGTTAAATACCTAACTGTCTTTATGCCTCCTTGAATAATTGAGAATGACATGTACCCTTGGACACCATGGGTGGGGTTAGTTTTAGTTGGATATATTTTAGTACCAACTTGGGTATTTTATATGCTTAGTCATGTTTTAGTTGTACGTGGGGATTCATGATCACATGCTCATATGATTAAATTTGACTTAATGAAATATGGAATTGTGGCGAGGCCTTTGTTATTAAAATTTATTTTGCTATGGAGCAGTGCCATTTGGTCGGGATTGAACCAAAAATAATTTCAAACTTAGGCAAATGTTAGTGCGATAAAGGGAGAATTTTGGGATGTGGTTGCCTCGCCAAAGTAATCACTAAGGACTTAACTTTGTGTGCCATTTATTTGGACCATACCATACAACCACATGTCCAGGATGGGATGAATCTGCCCGATTAATTAGTTATTTTGGTTTGGTTCTGTTAAGGGTTGATAAGGGGCGCAAGAGGGAGTCCAAAATGGCGAAATCTTAGCGAGCAGAATCGGGTCAAAACAGAGCTTTGTAAAAATCTTATGGTAATCACTTAGTCACAAGCCTTCAGAAGCATGAAATGCCTGACAATATAAGATGATTATCTCTTGTGGATGAAGCTGTACAACCTCTACAGAGTGTTAAAAATTATTCGAATACTCGTGTCCCCGGTTATGGACGATGCCTGGTGATTTCACATAAGGGGTAGATCTTATAAAAAATATTGGAATGGGATGGATGGATTTGAGTAGTTGGTTCTAGTTGATGGTTGGAAAGTGAACGGGTTGTTCACTAGTTGTTTCAAAAGAACTTGTTTACTTATGTATTAATCTTTTAAAATATACTTTAGAATCTACTTACTGTATTTACTGTCAATACTGCTTTCTGCAAAATAACCATAAAGTTATTCTTGTTCAAGCCTTGTATAAATACTATTTACAAATATTTTTCTATGACTTGTTGAGTACTTTAAAGTACTCGCCGCTTTGCACCACTTGTTGATCAGTCACTGGAGAAGAACTAGTGTAATACCCTGAAAAATAATATTAATAATCGCGTCTTAAGGGTCGGAGAGTAATTGATTAAATGGTAACAATAAATAAATAATTAAAAGCGTCTTAAGGGCTTGTGCGTAATTAAATAAAAAGAATTTGTGAAAAAATAGAATTTTCGGAATTTTTGTGAGCTGTATAAATAGTGGTGGAATTATTTTAGAAAACCCTAGTTTTCTTTTTCTTCCACCTTGCAACCGATCTTTTCTTACGGTCGTGCGGCTGCTGCGTGGCAGCTCTCTCTTGCTTTTTCTGCGTCTTTGGTTGCGTGGACGAGTGCCGAAGCTCTCATTGCTTGCGTGACCTGTCTTGTTGCTCTTTTTGACGCCGTCTCTCGATCTCCGAAAGCAGTAGCGTCCTTGGGATTTCTCGGTAAAAGCTGGCGACGCCGAAGCGCCTTACCGTGCGTCCTTCTTCGTTATTGCGATCATTGTTTTCTCCGCCCGTGCCTCGGTAAGCCGAGCAATTCTGTTTTCTTCTTTCTTGCCAAGGATCGCCGAGAAGTTGCTTCAATCCGCATTAAAGTCTGCGGCCGCGACTTGTCCCCTTCTGCTGACCGCGAGTGTGGGCCGAGGTAGCGATGGGACAGTTAGTTGATCTGTTGATCTGTTAGTTGATCTGTTGGATTTTGTTTTATTGCACTGATTAGCTATTTGCTTTAGGATAAATTAATGTTGTGATTAGAGAAGGGTATTACATGCAGTGGATATAAATAGATGAATTAATTATTGCTAAGTAGAAAATTAGCTGGTTGGTAGTAGCACTATTTAGCATGTTTTAGTCGGAAGAAATTGAAAGTAGATTGGTTTAGCCATTGTTCATTGAACGAATTATTCGGGTACCTTAAAGACAATTTTGGAAATCTCATCTTCTAGTTAATTGTAGATAATTTCGATATCTTTCTATAGCATATTTACTCATGTCAATCGGACTAGTAGATTTCGAGTTATGATTTTGAGAAAGCCGCTGTTTTTAGGGTTGTCGTCTTTAGGCGCTGTTTTGGTAGATCGGTTACTAAAAATAGTAAATAGCTTAATTAGAGTTTTTGATCTACATGAAAGCTGTAGATAATTGTCCAATGGTTCTGTAGGATCTGAGAACGCGTATTTTGGTTGAGTAAAACAAAAGTTATGAAATCTGGAAGACCTGCTGTTCCGAAGCGGACAGATCGGCTTTCTGGGCTAAATACGGAGGGTTAGATGATTTAATTAGAAGTCTTCGTAATCTAAGAAAATGTGGATAATTTTATGAAGAATCCAGAATGGGGTGGTTTGTCGTGATCGGACTTTCGAGTCAAAAGTTACGCTCTTTTTAGTAACCGGTCAGCTATGGGTAACTAGTCGGTACCGGAGTAATGTGGTATAATTGGGGACGTGTAGGAGCGAAGTGTATTGATTGCTATTCTTGTTGCTGTAATTTGTATTGAAGTTGGTGTATTTAATATAGGAGAGGCGTCGTGCTTGTTGCCGTCTTCTAATCAAATCGTGCGTCGCAACTAGTAAAGGCAAGTGCATGGTAGACAGCGATCAATGATCGATCACTGTTTTCTTTATCTTCTATTACCATTATTGTTGTGCTTTTATTTTGTTTAATTGCAAACAAGTAATTGGTATGTTTATATCGTTGTTGACAAGCATGATGAAAAGTTGGATATGATGTTTATGATGAAGTTTGCATGTTTGCATTCATAAGCATCTTTGCATAAGAGAAGGTGATCGTGATTGATCACAACTCCACGGGAGTGGAGGAGGTCCCCGATCCTTTTGGAGGAACGGGCTTGAGAGTGAATGTTGTCGCGAGCATTCACTCACGCTATACCGATATCTGTGAAAGAAGTGCATGTGGACATATAGATTAGAGTTGCATTGATATTTGAGATTAATGCATGAGAATATTAATGAAAGTACTGTGATGATAATGAAGTTATTGAATCTTTGTTGATTTATGATTGTTCGTTGTATATCGATGTGTTTCTTTGAGTCGTGGACTCACCCTTGCTCTATTGTTGTCTTTAGGTGATCTTGAGGATCCGTGTGGCGAGGCGAGTAGAGCACATGGACATCACATGATCATTCGCCATGATAATTCTTTTCATTCAATATTGGTTTACACTTGGACATGTTAGTTATAGAATAATGTTTAGGATATCATTTGGACTAGACTATTTGCTTTATTAATTTGGATTCATTGGTTGATCTTGCTTTGGATTTATTTACAGTTATCATTCCCATTGCTTATTTATTGTCGCTTGATCCATATTTATGCATGTTCTTTTGTGATCCTTGGAATTGTTTATTGTTGTTTTCCTTTGTAATATTATAGTTTGTCGTTAATTATTAATTTAGAGAGTAGTGTGGTGGCATTCTAGGCTCAGTGTTGGGCTGGGGTGTTACAGTTGGTATCAGAGCGGGCTTTAGGTCCGTGGTGAATAGATTAACAACATAGGCAAACTAAAATTGTTAAAATTTGTTTTAGTTTTAGTAAATCAACTAAAATTTGCTAATGGTTAACAATCTAAAATTTGACACACTAGTGCATGAGGTTAGAGAGATGCGAATATAGTTTTACGCTTAGTTATGTTGTTTATTGATGGATGAGTTTATTTTGAGCTTTGAACTCATTGTGTATTGTTGATTGTGGTTGATAGCTATGCCGAGGGGTAGAGGGCGTGGTCGTGGTGGCGCGATCGTGGAGGTCGGGGTCGCGGAAGAGGTTCCGTGGAGCCACCTCCTGTAGGAGATGAGTCAGTAGCTGAGGGGGTTGCTGTTGACCCGCCTCCGGTTGGGGTCCAGGATGAGACGCCCGCTTTGCTGAGAGAGTTGGTGGGAGAGATCCGTGCTCTTCGTCAACAGCGCCGGTGATCACATTCTTTGCGGCATCTGTTGTTGCTCCTGTCGCACATCCACCGGTTCTGGCGCGGATGTCACTTCAAGAGTGGATGGGGTTGAGGTTTGATTCGTTTGTGGTCGGGCACACCGGTCGAGCGTGGTGGGTGCGTTACATGGAGAGCGGTTTGGAGCTTTGGAGATGTCTTCACATCGAGGTCCGTTTGTAGCCTTTCATTTGAAAGGGCAGCAGATATTTGGTGGGAGGCGTGTTGTCTTCGAGGACCGCCACTCAAGGGCCAGTCACTTGGGAGGATTTTGTTGATCAGTTCAAGGGGAAGTTCTACCCCTACTCTTTTGTTGAGAAGATGGAGGTTGCCTTGACGACCTTTGCTCAGGGGAAGAGGTCTATTGCTGAGTATGAGGTGAGTTCAACAACTTGGTTCGCTTTGTCCCTTGATGCGAACGATGATCTTGAAGGCCAAGAGGTTCCGTCGGGGTCTCAATTCAGTACCGACATGTGTTGGGAGCTACTCCACTCCGTGACTCTGACTCTGTTGTGGAGCAAGCTAGGGGCATGGAGTTGGAGATGCACGACTCACAAAGGCGACAAGCCTCGGTGGGTGGTTGTTTCGGTGGTGACGGAAGAGGAGCTCTAGTGAGGGAAGTGGGTGCATTCGACACCTTTCAAGAAATTCAAGGAGGACCGCGATCTTTCGAGTCTAGCGGTTGAGGCCGTTTCCTTCTTGGCGCCTCGTCCTTTGCGGTACTCGGCTCTTCGTCTGTCCCGAGGCGGGCATGCTTTGCTTTAAGTGCGGTGATGGACACCGCGCTGCTGAAAGTGCACTTGGACGGGTGATTGCCGTCGGTGTGGCCGGCCGGGTCACAAGGAGCGGGTGTGTCGCCGAACCCGCTAAGCGTGATCAAGTGGGAGCACATGCCATCTTCTTCTTCTTGATGGGTCTGCTCGAGGATCTTTCCGGATGATGATCGCTCCTCCAATGATGCCGCTTTCCTTGGCTTGGGCGCCTCCGGTAGGTACTCATGGCGGCCGCCACCTTCGGCACCGCTTGGGTTGCACGACCGGCTTTACCGCACCGCCACGGCAGATTGTTGGGGCTCGCCGCCCGCGACGTCTTCTTCGCCATGGCGCCACGGAGTATCGCCATGCCTACTGCAGAGTCTGGTCGACTGGCGTGGTGATGTACTTTGCTTGTGGATTCGTTTGATGCTTTAGTCCTTTTGATTCGGGGCTACCTTTTCGTTTGTTTCGTCGGCGTTTGCTAGGAGAGCGAACTTGAGTATGATGGATTTCTCGATCGGTGTTGGTTAGTTCTCCGGGGTATTATTGCTAGTTCTCTGTTTGTCTGGGTGTTCTATTATTATCGATGGAGAGAAGTTCACGGCGAATTTGATAGTTATTCAAATGGAGCCGTTCGATGTTATCTTGGGTATGGATTGGTTGCACTCTTATCGGCCGTGATATCTGTTTACGTAGAGCAGTCTGCATGCGGACCTCGTGCGGGAGACTTTGACCTTCAGGAGTGCGCCGCGCTCTCTTTCGATGTTGGTCGGATGTTCCCGGTCGTGTGTAGTGAAGCGGACTTCTTTTAGCTCTTCTTTGAGAAACGAGTGTGGCCGCAGATTGAGGAGATTCCGGTGGTTAGTGATTACCGGATGTGTTCCCGTTGAGCTTCGGGCTTGCCACTGCGCGAGATGTGGAGTTTCGCATTGATCTTGTTCCGGTACTCGTCCCATCTCGATGTCTCCATATCGATTAGCACGTCCGTTTGGGACGAGTTGAAGAAGCGATTGGATGATTTGTTGGCTAAAGGTTTGATCGAGCGTAGTGTATCGCCGTGGGGAGCTCTGTTACATTCACGAGAGAAGAAGGATGGGAGTTGGCGTATGTGTATTGATTATCGTGCGCTTAATGCGATCACAATCAAGAACAAATATCCATTGCCCGCATTGAGGACTTGTTTGATCGGTTGAATGGAGCTCAAGTGTTCTCCAAGATTGATCTCGGTCGGGTATAATCAAATCCGTATGCGTGAGCGAGATGTAGAGAAGGCGCTTTCTCCACGGTATGGGCATTATGAGTATAAAGTTATGTCTTTTGGATTGACTAATGCACTGCCATTTTTATGGAAACCATGAACAACATGTTGCATGAGTATCTAGATGACTTCGTGGTGGTGTTCATTGATGATATTCTTATCTATTCCAAGACCAATGAGGATCATGAGCGTCATTTGAGGTGGTTTTAGATACTTTGAGAGAGCACAAGTTCTATGCTAAGTTGAAGAAGTGTGAGTTCGGATTTGAAGTGGGTTTTACGGGTCATGTGATTAACCCTCGAGGTATTCTTTGTTGATCCTAGCAAGGTCTCTCTGATGGTGGATTGGAAGAGGCCGACTAGTGTGAAGGAGGTGAGGAGTTTCACAGGTTTGGTGGTTATTATCGGCGTTTTGTGCGAGATTTCTCTATCATTGCCAAGCCGATGTCTCACTTACTCGAGAAGGTGTGAGATTCAGTGGGTGATGAGTGTGAGCGCAGTTTACGCATTTTGAAGGACAGGTTGGTGACCTCTCCTATTCTCACTCTTCCCGTAGGGAAGCGGTTCACGATCTTTTGGATCGTCTCGAGTGGGTCTTGGCTGCGTTCTCATGCAAGGCGGTAAGGTGATTGCTTATGCGTCGAGGCGATTAAAGAAGCACGAGCAAAATTATCCCACTCATGATTTGGAGTTGGCTGCGGTTGTTTTTGCTCTCAAGATTTGGAGGCATTATCTATACGGCGAGCCTTGTGATATTTTCACAGATCACAAGAGTCTCAAGTATATCTTCACTCGGAAGGATTTGAATTTGAGGCAAAGGAGGTGGTTGGAGTTGATCAAGGATTATGATCTTACTATTCAGTATCATCCAGGCAAGGCCAATGTAGTGGCGGATGCTCTTAGTCGCAAGGCGACTCCTGCTACTCTAGATTGCCTCATCGCTGATTTTGATCGCATGGGAATATCTTATTGTTATGCGGGCACATCACATGTTGAGACACAGTTGATTCTTGAGTCAGCTATTCCAGACCGTGTGCGGGAAGCACAACAGAGTGACCGGTTACTACAGGAGGTTAGGAAGCGTCTGGATGAGGGTAAAGAGAGTGATTTTAGTATGGATGATTCTGGTACTTTGAGGTTTAAAGGCCGTCTTTGTGTGCCACAAAAGGCGGAGGTCAAGGATGATATCTTGAGGGAGGCACATCGCACTCGTACCTTTATTCATCTGGTGAGACTAAGATGTATCGAGATCTGAAGCGAAAATTTTGGTGGAAAAGAATGAAGGTGGACATTGCTAATTATGTGGCTTCTTGCGGTGTTTGTCGCCAAGTGAAAGGCGAGCACAAGCGTCTGCAGGTTGTTGCAACCTTTGGAGGTACCCGGTGGCCTTGGGACGATATCTCTATGGATTTTGTGGTGGCGTTGCCTCGTTCGCGCGAGGAAGGATGCGATTTGGGTAGTGGTGGATCGATTGACAAATCGGCACACTTTATTCCTATTCGCACGACAAATTCAATGAGTGATCTAGCTCCTATATATGTGCGTGAGATAGTAAGGCGCATGGTGTGCCAAAGACCATCATTTACGACGAGGGCCAAGTTTGTCTCAAGTTACGGGAGAGTCTGCGAGTGCATTGGGCACAGCTCCGCCTAATCTGACGTTTCACCCTGAGCAGATGGGCAATCGAGGCGGACTATTCGGACTTTGGAGGATATGTTGCGATCTTGTGTTTTGTCTTGGAAGGGTAGTTGGGAGGACCATTGCCACTTGCGAGTTTGCTTATAATAATGATTACCATTCGATATTAGAGCCGCGCCATTTGAGGTTCTCTATGGGCGGAAGTGCAGATCGCCGCTTTGTTGGGATGCGATTGGAGAGAAGGCAATTTTGGGTCGGTTTGGATTGAAGACCGTTGGAGCGTGGCCATGGTGAGACGAATTTGTTGGCGGCTCGAGTAAGCGTAAGAGTTATCTTGATTTGAGGCGTGACTTGGAGTTTGCGGTGGGTGACCAGTGCTCTTGAGAGTGTCTCCCACTAAAGGTATTGTTCGGTTTGGTACGGAGGAAGCTTAGCCCGAGTGCGTTGGACCGTTCTCGATTATTGCAAGAATTGGGAAGTTAGCCTACCGCTGGACCTTCCTGAGTCTATGCGTGGAGTTCATAATGTGTTTCATGTCTCGATGCTAAGAAAGTTTTTGAGAGATCCAGAGCATAAGATTTCTTTAGAGCCGTTGACTATTGAGCAAGACCTCACAGTTGAGTCGCGTCCGTGGCGCGATTCGGAGAGGTCGGAGCGAGTCTTTGAGGCACAAGACGTTGGTATACGTTAAGGTCTTTGTGGACGCATCGGTCGAGAGAGAGGCGACTTGGGAGTTGGAGTCTCGCATGCGCGAGCGTACCGAGTTGTTCACGTCAGTGCACGTGTTATTTTGTTGTTTAATTTCGGTTGTGCAGTTTTTCTTTGAGTAGAACGGCGATGTAGAATTCGGGGTCGAATTCCGTTAAGGGGGGTAGAATGTAATACCCTGAAAAATAATATTAATAATCGCGTCTTAAGGGTCGGAGAGTAATTGATTAAATGGTAACAATAAATAATTAATTAAAAGCGTCTTAAGGGCTTGTGCGTAATTAAATAAAAAGAATTTGTGAAAAAATAGAATTTTCGGAATTTTTGTGAGCTGTATAAATAGTGGTGGAATTATTTTAGAAAACCCTAGTTTTCTTTTTCTTCCACCGCCGCATGACCGATCTTTTCTTACGGCCGTCTTGCGCGTGGCCGCTCTCTCTTTGTTTTTCTGCGTCTTTGGTGCGTGGACGAGTTCTTAGAAGCTCTGCTGTTGCCGCGTGACCCTGTGCGCTGCTCTTTGACGCTGCGCCGTCTCTAGTCTCCCGAAAGCCAGCGCGTCCTTGGGATTTCTCCGGTAAAACGCCGACGCTGGCAAAGCCGCCACCGCGTCGTCCGTCATCTGCTTGATCAGCGATCATTGTTTTTCCTGCCGTGCCTCCCCCGGTAAAGCCGATTCTTTGTTTTCTTCTTTCTTGCCAAGGATCGCCGGAAGTTGCTTCCAATCCGCATTAAAGTCTGCAGCCGCACTTGTCCCCTTCTGCCTGACCGCGAGTGTGGACGCCCGAGGTAGCAGTGGACAGGTTAGTTGATCTGTTGATCTGTTAGTTGATCTGTTGGATTTTGTTTTATTGCACCTGATTAGCTATTTGCTTTAGGATAAATTAATGTTGTGATTAGAGAAGGGTATTCTGTACAGTGGATATAAATAGATGAATTAATTATTGCTAAGTAGAAAATTAGCTGGTTGGCCGTAGCACTATTTAGCATGTTTTAGTCGGGAAGAAATTGAAAGTAGATTGGTTTCGCCCGCTGTTCTGTTGAACGAATTATTCGGGTACCTTAAAGACGAATTTTGGAAATCTCATCTTCTAGTTAATTGTAGATAATTTCGATATCTTTCTATAGCATATTTACTCATGTCAATCGGACTAGTAGATTTCGAGTTATGATTTTGAGAAAGCCGCTGTTTTTAGGGTTGTCGTCTTTAGGCGCTGTTTTGGTAGATCGGTTACTAAAAATAGTAAATAGCTTAATTAGAGTTTTTGATCTACATGAAAGCTGTAGATAATTGTCCAATGGTTCTGTAGGATCTGAGAACGCGTATTTTGGTTGAGTAAAACAAAAGTTATGAAATCTGGAAGACCTGCTGTTCCGAAGCGGACAGATCGGCTTTCTGGGCTAAATACGGAGGGTTAGATGATTTAATTAGAAGTCTTCGTAATCTAAGAAAATGTGGATAATTTTATGAAGAATCCAGAATGGGGTGGTTTGTCGTGATCGGACTTTCGAGTCAAAAGTTACGCTCTTTTTAGTAACCGGTCAGCTATGGGTAACTAGTCGGTACCGGAGTAATGTGGTATAATTGGGGACGTGTAGGAGCGAAGTGTATTGATTGCTATTCTTGTTGCTGTAATTTGTATTGAAGTTGGTGTATTTAATATAGGAGGCGTCGTGCTTGTTGCCGTCTTCTAATCAAATCAAATCGCCGCAACTAGTAAAGGCAAGTGCATGGTAGACAGCGATCAATGATCGATCACTGTTTTCTTTATCTTCTATTACCATTATTGTTGTGCTTTTATTTTGTTTAATTGCAAACAAGTAATTGGTATGTTTATATCGTTGTTGACAAGCATGATGAAAAGTTGGATATGATGTTTATGATGAAGTTTGCATGTTTGCATTCATAAGCATCTTTGCATAAGAGAAGGTGATCGTGATTGATCACAACTCCACGGAGTGGAGGAGGTCCCGATCCTTTTGGAGGAGCGGGCTTGAGAGTGAATGTTGTCGCGAGCATTCACTCACGCTATACCGTGATATCTGTGAAAGAAGTGCATGTGGACATATAGATTAGAGTTGCATTGATATTTGAGATTAATGCATGAGAATATTAATGAAAGTACCTGTGATGATAATGAAGTTATTGAATGCTGTTGATTTATGATTGTTCGTTGTATATCGATGTGTTTCTTTGAGTCGTGGACTCACCCTTGCTCTATTGTTGTCTTTAGGTGATCTTCGAGGATGCCGTGAATCGAGAGCGAGTAGAGCACATGGACATCACATGATCATTCGCCATGATAATTCTTTTCATTCAATATTGGTTTACACTTGGACATGTTAGTTATAGAATAATGTTTAGGATATCATTTGGACTAGACTATTTGCTTTATTAATTTGGATTCATTGGTTGATGCTGCTTTGGATTTATTTACCTGGTTATCATTCCCATTGCTTATTTATTGTCGCTTGATCCATATTTATGCATGTTCTTTTGTGATCCTTGGAATTGTTTATTGTTGTTTTCCTGCTGTAATATTATAGTGTGTCGTTAATTATTAATTTAGAGAGTAGTGTGGTGGCATTCTAGGCTCAGTGTTGGGCTGGGGTGTTACAACTAGGGAGCACCGAGTTCTACAAGGAAGATTACTTCGAAGACTATGCGAACTAGGTCGCGTCCTCCACTCGATTGCCCGTGGGCATGTCGAATGGCTACCACAAGATGTTTTGGTTTTCGCTGCAAGTTTATCTTTTGTTGTTAAGCTTTGCATGGCAACCTCTGTAAGAATTGACCATAAGATCCTTTTGCTACTAAGTAATATTAATTTATCTACTTCTTAGATATTTTGTTGTATGGATATGATTTCATCGATGATTTCACTGTGTGAGCTAGCTACTGATCTGGGACTAGTTCAGAATACGCAGAGGGCATGAATCTAGTGATTCGGGATCTCGACACCCCTTCAACTCCTCAATGAACAATGGAGACTAATTAAGCACATTTATGTCATTGTTGGAACCAGCGACACCAACAAAGGCATGTCATATCTAAAGGTCATATGAAGCTACCGCTTCAAGGATGAGTGTAGGGATGCCATGGTCACCATGTGTGAATTGACCCTTTCATGCAACCAGACAATTCTCTCACTGCCAATGCATACAATCCAAGGTTCCTAGCATGCCAGGAAAGCCTGGAGACTCACCAATTTGCAACAAACGCTCCACATCCTCACATGTGGGGTGTCACAAGTAATGTCTGCCAAACTTGTCGATAACCCCTTGCGTATACAACTCCAAGCACTCCAGCGAAGTGCTCCCACCAATCTTCATATATTCATCAAGTTGGTCAACATGGGCAAAGAGGTCAACGGCGGTGACAAGAAATCCCAGCTTGAAGCGCTGCTATTTTGGCCTTGAACTTCGCTACAAGACACATAGCGAAAGAGTTGAGGGCATCCTACTCGGCTGTGAGATGTTCCATGATCTCAGTTGGGTCCATGGTGTTGGAGTCATTGGAATCATCAGAGTTGGAAGATGAGTCAAAGTGGTCTGACGTAGTGGGGATTGCTTAAAAGATTTCAAAGGAGATGGAAGATGCTTAGGTTTGTGGATGGACATTGGTCTGGTTACATAGTAAAATATATAGAGTTGGGATAGCATTGGTACTACAGGCTTTGGGATTGCATGCAAGTGAAGAGTTGTTTTTTTTGGCTCATTTACCTCTTTTTGAAACGAAATAACAAATGTAGCCCCCTCATGTCCGAAATGATAAAATTGGCACCTTACCACACTCCCAGTCCGTGAAAGCCACCTGGCCGCTCACAGACCGCGGCAAGTGACATGGGCACGTTTCCACTATGGGCAGACATGTTCCTACCGCGGACTGAGAGTGCAAAGGTGGTCTGCCGTGGTCTAGGAGCTGAGTAGGTGGCTTCTGTGGAATAGGGCACGGTAGGTGACCGCCATAGTGCCATTTTTGCAATTTCGTGCGAGCGGAGGCTACTTTTGCTATTGCAAATAAAAAACATGCCAGTCCAACCAAAGACTCTACAAGTGAAAGTCATTGACTGCGTAGTAGTCATTGTAAAATAGCTGGCTTTGGGATTGGATGCAAGTGAAAGTTTGTGACTACATAGTAGTCGGTGTAAAATAGTTGACTACATGCAACTGAGAATGAGAGAGTGCTTGCCTTTTAATGTTTGATTGCATTAGCGCCACCTAGGCATTGGGCGCAAGCCAGCCACAGTGACTCGGGCTCAATCGCCCCCCTAGGTGCTCGGCCCGCCTAGGCGGTCAACACCAGTCCAAGGCAAACACAAGCAGGCAAGGCGCGGCGGCGGATGGGCTGTCCGTGGAGGCGCATGGCGGGGTCGAGCGGAGTTGGGCGTGCATGTGGGGGAAAAAGAGGTAAGTAAAGAGGGACTCACCCAAGGTCCCAAATCCTAGCTCCATGATTTCTTCCCCTTTGCCTCCACCCGAGCTTCCCATCGCGTTGCCTCCTCCCCAGCTCACTGTAACATCCCAAAGTTCTTAACCAAAAATAAAATTATAAAATTATTATTTTAGTAAATTTTGTGAGTTTTACAAGAGTTTTCTTGATTTCCATGAATTTCCTAGTTTTTAAAAGTTAGACATAAAATTTATTGAGTTTTCTAGAAATTAAAAAAGGTTTTCCTATTTTCCAGCATAACAAATAATTTATGTGCAAAAATGAAAGCCAATGTTAAGTTGGAAATAATTTTATTAAGTTTAAAAATAACATCCTAATTTTTGGGACCTTTTTCAAGTTTTAAAAGTAAAAAAGAACCAGTTGAAATTTTTCTGATTTGTTAAAGATTAATTTGTAATTTTAGAAAATAAACCAATTTAATATGAATAAATCAAACTTCAATTAAATTTTTAAAAAAGAGTTTATTTGATTATTTTTCTGATTTTTGGGCTTTCCAAGTCCCTGCGTTATTCCATATAATTTTATTTGTGTTTATGGCTTTTCCGAAAATATATTTTCTTTATTGTAAAATTTAATTTAAATTAATTATTTTAAAAGTGTAACTTTCTTTTGGAGTTCTTGCATTTATTTGAACTCAAAATCCGAAATTCAAATCATTGCTCCAAATCAAATCTTTTTGCGTTAAATTCTGAATTCAAATTCTTATTTTTGAATTCATCTCAAATTCAAATTTCTTCGTCAAATTCCAAATTCAAATTGTGAAGTTTGAATTCCTTTTTCTTTTTTCCTGTCTTCCTTCCTTTTTCTTTCTTTCCTATCTCCCTTTCTTTTCCTTCATTCCTTTTCTTTATTTCCTTTTCTTTTCTTCTTCTTTCTTTGGCTTCCTCTCTCTACTTCTGCTCTCTAGCGCTAGCACCATTTGCGTTGCGCCTGTTCCACATGCAGCCCATGCCTATCGCCTGTAATCTCATCGCGCCCGCGCTTCAGTCCTGACCCGCTTCGCCCTACGCTTATCCCGTTGTGACGTGCACGCCTGTGCTTCGCCCCCGCGCTCTGGCCTTGCACCCTCGCTCGTGCCCTCCCTAGCGCTCTGCTCGCGCCCGCACCGCACGCCACCTGTCCCGTGTTAGCCACCCACTTGCGCCGTACCATCCCGCGCCGTGCGTGGACTGCCTCGCCTGGACCCCCCCTATCTGCCCTTATCGCGTCCCCGACCACGTGCCCGCTCTTTGTGCCACGTGCACCGCGCACCCTGCCTGCGCCCATGTTGCCCCACCATGATTCTCGTGTTGCCCGTGGTGTCACTTTGTAGCATCCTCTATAAATAAGAGCCCTGGGGTGCCCTCGTCCGTCCTCCTCCACCCCCAAATCTCCCATCCTCTCTCCCTCTATCCCCACCGAAATCGAAGCTTTTACCCTCATCAACCGAAACACTCTTCGCCGCCGATTGTGCCGTCGTCAAGGGATATCCAGCGACACCATCTCCACCAACGGATTCACCTCTCAATGTTCCACATCTTGCTCGCGTTTTCCTAACTGGAGCACACCAGAAAGCCCGTGCCACCGCCGAGCCCGTCTTCCCCAATACCGGCCGCCACCGTACATCGCTCGATCTCCTCTTCGGTGAGCTTCCTTGCCCTCCTTTGTGCATTACCTCGTGTTCCACCTCATACTCATCCAAACCCCTCTCCTCTCGCCATCTCTCCACCACTGTGGTGCCCCGCCGCCATTGGTGTTCTTCTCCAACATTGTCGCGCCGCCATCCTCATGTTCCTTCGGTGTTCCCGAGCTAGATGTGAAATTCCCTGTGTCGTCGCGGTGCCGATGCTCATCTCCATAGCCACCAAGCGTCACTGTTTTGCCATTTTCACCACCGACTTGAGCCGCTCCAGTGCGCCACCGCTACCTCGGTCATCTCCGGTGATGGCGCCGCCGCTGCCCGTGGGACCCCCACCCTGTGGGAAACCATTTTTTCCATTGGCCAACCGCCCCACTTCTTCTCTCGCCGAGGCCGCCACCATGCCCAAGCCACTACTACCAGCTCTGTTCTTCCTTCCCTGCTTTGCTTCTCCTCTCTCAATGGCACCTTGGGCCTAAAGGGATATGGATTGGTTACACTAGTTGGCAATTCAAAAAATTCACCACATAAACAAGAATGCTATGCAAGCAAGAGATCATAGATCATTACTACTGGACGTGCAGTACAGTGGAAGAAGAGTTGGAGCAGCCTGATCAAACGTAGCGCGCCAATGAAGCGGTTGAAGTCGATCGTCTAGTGTAGCCGATCTTCCTCCGTGGTGATTGTCTCCTCCAGCAACCAATCGAATTCCTCGCCAAGGTTGTGGATTGTTCTCAAGCATAACAACAACTACAGTAGTGCCTCTACGGTGTCCACACGTCCAGGGAAAGAACACCGTACGCTGGTGTGCTAGCACTAACTCGCATGGTAGGGCTCTCAGCAAGATGGCGGCTAGTGTTTCGGTAGAGCAAGTCATGTCATGTCTATCATATGTTTCCCAACAGCCTCATGCATCTCCTTTGTTGGACCGTAATGGCGACTAGAGGGGGGGGGTGAATAGGAGCACGCTCACTTTTTCACAAATTATGAACTCAATACAATTTCACTCCAGTAGCTATTAGAAAGCTATGAAGATCAATATACCAGTACAGCGGAAGACTAGTATTGAATCCAATTAAATCCCCTAAGCAAAATAACAAAATCAACTAAGATTGCTGTCGGGACCCGAAAATACATCTCAGGAACCCTCTGTGTATTCTGAACTAGTCCCAGATCAGTAGCTAGCTCACACAGGAAACAGTGATGAAATACCATCCATTTATTTGATTTAACTAGAAAGATCTCAAAATAACAAATAATAATAACTGGACCTTATGGTCAATGTTTACTTAACTTGCCACGCAGGCTAAAGAAACAAATAAACTCTTGCAATGAACGAGAAACTTGGAAAGGCAGTCAACATGCCCACAGCAATCGAGTGGAGAACGATCCTAATCCGCAAAACCTTCAACGCCTTGATTACGAAGAACTCTGTGCGACTTGATATTCTTCAACCGATCAACAAAGGCATGAGCCGTGAGTACATAAAGCACTCAAGCAGTCGTAGGGAAATGTATGCAAATAGTATTCATGCAAGGCTTACCAAAGGTTAGTCAGATGGTTCTTTTGCAGAAAACAACATTTAACAAATACCGTAAATAGATTGAAATGCGAGACTTGAAAAGAATACTAAATAAGTACACAAGTTCTTTGAAACAACCGGTGAACTAACCATTCAACGACCAAGCAACAAATGACCGATGAACTCCCGCTCACCAATCAACAAACCACCAAGTGAATTACCCATTCACCGAACAAACATTTTATTCATCAAGTGAACTTCCCATTCACACTCCGACTCATTTTTGGAAGAAACTCTATCTCCCGTGTGAAATTCCCGAGCACGTCCATAACCGCGGACACGGCTATTCAATAGTTTTACACACTCGCAGAGGTTGTACAACTTGACCCACAAGACACGACTTCTCTAGTTGGTTTGGCATCCGTCGATACCACCGCCACTACCTTGGGTAAGCGAGCTAGAGTACGTGACAAAGCCTTTACAAAGCTCTTTCTTAACCCGATTCGCCGCTAAGGTTTCAACACCGAATGTCTCCATCCGACTGCAGACGGGGCCCCTCTCTTGCGCAGTAGTGAGCACGCACTCGTAACTCACTCTTCCAAGACAGAACCAAAATTAAGACATTGCAAATTAATCGGCCAGTCCCGCCCATACAGACATGTGGTTGTACAGTTAAGGCTCATTCAATGGCGCACAAGATTAAGTCCTTGACAAGTTACTCAGGCGATCTTTCCACAAACCCACAACGTGCTAAATCCACACCCTCAATCCACCATCCACTCGCCTGAGCGAAAACAGTTTTGTTCAAAAGAAACCAATGACATCCCCTGTCATGGCTCACAAGTTTTAACAACAGTGGCTAACCACCACAATTCCATATATCATTAAGTCAAGATTAAATCATTAAAACACATGTGATGATGAACCCATCGAGACTAGGCTTGACTAAGCACTAATACGATACCCATGTTGGTGATACAAATATGCCCAACTAAAATTATCCAAGCTAGGGTGACCAAGGATTCATGGCATTCAAATGTTCAATGGAGGTATAATGATAACAGGTAATAACTAAACCCAAAACAATTGATATAAAGATAGCATGCAGTTGTATAAAACAATATACTTTTGAAATCATAGGATCAATATGATCAAAGGACTACGGCTTGCCTTGGAATAAATCCTGGGATTGATCTTGATCTTGATCTTGGTGTGCTTCTCCTTGTTCAAAACTTCCCGAAGTAGCAACGTCTACTCGCAAAATAAGCAAATAGAATAAATAAATATAAAACAGAGATAAAATCAACTCCAAAAATTAAATAAAAATCATAAATAAATAGAGTTCGAATTTAGATGAATTTACAAATTTGAATGGGCTCAATCGGAGTTCGGATGCAAAAGATATGGGCTTTGGAAGATTGAAAATAAATCAAAACCCAAATTTGGATTTTAATTTAATTTCCTGATTTATTTTTCAATGGGAAAATCGACTTATGACGTCAGCTGACGTCAGCGAGGATTTCGGTCGATAATAATTTCCACCGACAGGTGGGTCCCACCGGTCAATGACACGGTGTAACGTGGACTAAGTCCACCGAAGGAAGGCTCGGGAGGGAACTCGGTCTGCCACGTGGCAGCGACACGCAGGCATTGACGGTGCCGCGCGCCGCCAGACGGAGGAGGTGGCGGCAGGTGGCTTCCACGCAGACGCCAGGTGGCAAGGGAGAACAGAGGAGCTTGGTAGAAGGCTTCACGCGGTGGGACGGCGAACGGCGGAGGGGCAACAAGCGGGGAGGTGGAAAATGGGACCCGAGAGAAGGTCAAGGCCGGAGGAGGTGGTTAGGCTAGGGCGGCGACGTCTCACCGGCGGTGGCGACAATGGCGGCGACGGTGACGACTCTCTTTTGTCGGACAGCCCGACAACGGCGAAGTAGGGGTTGTCGGGCGAGAGCGATGGGGTCACGGTAAATCTGGTATTGCGCACTTCGGTGGCGGTAGTACCACGGGCGAAGGTGCGAGAATGGACGGATCGGGTGAGCTTGGTGTTGACGATCTTTCGGTGATGGCGCGCCGAGACGACGGCCGGGCCGAGCTTAGGGTTTTGGGAGAGGAAGTTGGGGCGAAGAAATTGCTGCGGGGCTCGGCGCTTATATAGCGGAGGAGTCCGGGAGATTCGAGAGCGGCGTCAGACGGAGACGAACTTCGGAAGGGGAGAAACCAGAGGAAGACAATCCGAGTGGCGCCGAGGGGTCCACCAGAGAGAAAAAGAAGGCAAGCGCCGGGAAGGCGACAGCGATCAAGATCCGACGATCGAGTGGAGTCGAGGCGCCACGGGCGATGGAAGATCGACGGCAGGAGAAGGGCGAAGCAAAGCAGCGGCGCGAACGCACTGGGCCAAGGCGCGGAGAAAGGCCAAGGAGTTAGGCGGACTCGGAATAGTAATGGGCTTCGACTCATTCATTATCCGAGGAAATTTAATATGTTTTTCTTTTATAAAATACTGAAAATGCAAATGGCAATTAGAAAATAGCAAATGCACTCATAAAAATCCTAGAAAATTCTAGAAAATATATCTAAGCCCATATAATCCAAATAAAATAATTTTGATAATAGTTGATGTTGGAATTAATCATGTTAAATTGTTTTGATCTCTGAAATTTCTAATTAAGCTTTAACTTTAGTAGAAAAATTCAAATGATTAATTTTCTTTTAAAACTTTAAAACAGACCAAATTTTTGGGATGTTACAATTGCAAAGACTCACAAAGACGCAAGGCGGTCGACCGGCTGTACCCAACCGGTCGGACCGATTGCGGGCGGTCGACCGAGTTGTGTTGGCGGTCGGACGCTCCAAAATCGGCTCGACCGGTGATGACGGGCGGTCCGACCGCCGACTCGTAACCGATCCGCAACAAGAAAATCGGCCGATGACGGTTGCAATTAGGTGAAACTTTGATTCTCAACTCCAATCTTTATGAAACTTTGCACACACCTTCTATATGCTATTGAGAACCTATTCCAATCGAATATTATGATAATTCTTGGAACGATCTTGAGCAATTGCCAATTGATTAATGAAGGTCTAAAACCGCAAGAACGAAAACTTGATCCTAAAGCTTGTTCGTGAGGGATTGATGATCAAGATGATGCTAGATAGATTCACACATATCACGCAAGCTAATTCACGTGAAAGAATCAATCACAAACTCGCGGATCAAAGAAAGCCCTAAAACACGAAATTGAAAGCAAGAACGAAAAGAGACTTATCTCAAGCAAACCTTGCATAGATTGATTTCGTGATTGTTGTCGGATTACATCCACACCATCATGGATCGATGGACAATCAAAGATCACGAAATTCACCACAAACCATCAAGAGCCCTTGCCTCCACCTCAACTCCCTAAAGACAATTAGGGTTTTAAAACATAAAAGGCGAGAGAGAGAGGTGCAGCCACCATCTCCTCCTATTTATAGTGGAGGCCTAAAACTCTTAGGGTTTGACTCTCTTGGGCCCCGTTAAGGCCCACTAACAAGCGGGTCACACACGCACGCTTCGCGGCGCCGCTTTTAACTTTTGACCTAAACCACTTCACCATGAGTCATGGATTTGCCAATAGGTCACCCTTGTCCATCTTGTGTCACGCTTGAGTCGTCGACCACCCGCATCGCCGATCGCTCGGACCTCAACTCTCCAAGTCTAGTCCCGATTCTCCTCGCCGCTGACCGCCGCTGACCACCAAGCTACCCGCACAACCATAGACAAGCAAACACGTATTTGGGAACAAGTTCTTCACAACTTGACCCATGTTAGTCAAAACATGCATCATGCAAATCATATGCCATGAAACCAATGACTTTGACCTAACAAAACAACATCGCCACGGTTGGCCGACGTTCATAGAAACCGGTCTCGACCGCTTCCGGGTGAGCGGTCGGACCGCCCCATGGCGGCCGGACCGCTCCTCGTGAGCGGTCGGACCGCCACCGAGACTTAGCCGAATTTCATACCCTCAAAACCAAACCTTCGAAACTTAAATCCAATAGAACTTCTTATCGAGACTCCAAAATTATGAGACCAAGTGCATTGGGATCCTCACTTGCCTACAACACCTATTTTTGGCCCACCCATTCGAGAACTTTTAGGTCATTGCCGGTCCGATCGCCCCACATGGCCGGTCCGACCGATTTGGGACCGGTCGGACCGCCGTGCAAGGACCGGTCGGACCGCCCCTGTCCAGAATACCTGTAGCTTTGCCGAAAACACGTGAAACTACAAACCGTAAACACCATTGCCAATTGTCACATCATCCTAAGATCTGGAACATATCCCCATGAAATCCACATCCTTATATATAGCTTATGAAGGATCCTATTAAAAAACGTTTGTTCCAACCCGTTAAGTGTATGACCCGTTAGGTTCATGTATAATCGGTTGTGACTCAGAAGCCTTTTCCGATCATGAATCGTTAGAACTTCCTAGCAGGACATAACAATTTCTGAATACACACAAATAATATCAGACAAACTTTAATGCAATATGATCTACGAGTAGGTCCTTATCACTTACGACTAGCTTGTATCTCTATACGACCAGTTCTTATTTAGTCTTGGCCAGTTCGTAACACCTTATGACTAGGTTACGGCCAGTCAGTGATCATGTTCGACTAGCCTACGACCAGCTCGTATCTCCATACGACTAGTTCATATCTGTTTGAACTAAACGACCTACTCGTGTATTCTCCCTTTGCCACACGATATCTGGTTGAACTCTATATGAGATCTTGTGTCATCCATGGACTGTTCAATACTTTCTCAATCAAGTGTCGGATAACTTCACGTGGTCGAACTCTTCGACCACTAGTGGCATAGCCATGCACTTTCTTTATCCGATCACATCGAGGGGCCTAGAGATATCTCTCCTGTTATGTTAGGAGGAGAAAATCTCATATCCGACTAGTCACATTCCTCCGCATATTTCATAACATACCTAAAAGCTACCTTTATAACTACCAAGTTACATAGTAGTGTTTGGCAACTCCAAAGTGTACTATCACACATGTAAAAAGCCATGCTGATCTTAGGTCTAAGGATTATACATCATCATTGCTTGAGACCAACTGATGACACATAAAATCATAACAATCTCAGTAGTGTCTCAAGGTGGGTCAATCCAACACCATGTTCTCTAACATGTGTTCGCATTATTGATTTGATATCCCTATATCCATGACCGGTGAAACATGATCATCAATCAATACATGTGATGGTCGATAGAGACACTAGTGTTCTGACCAATGACATATGACCAGTGATACATTTAGAACGACATCATATAAGTTAAAGAGCTTCACCAACAAGTCACATACTCGTTAATCTTTATCAATGATAATTCATTCATGGAACATAATAATATTTATTCAATAACTTATAAATATAGATGTGATACAATCATCTCTATGATTACCTCTAGGGCATATCACCAACAGGGCCCGCATGTCATCTGCTCCATTCTTTTCTTCCTTTCTCTCTGTTGGGTCACTAGCAAGTGGGGCCAGATGTAAGCCTCCCCTTTAATCTTTAATTCCTGAAAAATAAGATTCGAGGAATATTCCCTTTTCCTTTCTCTATCATTTCATGTGATAGCCAACCTTCCGGATGTTCGTTCTCCTTCATACGAACTCTGATTCTGTCAATTCTTGTTCGTAAATTCATCTAAATTTAATATATTTCTATCAATACTAATTTTTATAATTTTTGAAGTTTATTTGAATTTTATCAAAATTTTGTCAGAATTTGGTTTGTTTATTTGAATTTTATCTGAATTTGGTTTGTTTTCGCGTACAGATTTCGACGACTTCGGACGGTCAAATTTTGACGTTATTTGAGAACAGCAAATAATTGAGCAAGGCAAGTCACATACTTTGATCATGTTTGATCCGAATATTTTAAATTATTATGACATGCTTATTTCTATTCAATATAATTTAAATCCCTGTTTAAATTATAGTTATTTCCAATTCTTTTGTATAGCCAACTTTTGCTATTGAATTAGCCATTACTTGATACCATAGTTAAAATCTACTTGATACATTAGTCTGAACTAGAACATGTTGAAAAACATTGTGCTTAGTCCAAGCTTAGACAAAAAAATATTGAATTTGGGGAGTTTAGCCAAAATATTCAAATATGATTTAAATTAAGTCTATGGTATTGTCTTACCATAGAGATTTTAAAAAATAATTTTACTTGTGAAATAAATTAAAACTGGTTTGGAGTTGGGCGAAATGGATGTTTGGATGATGTAAGTTGATGCACGAGATCGATTCATTTCTATGGTCGAGATGAGGTTTTTTTTTAAAAAGTCGTCCAAGTTAGTTAAGTACTGGTCTTCGAGTCGTATCTTGCAAAGCTCCACCGTACTACCACAAGTCTGGAGTGGGACGGGCTAGGCTAAATAATTCGTAATATTTCACTATGGTTGTGCCATCCGGTTGTGTGGGTGTCAGAATGACCTACTTTTTACATATTCCCAGATGGCGCAAGAGGGGGCTTCCTGCAGACTGTTCAATCCAAAAGAAGTGAAACCATGGAGGGCATAACTACATTGGAATGTCGCATTGTAAAGGTCTTGTGATAACTAGCTAGTCGCACACTTACAGAAGTGTGTAAAACAGACATTATAAGTCGATTATCTCTTGTGGGTAAAGTTGTACTACCTCTACAGAGTATAAAACTATTTGAATAACCGTGTCCACGGTCATGAACATGCTGAGCAAAGCCCCTCAAAGTTAGATTTTGGTTTTGATTTCAAAAGATTTCATCAAAAGATTTTGGATAGTTTATCCAATTGGAAAATTGAGCGGTTGGTGGCCATATGATAGGAGAGTATCCTTCATCAATTTTTGTATGGAGGTTATCCTACTATAAAACTTGATACTTTAATAAATGAATTTTAGTTATAGAATAACTGCTTTGGAACTTAGTACATATATTTAAAAAGAAAACATTGCTTTTGCACAAATAACTATATATGTCTTCTTTTGATATGTCCCTGCATGCATTATAATTCTGTTATTGGGTGTATCTTGCAGAGTACATTTTTGTAATCACCCTTGCCTAATACAATATTATTCAGAGGAGAAGGACTTCACCACCGGTGTGGATCTCGACGACTAGGCTACTACCCGCGTAGGGAACGAGAGGATAAGGAAGGGCAGCGGACTAGACTAGGCGGACTTTGGTCGATGTTGTGACTTGTGCATTACGGTTGAATCATTGGGTTGGGCTGGAGTAGACTGGGCCAGTTCTTTCTCTTTTATTTTTCTTCTTCACTTCCTTCTCCTCTCCCTCATGCTGCTTCTGTTCGACCGCCAACTGCATAGACCGGCGCCTAGGCGAGCTAGGCGCTAGGCGGCCACACTCTGCCCACCTTCCGCCTAGCGTCTAGGTAAACACTGAGTAGAAATACCTTTTAAGAAATCCAGCCAAAATCAGAAATCAACAATCTCTTGCAAAATCAGAGAACTCGATCAGAAAACTCAATAAAAACCAGAAACTACTTGCAAGAAAGAGCTACTTTTACAGTCATGCCTTAATCAGATGGTCAAACAACTTCTCCCTCCTAGACTTCACTGTCTTCATATACTTAGCTTTCATGTCACCAGACATACCTCTTGTGTCATGCATGAGGAGCGCCTTGTAGGTATTCAGCATTTTGGCCTCCTTCTCTTTTGCAGCGACATCAGCGAGCCTACAGTATACATCATCGTCGCCACTGTCAACATTGACGAAGAAGGAAGAACTCGGCTCGCGAACCCGATGCTGACAGTGGAGAGCTCGACTCAGAAAGCGACGGGTTCCCTTTGGCCGCCGATGGCCGTGGTACCGAGAATGGAGGATATTGTGAAGGACCACCAGCAAAGTGAACATTTCGAGGCATACGAGACTGGCGAGGAATTTGCTAGGGAAGGGAGAAATTGGAAGGATTCTGGAAGTAACTTAAGAAACCACCAGGTAGGTACGAATCAATTCCATTGCAAACACTATGTGAGCTGAAAAATCATGAAGTTGCAAACATCATGAAGATATCAGAAATGCTTATAGTGAAAAGGCAAACATCATGGTTTAGAAGAGTAAAAAAGCAAACACTATGACATGCATTATGTGAGCTGCAAAAAATCATGGTGCAGTCAGTCATTCATGCGCTCTCTTTCTCTGGATGACTTCCTCCTGAATCTTACGAATGACTTGTTGAACACTTTGCTATACAGAGAACAACTACTTTGGAAAAAATATATATATATATATAGACAACTACTTTGGCAAAATGTTGCAGGAAGGGGGAACGAAAAAAAAACTAACTGAAAGAAGCAGCTGTACAAGGGGAACGATCCTGATGGTCTTATAATCTCACCGGTTTGCTTTCTCCGGCTAGGATCCAGGCTGAAGCCTCCTCCCGGTTCAAATACTCTAGCTATCCGAATTTGTTCAAGAGTTTTACAGAAAGTACAGATCTGCTAATTCCCACCCGTGGTGGCATGAAAATGGCTCCATACATATATCAAATAACTATATCAAGTGAAGAACAAATGAACAAGACGACAATTTGGTCGTAACAAAATTCAGAAGCTCCGTCCCTCTGGATCGGCGGAGGAGACCAGCCGGAAGGGGTACCGGAACCGGTGCCAAGCAGTTCTGTTGGCATAAACCGAAGATGAACATACGCGAACACAATGGAACACTAGAACGCGAACGCAAGAGGACAAAATTTTTTTGTGTTAACGGAACAACAACAACTTTTCTGATTTTCTCTTACTCTATTGTTCTTGTTCATAAAATCTAATTACACATGTATCCTTTTATTTAGAGCAAACAACTATTCGTATCCAGAAAAGATTCTACGTATCCTGAAGGAGTACCAAACAAACTCTAGTATCCATAATGAATATTGCCTAAATACTGTAGAACTACGTAAACAAACTCTACGTAAAATCCAGATATAATGTATGGCTGTATACACAAAGTTTACTAACAGTCCCCACCAACCTGCGGCGGCGGAATCCGTACGGAGAAGGCGGGGGCGCTCAACATCGACTTGCCTCGCGGCGGCTGCGGCGCCACAACCCAACTTCGGCGACCCATCGGCTGCGGTGGCTCGGCGTAGGCATGGTGAGAGCTGGGAGATTTTGCTTGGGAAAAGGGGGAAGGGGAAGAGGATTAGAGAGAGGAGTAGGGAATTATAGAGAGAAAAGGGACTGCGGAGGGGGATTACTATCGTGCCGATAGTGTTTTGGAAATCCACTTCGCTTCGCTCTCGCGCAGAAGAAATCGCTCTCGCGTAGAAGAAATCGCTCCCGCGCTCGCCTTTGCACGGTGCCCGCAGCGGATCTAGAGAACACGTGAAAAACAAACGATACCTCTCCAACAAGTGTAGTGGCATTATTGGAGATGCCATAAGTGAACTAACTGTACACTTCATATCTATTTCATCCTACAGATCCCTAAGCATGTTCACGACCTACCTTATTCGCTTCACAATTGGCATTCTCTTACGATATCGCAGCGCCCAAGGGGATTGAAAGCTATGCAAAACATGCACAGCGACTCAGAATAACCGGAAAACGACTGGATTAGCATGGCTGAACATTAACTACCCCAAAAAAAAAAGCCGCTAAGAATACCCAGCAGCGAAGGACAACAAAGTCCAAACACAAATTCAAATTAAGTTCAATCGTCCGTGGCTGGTACTACATAAAGACCAAGGCCGCCAGGCTGCTCTCCTTATCCTGGCGCTTGCTTCAATTGTCTGATGAAATGTCGGCAACCAACGGAGAGAGAGGCTGCAGTGCCTGTTCACGACCACACCGATGCGGCTGAATAATGCCTGAACGCCTGATGCGCATGTAGCCGCAATGCGACGCGGAGAATTAGATGCGCGCCTGTAGCCGCGCTCAGGTGAGGGTACGCCCCTGCGCAGCGAGAACTGGCAGTGCCCGGTGAAAACGCTCGTGAATTATTGAGTCCGACGCCATGATGCAGCTGATGCTGCTACCACATGCAAATCCTAAAGTTTTCACGTGTGAGAACCGAGGCAGGGAGGACGTCCTGCACACAGTGATCCATGCTGCGGCCTGCACAGTGCAGCCAATGAGAAAAATGTGTGCCTGGTAGTCCGGTACTATCATTGATGTTTCCTGATGTACTCGGAACAGATGAAGTAATGGGGGTGATACGGTCTAATCTGTAACTGTGGCACTGTGATTTTCTAGCATTTCGTTGTGGCGCCTTTTTTTCGGGGGGCAAATAGATGCACGCGCCCTTTCTAATGGAGTTTTTAAGTCCGGATTGGGATTAATCGGGACATGTCACCTTCGTTATGCCGACGAAGTTTACCCGGAACTCGTAGCATGACAGGGATCGCCGTTTTCAAGCTGATTTGACAGAAGCTTTGCGATCGCCGACTTGGCTGCTACACCGACTGCTAACAATATAGGAAAACGATTAACAAAGAAAAACGTGTCATTAGATCACACATGCAGACTTGAATGAGCAGATTCCGGTAATTCCACGCGTGCTGCCGAGTCCGATTTGAACTAGACTGCTGCTGAACCCACCAAAGGCATTTGTCAACGATGTCGTAACAGAAGGCGGTCGCCAAAAAGATTAGCGCAAGGCCAACCATTGGTAGTCCAACTTATAAGACAACGTGCTTTTCTCGACGAAGACTATAAGGATATATATAATGATATAGATAACGATTATCTATAGTATCCTTTCATGTTATTTATAGACAGCTTATACAATTATTTATTTTTTTACATGTCTTTATAGACAGCTCCTTCATGTACAGCATGTCTTGTTTCTTGTGTTACAACCGACTACTGCATGAGAGATGATCCAATTCTCTATATTCCCTCTCTCATCCATATCATCTCGTGTTTTACGTGATAAAATTTATAGACAATTGATGTTACACTATTGTATAGACCCTAACCACACCACTTGTACCGGTTTACTTGTTAATGTGATGCTCTTTGTAGGTTTATTGGGATTTCGTTATGTGTCACCCAGCATGTGACGCACTAAATGACAAGAACCCAATTATCTCTATAGTCCAAATTTGTTGTACTCTCTACTATTAAAAGAACCACTTCGTGGTGGGGGCAAGTCTGCCACCACACCACCCCGCACTGACATATAGGCCCCATTGTCGGTCACCAAAAACAAACCAAATGTCCCTATCCGTTGATGACTGCAAGCTTTCAATTTGATGCAGAGGGCCGAGAAGGAGGTTGGTTAGCCCCAATCACGTTGGTTAGCCCCAATCACCTTGCCTCGTCGCCCCGATTCCCAGCCCTCGGCCTCGTCCCTCCTCACCCTTCATGCACCCCTCCACCTCATGTGATCTAGGGTTTGGGCTCCCACCTCGCGGCACCACCGTCGCCCTCAGTCCTTATGTAACATCATGTTTTTGCAAATTTTTCAAAAATTAAAAGTTTGAAAAAAAAAATCAAAAGAAATCTCAGAGATCTCGTTCTTACCTCGGTTTGCGTGCCACCGCCTCTCCCAATCCCTGGCCGCTCTCCTGCCTGCTCGCCGACCACGAAGCGATCGTCCTGCGTCCCCTCGCTCGCCGCGCCGCTCTCTCTCTCGCCTGGCCCCGCCACCGCCTCGCGCCAACAAGCTTCCTCCTCCCTCGCCACCTCGCCGCTCGGTCACCTCCGGGCCTCGGACTGCACGCCGCTTCCTCTCGCCCTCCTCCCGCTCACGGCTATAAGAAGCCGCCCTCCCTTCCTCCCTTCCACTCCATCGCCTCCCGAGCCTCGCCCGCCGCCTCGCCTCCTCCTCCGGCGCCGAGCCGTTGTCTCCACCGGCTTCTCCTCGTCTTCCGGCCCGCCTCGGTGCCTCCTCCGCGCTCGTTGAGCCGCCGAGCTGAGCCTACACCCCATCGCCTCGGTTTTGCCTCCTCCACTGGGCGGCCATTGCCTCCCGCCTCCGGTCTCCGCCTCCGGTTCCTCCCACTGCCGCCGCCACTCCCGGCCGCTCCTTCCTCCGCCGCCTTGCCGTGGCCGTGCACCCCGCCTCCCCGCCGCTCCCTCTCCCTCTCTCTCTCTCTCTCTCGCGAGCGCGGAGAAAACGAGGCGTCGCGCGTCGTTTTTATCGCCGCCGCCGCGACCGACAGTCGGCCCGGCCCCACTGACAGTGGGCCCACCTGCACGATGTCGCCGACAGTGGGCCCCACCGCAAGACTGCTCGTGGACCTGTGGATCGGCTGCGGCGCGTGGACTCGGTCCATCGCTACAGTGCCATGGACCGCGCTCCGTGCGTGCCACATGTCGGCACAAGGGATTTTCTGATTTTCTGATTTAGTTTTTGATTAAAAAGTCATTTGAAAAGCTTTCAAAATTCATATCTTTTTTTTATAACTCCAAAAATTATGAAACCAGTTTCTAAAATTTTCTAAAATCAAGATCTTGCTAATGGCAATGGTCTTGTTCATTTTGGAGTTCATTTATTATGAGTTTGGTATTTATTTGATCTCTTTGCTGTTGTGTCTTTTTCCGTACTTTCGTCCGATTAGGGTTCGAAGACGCCGGAGACCTCAACTTCGATCAAGCTCAAGAATACTAAGACCTCACGCTTTAACCAAGGCGAGTCAATACTTTGATCATTCTGAGCCTACATTTTATGCAAACTATGTTTATTTAAAATATCAAAGTTGCATGCTTTACTTCTGTAATCAAATGTATGTTAAAGTTTAAGGTAGTTAAATACTCATTTGCTAATTAATTACTTATTAAGCCATCCTTTGATAATTGAATCCAGTATTCTTTGTCACCCTAGTAAATATATGGTAAATACTAGTATAGGTTGTACTTAAGCGACATGCTAGTCTTGCTTAAGTACCGGGACAATAAATGTCCCAATCATCATCCTTTAAACATGAAAAATAGTTTTGGGTAGTCATTGGATGTAGATGACTGATGTGTTGCGTTAATTGGTTTTCCTTCCCAAAAACCCTAAACAACTTGGTAGTACCACATCTGGACGGATGGAAAGAGTGGTGGGTACGGATGTAGCACGAGAATGGTTGGTATGTGGTATGAACCGTCAGATGAATTAATGACTTAATCTTGTCATGACCTCCTGTGTAAAACTAGTACAACCGCAAGTCTGCAAAGTGCAACTTGGCTTAGTAAAATTATTGAACCCTAAAAGTCATCCCACAACTGATGTTTAGAAGTGTGCAAGCGGCAGGACGTATGCTGTCTTGAGAGAGACACCGGGGAGGGTGAAGTTGCCCGCTGCGCTAGTCGTTGTGGCCAGAGCCATCTGCGTTAGTCGTTGGGGTAAACATCTCGCACAACTTATGGAATTGACCATAGGGGTGAGATGACGGAAGGGGCAAGGTAGTTTGAAACGCATCGTGATTTATCGCTCAACTACATGACTAAGAAATCATATGGGGTAACAAGTATGATTATCTCTTGTGGGTACAGTGTACAACCTTTGCAGAGTCTAAACTGTTTAAACAGCCGTGCCTACGGTCAAAGGCGGACATGGGAACTTAACCTGAGTTAGCTCTATTTGAAAAACCTTTGTGGGAGGAATGAAAATGTGGTGGGCTCATCTAGCCCCTGTTTTGGATTTTTCCTAGGTAGCCTTACCCAGTGTTGATACTCGGTGGATGTAATCGCTATCAAAATTAAGCATGAGGTGGAGGTAACCTCTACTGTTATTTATTATTGCACAAATACTCTCTTTAATAAAAATACAATTTGTTCAAAATGCTAAGTCATAGGACTTTGTAATTATGATACTTGAAAATGTTACTTTAGCAAATAAAAGAACATGAGCCATCCTTGTTAAGCCTTGCATGTATACTATTACATTCTGTGTGTTGGCTCGCGAGCACGGTAGTTGTGCTCATTCTCGCTCTTTCCCCCAAACCCTCAGAAGCAGGAAATATTGGAGATTTCGACTACTACGAGGAACCAGATGTCTGAAGACCTAGGAGTTCTTGAAGCGTAGTTTAGTCCTTAGTTGTTCTAGTCTCGCCCTAGTCTAGCTGACTCCGCTGGTATTTATGTGCATCCTATATTATCTGAGTTTTCGGGTAATATCGGATGTACATGTGTTTCCCCGCCGCTTATTCGTGGAGAGATGTGCCCTCACCCTTTTTGCTTCCGTTGTCGCTTCTGCTACTTTTGTAATGTAATCTTTTGGCCTGTTCGGCCTTCATTGTAAAATTTGACCCGATGCGGTCTATGTAAACTCTGATGTGTTAAATTAATGAATGGTATGGTTTTAGGCCATGTATGAAATGATTCAGTGATGTATCTGTGAGTGCTATCTACTGATCCAGGGAATAGCACAGTACTTTCACAGAGGATTCGGGATTAGAAAATTCGGGTCTGACACCTTACCCGGCCGCGCCCCAACTTGGTGATGAGGACATCGACCTGCGCGGCTACGCTGTCAACGTCACGGACAAGGCAACAAAGCATGTGCGGCTTAGTGACGAGGACGACCCAAGTGGCAGTAGAGCGCTTTCCCGACGCGTACTGAGCGCCACCTCTCACTGTCGCCAAGGGTCGCGCTGCATCCCAGGTCGACTAGCCGCTGTTGCCGAGCGCCACCCTACCTCTCGAATCCACCGACCACCGTGGCCCTTCACCAAGTGCCACCCTACCAACCACATCCACCAGCCCTATAACCATGGCTCAGATCCACCGGATCTGGGCCCGCAGGTTCGGATCTAGTGGTGGCCGGAGGGAAGGGAGAAAGGCAACGGCTTGCGAATGGGAGGAAGAGATGCAGAGAGAGAGAGAGAGAGAGAGAGTCTGGTGGTGGCCGTTGTTGCCGAGCACCACGCCGCATTCGGGATCCACCGGCCACTGTCGCTCGTCACAGAGCGCCGCCCTACCTCCCACATCCACCGACCATGTATCCATGACTTAGATCCGGTCAAATCTGGGCCCGCCGGCTAGGATCCAGTGGTGGCCAGGGGGAGGGAGAGAGGTGGTGATGGAGAGATAGAGGAAGGAGTCAGGTGGGAAAAGAAAGATAAGGGAGGAGAAGGAAAAAGGAAAGGGAGGATAGGGAAAGAAATTAAAAAAGGGAAGAAAAGAAAAATAAGAAAGAAAAAAAGTGGAAGGAAAAAATTTAGAATGTTTAGAATTTTCATCAGAACAGTAGTGAGAAAATTTCTGAGGTTCGTCTACTAGCAACTTGTTTGTTTACCTTTTTTTTCTTCCTCTTTTGTGTATAGAAGTAGTGGTGGACAGCTGGATACAATGGGAATTTTGTGCATGGCACTAATATTATTTGAGTTATATTTGTTGGGCATTTGGTTTATTTAAGATCTGTTGTAACAAAAATACCATATAAATATTTTACAATAAATGGTGGCGTTTCACTCCTACGTCCGCCTTTCACCTCTCTAAGAAATCTAACAAAAAACAAGAAAAAATATCTCCTAACAAAGAAATTAAATTCAATACAAATTGTGACGTGTGTCACAACGAAGCTCAACTGGACGAGACAGTGAAGCCAAGAGCTAGGTGTAGGTTGAGCATGGCGTCAAAGGTGTGACGCCTGCTGGTTTGGAGCTCGGCCAAGCGAGGAGGAGCCGTGGGCGTGTTGCAAGCTGAGCCTAACGACGACAACCCAATGTGCTGAGTAATATGATATTCATGGAGATCTACTTCATGGTTTAAGCTGGTTACTAAAGTGACTTTATCTGTCTTGATCCAGTTGAACAATCGGATTGACGTTTTATTGTTTTACTTGGTGGGCCTTGGAGTTTGTAAGTAGAATATATCCATACGCATAATTTTGAGTCAGCTGAAGAAGATCTATTGTTTAGCATGATTGTTTCTTTACTTGTTAACTATCAGCATGGAAACAAAGGAATATCTAGTGCATTTGCATATGCAGACAATCTTTTTGGCCGAGCTGGGTTGCTTCTTTTACTTTAATTTTCACTGAAGAGGCTTTGGTTAGTAAACTCCTTGACAAGGATATGATAATCCTCAATTAATTACTTATTTATAATTCAAATCATAGACAACGACATCTTCATATTATTCACAAGTATACCCCTTGACTGGGTGGTCTTAAGTTTTTCTATGACTACCCCGTGGTCATAAACTTTCCTACGACTATATTATGGTCGTAAGCCTTTTTCTACGACCACTTTGTGGTCGTAAACCTTTTCTCTGACCAGGTCAGTTACAACCACCCTGTAATTGACAAGGCCTGCAGACATGTAGTCCCAGTCGATTAGGGAATCGGATATATCGTGTTCAAACACACAGGGCAAATAGTGTACGCTTTTATTTTCTAAAATAACTGCACGAATAAGACTCCTGTCTCTGACGATAATTGCTAGGCGGTGTGAGGGTGTTATCTCTCTAATAGTAACCTCCATTAACTTGCTTGTTATACCAAACGTCGAGGCTCCTCTTGGCCTAGAGAAACTGCCACCTCTTCATGCGCTATAAAAAGGTTGAAGTCAGAAGACAGAGGGGAGGATCAAGAACAGGAGACATTAGGCTTAGTCTTCTTCTTGATTGTAATTTACATACTCGATACAACAACAAAGGAGTATGATTGTTATTCTCTCTAGAGAATGCATAAACCTATATAAATATCTGTGTCATTCTCTGTGTGGTTCTAATTCTATGAGACCCCCCGAATATTCCTTTGTAAGATCGATAGTTGGCGCCGTCCATGGGGAGTTCTCTTATTTTGTTTTCAACTCTGATGGTTCAATGGCAGGAGAGTGGAACGAGGAGAACTGGTTCGATCTGGCTGACTACACAGAACTCGACATGGATGCCTGCTACGAATACGAGCAAAGCATTATTTCGTCTGATGGCTATGCAGCCTCCAAGGATATTTCACCAGACCCAGGAGACCACACCACAGACAAGGTGGATAAAGGATATTTCTCCCCCCCCCACAACATTACGTCCATATGGGGAACCTGGTTCCTCATAGGGCAAGGGTCAATCCGACCATAATCAAGACTGCACAAAGATAAGTACATAACATAGTGAGGGCTCCCCCTCCAAATGTTTGAGTTCATCTGAGGATGCCAGATCTAATATGACAAGTCTTGGAATCCATCATTCTGGGACTCCACTAGTATCTGGTAATCGTCACCCTTCGGTTACCCCCACGAAGTGTGTGGTCGAACCTACTCTTCCTACGGATTCGACCATACCATTGCAGGGCTCACCTTTGGATGGAAACGGTTATAACCCAGAATTCCCCTTTTTGGAGGGGATTGCTCCATGTCATGAGGCATTGTCGTTCGACTACACCTTGAGCCAGGAGGACTCAGGAACAAGTGAAAATCATATCCGGATGTCTTTGTCCTCCCCTCAGATCCTAATATCTCCCCGAGAGGCATGACTGGGGATGCTTCCCATCACTCACTCACTTCGAGCTCTCGTAGCGATGGTAAGGACACCTCTGGCGATGAACAAGATCCTTCATGAGTGTGGGAAAATCCTAGAAATGATCGCTCTCAACTGAGGCAAACTCAGATGTGGATGATCCCGATATCATCAGGAGAAGGAGAATTGCAACCCAAATAAATTTACCTGGGCGCATTCAGTACCGGTCAGAGGAAGCTCAAGAACAACAACATACAAACGACCTGATAGATAATCCAACTCAAAAGCTTTGACAAAGACCCGACTATGACCTGTTTGCTGAAGAGATTGCATGAAGGCTTCAGGGCGCGATGGCCAAGCTTGAACAAACTCACCAACATCATTCTAGAGGTCGTACCGGAACGACTCCATCGAACATCAGTCGTTCGAATGACTCACCTCATGGAGATCGGCACGACAACAAGCCGGGTTGCTCCCCTAACCATAACTCCAATCGGAGAAGAATTCTTCGAACATCTGATGATCAACAAGCTCTTAGGGAAGGTGATCGTTCACCACTCCAACCGAGAAATCTGCAATAGCAGATGGAATACAAGAAGTATTGCCCTCATAGGATTGAGACCTATCATAGGTCAGGTCCTTCGGCCACTAGGTATCATCGAGTATGATCGCTTGGTGACGTCAACCCTTCTTTCCCACAAATAAGGCATCATTACATTATTACCGGATGTCGGGCATTCTCGCCTGATCTCTGAGCAGTTCACTGACCGCCGCAGTTTTTGACTAGTGAACATGGAGAAGTTTGATAGGTCATAGAATCCCATCGAGTTTCTCCAGATCTATACGACTATTGTTCGAGTAGCAGGATGAGTAGAGAACGTCATCGTAAATTACCTTCCTACTTTGCTCGAAGGATCTGCTCAGTCATAGTTGCTAAATCAACCACTGGATTCAATCTATCCATGGCAACAACTTTGTGATCTTTTACTGGCTAATTTCCAAGGCACATACAACCGTCCCGGAAAGGAGGGTGACTTGCACAGGATGAGACAGAATGATCATGAGACCTCGCGCTAGTTCATCAGGTGCTTTTGTCAGGTTCATCATTCTATACCTGAGGTTTCTGACTCTTCTGTTATCAGAACCTTTAAGTAGGGAGTTCGTAGTAGAAGGATCATAGATGGCATCACTTTAAATCGTTTAGCTACTATTGCAGAGCTCTTTAAGATGTTCGATCGACATGCGACTACTGCTAAAGCAATCGAGTGGAATAGAACCATTCATCGAGATGATAAAAATCCTCAAGAAGCTGGCGAAAGTAGCAAAAAGAATGATAAAAAGGCCAAAAAATCTAAGGACAAGACCAAAAGCCTAAAGTCAATAGTTCCAAGAAAGTCTTGGCTGTAAGCGAAAAGGAGCCTTGAAGTTTCAAGCCATACTCCGATCGGGGCAAGAGCAAACGCCCTGAACAGAAGAATTACAAGTTTAGATGGCGCCCTTTCCATAAAAAGGAAGGACATGACCTTCCCAACTGCCATGTTTTCCAACGAAAACACGAGGACTATTACACCGGCAAAGCACCTCGTCCTACACTTGAGGAGATAGGACAAACAAGTGGTCGAAAGCAATCGAATGACGACGAGGACATGTCGTTCCAAGATCTGAATCACACCATAGATCATATCTATGGAGGATCTTTGGCATACGAGTCAAAACGACAGCTCAAGGCTGTCGAACGTGAGGTAAACTTCATTGACCCTGCTCTTTCCAATAAATTACCGAAGTGGTCAGAAGTCATCATCTTTTTCGAGAATGGTGACTGTCTTATCCCTTCTACTCGACTAGGTCAGTTTCCAATCGTGGTCGAGCCCACCATCAACAATTGTCGAGTAAATCAAGTATTAGTTAATGGTGGCAGTTAATTAAATATTATGTTTACAAGTGCCTTGGACAAGATGCAAGTTCTTGGGACAAATGTAAAACTAGTACGATACTCATTTCATAGGATCGTACTGGGGTCTTCGGCCAAACCTATTGGTCAAATATCTCTTCCTGTAACGTTTGGTTCTCTAAGCAATTTCAGGACAGATAAAGTCTCCTTTGACGTGGTCAGTTTTGATATGACATACAATGTCATACTCGAATGACCAACTTTGGCACGATTCCTAATGGATGCTCATTATGGCTATCAAGGTCTTAAGATATCAGGTCCCAAAGGAGTGATCACATCCATTGTGACAAAAAGGATGGTGCTTACATACCGAAAATCCCTCAAGATGGTTGGCTAGATATCAACTCGAGAAGCAAGCAAGGGTCGGCCTTCGACCAAACAGTCAAAGACTAAAACTGCACCAATGACAAACGATCAAATTAAAGAAGTTCTGCTACACTCAAAGGAGCTTTCAAAGACTGTTCGTATTGGGGTTACTTCCGATCCTAAATAGGAAGACACCATCGTCACCTTCCTCTGAGCTAACGCAGAGGTCTTCGCGTGGCAAGCAACCGGCATGCCCAGAGTCCCTAGGGAGGTGATTGAGCATAGGATTGGAGCCGAACCTGTAACTAGAATAACAACAGAAGCAGGTAAAAGGTTCGTGATGAGAAGCGTGATTACTCGATCGGAGTTCCAAGTCAAATAATCACAGATAATGGTAAACAATTTTCAAGTACAAAATTACAAGAATTTTGCAATGAGTTGAGTACCAAATTATGTTATGCCTCTGTCTCCCACCCACAAAGTAATGAGGCAGTCGAAAGAGCGAATGGACAAATTATGCAGGAATCAAAACTCAAGTCTTTTATCAGCTTATAAAGCGTTCAGGGGCTTGGGTAAAAGAATTACCCTTAGTATTATGGGCAAATCACACGACTGCTAGCCAGCTTATAGGTAAAACACCATTTTTCTAGTTTTTGAGGGTTGAAGTCATGCTTCCACCAGAACTAAAGATTCAGTCAACAAGGGTCGAAAATTTTAACGATTCTAACCAGGAACAACTTCGAGTAGATGACATCAACCTACTCGAAGAGAAGAGAAGTCAAGCCTTAATCCAACAAGCCCTGCGCAAATACTACGATCCTAAGATTCAGCCTCGCGGCCTTGCTGTAGGTGACTTAGTATTGAAAAATATCCAATCCTAGTTAAATCGGAACAAACTTTCCCCTAAATGGGAAGGTCCGTACATAGTGGTGAAGTTACGCGATCAGGTTTGGTACGACCTGCAATGGAAGATAGTCGAATCCTCTCCAACTCTTGGAATATCGACCAGCTACGCAAATTTTATGTGTAACTCTGTATTCTCAATAAAGTTTTAATTTTCTTCAATCTTTATTGTCTTATTTTGAGCAGTGCTTTGATGATTTTTTTACCATATTTCAACACTTAGTTTTCATTACACTGGTCGAAGCAAGATGACATCACCTAGTCCAAGTCTTTCCTCTCTGCACGTGGTCTTGCCCACTGGATGGAATTTCCTAGTGTCTACTCGTTCCTAACTTTTACTGTCAATACAAAGAAACTAGGTTCAAAAAAATCTAATCGAAATTATTTCAAACAAGCTCTTTTCAACTTAGTTTATTTCTTCATTCTTTTTTAAAAAAATTCTCTAAGTGGAGTATACTTTTATAATTTATTCGACACTTTTTGGTAAACTCAATTAGTTCAAACTGGTCAGAGAAAGACACAACACCTAGTTGAAGTCTTTTCCCTCTGCATGTGGTCTTGCCCACTAGAAAGAACTTCCTAACATCGTACTATTTCTGACTCTTGCTATCAGGATAAAACTGTTGAGTTCACTAAGAAAAGGTTGAACGAATTTTTACGGTACTCCAATCGTTTGTCCAACTCATGTTGGCATTCTTGATTTGATTAATATGGTTGGAAAATGTAACTCCACTAGTCGAAGTTTTTCCATTATGCGTGTGGTCCTGCCCACTAGAAGGAACTTTCTAGTGTCGACTTGTTACTAACACTTGCAACCAGTACATGATAATAGAAATTGACAACTAAAGTCGGACAAACCTTTTTTAAGCAAACCCTTTTTCACACTATTTACATAGTTTATATAAATAAACTAGGCAAATAATCGGGGGCTAAGATAAAGTTATACATATAACTTCAATTCTTAGTCTTAAATTCAATTTCTTTTTTCTATTCATTATCTTATGAGCTACTGACTACTCGATGAGATAATTTGAAGGAAAAAGAAGGATTATATTTGTCGACGATCGAGTCACCGATCTTACGAAATAAAATAGAAGAAAATGACAAAGAGTTCTTGGAAGATGATGGGATTGCTCTTTATTGCTATGATCTAGATCCTTTACAGGGGGTGCCCTTGACAAGGCAATGGACTAATCCTAATTACACTAAGCGTAGTGCTTGCTATGCTAATGCTTCAGATGAAATTCAATCGTCTCTTGATCTTCCGAATTGGATTCCGCTTCTCCTTCGATCCCCCTTCTGCCATTCTTGTTCTTCCTTAAGTAGTTGATGGAGTGGCAATAGTTAATCCTGGAAGAGGCGCCTGTTGGAAGTATCGCGACTGGTCGGAGTGACGCAACAGTTGATAAAGTATCAACCGTTCGGCGGTTGATGTCTAAGAGACACTAAACTGCACAGTAGTTTGTTGCTAGTGTCTCAAGATTATAAAACATCGCGTGGTATGGAGGCAATATGACATGTGCTCCATTCATTCCACGGTAAGAAGTATGCTTGGAGCAAAATCCATATGCCATTTCATTGTTTGTACGAGCAGTTATCTGGTCGGGGACTAGGTACAGAACCTTATTCGACTAGGGTACTTGTAAGTAACCTCTAGAATCTTTACGACCACAGAGGTCGTTAGCCTCAGGGGTTACGACTCATACGACACACAGGGGTCCTAGACCTAGGGTTTTTGATTCTTACTACCACGGGGGTCGTAGTCTTAGGGGTTACGACCATGAAGACATATGGTCTTTTAATTATGTATTAAAGTAATACAAAAATATTTTAATCCTTGTCAGCTAGCCCCTGAACTTTAAATGAATTGGGTGTGTGAATGCTTTTTCCCGATGAAGTCATATCGGGCAGACCCTCATTTAATGCCGTGAAATACGAGGTGGTACGTATTCACTTTAAAATTGAGAAACTGCCTTGGAAACTAAAGAGTTTGTTGTGTCCATTGGACTTTTGGGTAATTCTCTAAGTGCAGTTATGGAACCGCGGCTATAAAATCCCTTCGGCACAGGGCTTTAGGGTTTTTACACCTCCTGCTTTCTCTTTTCATCCTCTGAGAGAAGGATCACCTCCAACCTCCTTTTGTCTACAACCTTATACGACCTTTTTTCTTTCATCCAATACCCAACCATGTCAAACTTGATCACCAACTGGTCGGTTTCAGTTCTAGGCGAGAGGAAGCTTGAAGCCTTGGAGAAGATTGGGATGCTTCAGGATAGGAATCTGATTTCTTGGAGATCAGCGGCCGGAGAGTACTCTCCAAGGTGTGGAGATGGGAAAATCCATGTTTTCCTCACATATATCAAATGCGGATTAAGGTTCCCGATTCACTCATTCCTCCCCCACGATGTTGGAGCACTATAGAGTCGAATGGGTGAACCTTACCCCAATGCTATTACCAATCTCAGCATCGTCGTCTACCTCTGTGAAGCGTACTTAGGTATTTTCACAGATCCAGAGCTCTTTAAGTACTTCTAAAGGATGGCAAAATCGGGGAAGACGATGGGGGCGCCGGGAGAGTGCACCTTACGTATCCACGAAGGAAAATCTAATGAGTACATCTATATGTACTCAAAGTCTTCGTGGTCATCATGGAAGAACAACTGGTTCTATATGATGGCCACTAAAAAAGACAGCCTTTACCATACGGGTAAAACGGCGGTCGAGAATCCAGAATGACGCTCCATCGTGAAAAAAGAGGGAAAGGTGGGGAGATGGGTGGAAGCCATCCAAGTCCTTAGTATCAGGGGTTTAATCTCCTAGCACGTAGTAAGGGATTTCTCCATGCGCTGGATTAGCCCCTGAAGGCCCGAGCACATTCGATGCTATAGTATATTGGTCGCGATGACGCGACCAAAGATTCCTAGGAGGGTAAGTCATAAAAGATTTCGATCGGTTTTGTTTAACTGGCTGATTACTTTTGTAACACTAAAGTCTCTCGTTCATTCTTATAGCCCTTTCTCTTGATGAGGTTAGAAACCGGATCAAAATGATCTACGCCAGGGAGCCTGATGAGAAGGTTGATTTCCCCCAGATTTTAGCTATTGTTTCTGCAAAAGAGCGAGTCGAGAGGCTTAAGGTAAAGATATCAACCATCTTTCACCATTTATGTGTTTTTTGATCAGTTTACCATAAATATTCTTTGATATGTAGTCTGTTGGATTAAGGATCAATGAGGCCACCGAGAGTTGAGCCAATTGACACTCTGACCACTCCTACGACCACCCGAGAAGGTGGTCTTACAGAGGTAGGTAACCGAACAAAAATGTATATTCTAGATGAATAATTTTTGTCTCCTACCTAAATTTAGTTGTTAATTAGGCGGTTGTCGTGGTCTCGAAAGTGGTTGCTTACGACCAGTCAGTTGCTACTGAAGCAACCGTTCGTGAGGCCGACGAAACCACACCATCCGACCCTATGGCCAGGGATCTTATTCTCGACCAGCTGGTCGAGAATATTTTTTTCGACCACCAGTTGGTGGATGCGAGGGGTTTAACCAACCCTACTGATTTCAGATCGATGAAGTCGGTTGAAAATAAAAGGAAAGTGATCGAGTCAGACTTTGTTTCAGCGCACTCCAAAATAAAGACCAAGAAAATAGGGTATGTATACATGGAAAGGAAATCTATGTAAATACTTACCTCTAGTGTTTCTAGAGTTTTGAACTTCTATTCTTCTTTATAGATCCTCTGGTGTTCCGGTCGTTTTCGACCAGAGCATCCTCCAAAGAAGGTTACTGAGGAAAAAGAGGTTGGGCTAGCCCCGGAGCAGGTGACAAAGCCAATGCCTGTTCAGGAACCCGTGGCGGCTCCAGCCCCACCTATGGAGGTGGTGGTGTCTGAGGAATCCCAGCAGGCTTCAACCTCTTCTGGGAAGTCTCCTCTTCCTGTCAGTTTCCCTTGTCACCTTCGAGTTTTTGACAATAAAGAACTTGATGAGGCTTTGGGGAAGGACATCGGATCGTCATTCAAAGATGAGTCCTGATTCTATTTTTTTGTGAATATAATAACATGGCAATGCAGGTAAACTTCCACGACCACTTTTAATAACCTTTCCCTTTAAATTTTATCAAAAACTCAAAGAAGTCTGCTATTTTTGTAGCATCTCGTGGAAAACTTCACTTTGGTCGGAGGACTGACCCAGCGAGTAAAAGTATTGGAGGAAAAGAACTCCGAATTAGAAAGTAAGTACATTTTCATATCTTCTCCTCTCGTTTTACCATCTGGCTCCTTTTCTGTTGATTAACTTTTTTCTTTACCATACTTGATAGATTCGGAGAAGCTTACAAAAGAGGTTATGGCAAAAGAAGCCATAATAGCAAAACTTGAAGAGGAATGCCAAAACAAGCACCGGTTGATTAAATATCTGATGACCAGACACAAGGAAGTCCTTGAGGCTATCGAGAAGAAGGTTGAAGGTAACCAGTCGTAGACTCGGCTAATGTACTATCTTTAATTGTTTGTATTTATTCTTTGGTCTACTCGTGCAAAGAAAACTCAAGCATTGAAGAGACCAGAAAAAGCACTTGAGTTTGAACGCGGTAAGGAGGCAGCTTTTGGGCATAATCTGGAAGAGAAGGTCAAGGCCTTCAACAAGATGCTCTTTGATATGGGATCGGGAATGCAACTGCCCAGCTTAGGAGATCCCATGGAGAAGATCAACTTCCTTGGCCAACAACTTGAAGATCTTAGAAGTTTGCTCAAAACTACTTGGGAGAACCATGCACATACTTTATTTGAAGCTGTCAAAAATGGAGTCAGTTTTGCTTTGGCAAAGCTGAAGGCCTCCGACCCCACCATAAATCTCCAAGTTGTTGAGGAAGGCTTCAACTGCTCGGGAGATGATGCAACCAAACTTTTTGAGGAAATAACACCTCTCGAAAATAAGGTTGCGAAAAAATGGAAGTCGGATCTCCGACACGCAACGATCAGTCTGGTGATCCTAAAGAGTAGATTATTGTAATATGAGAAGTATGAATCTAAAAACTCACCTTTCTTTCATCAATAAAGTCTTTTGTTTATCCCTTTGACTTATGAAGTACTCATATATTTCCTAGCCCTCGACTGCTTATATAGTAGATCTTTACTAAACAAGTTGTATGCCAAGAATAAGAGTAAAAGTCACGACCACTATTGAGAGTATGTACTGATTTTATGATAAAAACTACTCGTATTAATACTCGAAAATCAACTGTAGTCGGAACTGGTATGTGACTTCAACTAGTTGTAGATTACATGGTCGGAAGATAAGACTTATCTTGATGAGGAAAAAAATGTAAGGATGTATGCAATAAACGATAAGTAGTTTTATATATATGTAGTATCCAAACTGGTCGTAATGATTGCTAAGAACTGAAGACATGAGAAATACCCCGCGAAATGTGCTCATGCTCAAGTCCGACTAGCAGTGAAGATCGTAGGAAAAGAACCGTCGCTAGGAAGCTCCTTCCAGTGGGCAGGACCACGTGTGGAGAGGAGAGACTTCGACTGGGAGGTTTTCCGTGTCTCAGCCAGTACCCAAACAAGAGTAGAACATAATGTTCAAGTGAAGAAATGTAGTCTCTAAAATCTTAAGCATAGAAATCACTATATGTATTTGTTTGTGTTATACTCCATGTACTCGCATGTTTCTTTAAGAAATGAGTGTTGTCGCGCATGAGAACCATTGACATAATGGTCACGACTAGAACCATTGTGGCGTTTGACTTAGATATCTGAGCCAGAGAGTAACATAGATCCTTTTAAAGGATATCGGAGAGAAGTTGGTCTTCTCCGACTAGTGTAAACAACAAATAGTAGGCAAGTAGAGTTTGGGTACAAACATATAAACAATATCACTCATCGAAGAAAATAAAGAAATGATAAAATTTATTGAAATATGAACAAATGTAAAAATACACTTGTACAAAGAACTTGCGCAATTGGTATATATTCCAGGAGTTTGACAAAACATGCCCGTCTGACATAGCTTGTCGTACCGAACCAGGTCTAATGACTTCAATCATAGTGTATGGACCTTCCCATTTTGGGAGAAAGTTTGTTGCGATTAGCCTGGCTTTGAATTTGTCTGAGAACCAGATAACCTACAGCTAGGCTGTGAGGTTGCACCTTACAACTGTGATACCTTCGCATGGCTTCTTGGTAAACCGTCGATCGTATTAGGGCTTGGTTTCGTCGTTCCTCAAGAACATTAATATCATCGCGTCGTCGTTCTTCATGATCGTTAATGTTGCAACAATCAGTTCGAGCAGAGCTCATTTTCAGTTCCGAAGGAAGCATGGCTTCAACACCGTAAACGAGAAAAAATAGTGTTTCACCGGTCGCACGACTGGTCGTGGTTCGAAAGGCTCATAATACATAAGGAAGTTCTTGAACCCAAGCTCCTGACCATTGTGTTAACTGGTCGAACACTCGGCATTTCACCCCTGGCATTATGATCTCATTGGCTCTTTCAACTGCTTCGTTGCTCTGTGGGTGAGCAAAAAAGCGAAATGTATCTTGATACCTAGATCCTTACAGAATTCCTGAAAATTTCCACTAGAGAATTGGGCACCGTTATTTGTGATTATACGACTGGGTACACCAAATCGTGTGATCACATTTTTTGTGAGAAACCTCTTAGTGGCTTCAGTTGATATTTTAAGAACTGGCTCGGCTTCTATTCATTTTGTAAACGTGTCAATTATGACAAAAAGGAATTTGAAGCCCCCGGGTGCTCTTGGAAAATGTCCCAAAATGTCTAGTCCACAGGTTGCAAAGGGCCAAGAAAGAGGTATTGTTTGCAAACCTTGTGTCGGCTGATGTACTTATCGATTATAAAATTGACATTGTACGCACTTCGTCACGATCTCTTTTGCATCATGAAGGGCAGTTGGCCAGTAGTATCCTTGCCTGAAGGCTTTACCAACCAGTCTTCTATAGGAATGATCCGCTCCACAGACTCCTCCATGAATATCGCATAGCAACTCAATGCCATCCGTTTGAGATATGCATCCCATCAACACTGCGTGAGATCCTCGTTTATACAAGGTACGTTCGATCAGAGCGTATGATTTATCTTTTCAAGGAATACGATCAACCTCTAAATTATCTTTAGGAATAATGCCATGATGAAGATAATTGTAGATCGACGTCATCAAATATCTACCGGGGTCGTGCATGACAACCTCCTATGGAGAATCCATGTTCACATGATCAATTTGTGTGACCTCTATCGGAATATTTATGTCCTTGGAATGCTCGACCACCGAGGGTGAATTGAGTTGCTTGAGAAAAATTCCAAGCAGGACAGGAGACCTTGTGGAGGCCATCTGTGCCAACTGGTCTGCCATAAAGTTTTCCTTTCTAGGAATGTGTTGGATCTGGAAACCGAAGAAGTGCTTTTTGAGTTTTCGTACTTCCGCCAGATAAGATGACATCTTGGTACTTGAGAATTGATACTCTTTCCCCACTTGATTCGTTACTAGTTAAGAATCGTCTTTCACTAGTAATCTACGAATCACGAGCGCTCTGGCTGCTTACATCTTGGTACTTGAGAATTGATACTCTTTCCCCACTTGATTCGTTACTAGTTAAGAATCGTCTTTCACTAGTAATCTACGAATCACGAGCGCTCTGGCTGCTAGGAGTCTTGCAAGAAACCTTCATATTCTGCCACATTTTTTGTTGCAAGAAAGTCTAGCCGAATGGCCTATTTGATATATTATCCAGTAGAGGATATTAGAATGACTTCATCTCTCGAGCCTTTGAGCATCAAGGAACTGTCAAAGTACATTGCCCACTCATCGTGGTGTTCATACTCGGGCCCTAGGTGGGTTCAGGGTTTGTTCATTCGGCAATGAATTCTACTATTGCCTGGGACTTGATTTCTATTCGTGAGATGAAATAGAGGTCGAACGCCTCAAGCTCAATCGCCTATTTTGCTATTCGTCCCGATGATTCCCTGTTTTCGAGAACTTGACCAAGGGGATATACGGTTGGTACGACCACTTTGTGGGCTTGAAAGTAATACCTTAGTTTCCTTGAAGACATAAGGAGACCATAGAGCAACTTTTGTACCTATGGCTATCTTTCCTTAGGTCCATGTAAGACATCGCTTACGTAATACACTGGTCATCGGATGTTGTCACATTCTACGACCAGTACACCACCGACTATTTGCGGCATTTCATCCACGTAAATCAGCAATATTTCTCCCGATCTTGGAGAAACTAAGATCGGGGTACTCGTGGTACTTCTTAAGTTTTTCAAACGCATCGTTCGCTTCCCTAGTCCACTTGAAACTTCTCTGTTTCTGAAGAAGTTTGAAGAAAAAATCCTTTCTCGCCTAACTGTGCTATGAAACGACTTAACGTCGCCATACACCTGGTTAGTTTTTGGACTTTCTTCTTTATGGTCGGAGGGTGCATCTAGCTAATGGCCGATATTTTTGCTTGGTTTGCTTCAATACCTCTAGACAAAACTAGGAATCCAAGAAGCTTTCCCAAAAAAATATCCAAACACACACTTCTCTGGATATAAATTAAGGTTATGTCTTCTTAAGTTATTGAAAGTCTCGTAGATCAGAAATATGGTCGCTAGCGTCGATGATTTTCACGACCAAGTCATCAACATAAGTTTCTAGATTTCGACCTATCTAAGGATTAAATATTTTTTGTGTCAATCTTTGAAAAGTTGCATCAGTATTTTTGAGACCAAATGGTATCTTAACATAGTTGTAAGTATCATATGAAGTGATGAAGGAAGATTTCTCTTCATATTTACTCATATTAATCTGGTGGTACCCTGAGTACATATCTAAAAAACTTAACAACTCACACCCAGAAGTAGAGTCTACAAGCTGATCAACGCATGGAAGGGGAAAGTCATCCTTCAGACAAGCTTTATTAAGATCTGTGAAGTCAATACACATTCGCCATTTCCCATTGCTTTTTCTAACCATTACAGGGTTGGCGAGCCACTCTGGGTGATCGACTTCATGAATAAATCCCACCTTGAGGTGCTTATCGATCTCCGACTGGATTGCCTCCTTTCGATCGGGTACGAAACGTCTTAGCTTCCGCTTGATCGTTTTTTTTTGTCAAGCTATAGAGCTAGCCTATGCTCGATCACCTCACTAAGGACTCTGGGTATGTCGAACGCCTACTAGGCGAATACGTCCTGATTTGCTCGGAGGAAGGAGACAAGCGACTCTTCCTATTTGGGGTCGAGTCCTGCCCCGACCAGTACCTTTTGGGTAGAAGCATTAGCATTTCTCAAGCCAGACGGTGCGTTGGTGCTTTCCAGAGGAGCACCTTTGCCGAGTGGTACCTCCTTGGTCTGGTCGAAAGGCATTGGGTTTATCTTTGGCCTCAAGTGCTTGACCTGCATGGTAAGCGGATTAGTTTATCTGGTCGGAAGCTCATCGACCAGTTCTAAGGATTTTTTTATCATATGCATAAGCCATTTTTTGATCTCCTCGAATCGTGATAACTCCCTTCGGTCCTGACATTTTTAAACTTTGATAACCGTAGTGCGTGGCTATCAGAAACTTTGCTAAAGCCTGACGACTGAGGATTCCATTGTATGCGGTTTCGAAATCTACCACATCAAATGGAACCTTTTCTGTTCGAAACTTGTCGGGTCTTCTGAATGTGACCGGTAGCGACAACTATCCTATCGGTTTAGCGGTAGAACCAGGAACTATGCCGTGGAAGGCATATTTCACGGGTTTTACCTCATACTTGGGAATCTTCATCTCTTCCAATGCTCCCACAAATAAAATATTTAAAGAGCTACCCCCATCTATTAAGAATCGATTAACTTTACAATTGTTATTAGTAGGTTCAACTACGATATGAAACCTACCTAGTCGAATCGACGGGATGGGGCAGCCTTCTTTGCTGAAGGAGATTACAGTTTCCAACCACTGGGACGGCTAGACAGTGATCGGAGACTCGACAAGGTTCACTTCCCATTCCACGGCCTTCAGATAACGTCTTGACTCATACGGGAGGATCCACCAAAAATCATATCGACTGCATTTTGCGGCTCCTGGTACTCCATCTCTTCATCGCCATATTTGTCCTTCTTAGAGCTTGGTTATCAGAGTTCTGTTATAGAGGGGAAGGGACCTTTACCTGAGTAGTAATCCTCCAGTTTCTTTTGCCAAGCTCGGTAGGTGCGCAAAATCATGCCCTGCTACCCGGTGAAGTGGACACCACTTCTTACTTTTCTTGTAATCACTGGTCGGAGCCTTAGCCTTGTTCCAACCAGTGAAGTCTCTCTTGCCCTTGGTAAACTTCTCAGGAATCGCAAGGACCTCCTTGTTATCGGGTTTGCAATTCTTCTTATTCTTGAGAGACTTCTTGCGCTTATTCTCTTGCTTCTCTTGGTCGAACTGGGGATTTTTATCTTTTTGGTCAATAGCATCGCACCATTCGACCGCATCACTAGCAGTTGCTGTAATATTCTGAAAAAAATAATAATAATTTAATTAGTTAAAGAATTTAGGGCTTGTGCGTAATTAAAGAATTTAGTATACGTGGAAATAGGATAATTCAGAATTTTTTTAAGAGCTGTATAAATAGTGGTGGGTTTTCTAGAAACCCTAATAATCTTATTTTCCAAGCGCGCGCACAGCTTTTCTCACGGGAGCCGCGCGCCGCCATGACTTTTTTTTCCTTCTCGCTGCTGCGCGCGTGGTCGCTTTCTTACGCGAAGCATCGCTATTTCTTGCGTTGTCGCGAAGCTGGAAGCCGGATCGCGCGCGCGTCGCCTTTGAGCGCTGATGTTCTTCGCTTTTTTCTTTGCATTTGGATCGCCGAAAGTCTTTGCTGCTGCGCCGAGAGTTCTTCTTTGTTTCCTGCGCTACTGAAGCGGCGAAAGCTGCGCACTTTGTCTTGCGTGAAGCCTGCCGCCGGCCCATCTGCCGCGCTGAGGAGACGTCATAGCCACTTTGTCAGCGTGGAAGCCGCCACACGCTCTATTTGGTGCGAGTATCTTTTTTTTTTCTTTTCTTGCCATGACCACTTCTAGTCCTAGTAGCCGCATGCATGCAAAGTTAGTCTGTGTTGTTAGCTGATTGCATGTTTTCCATTGTCTTCCGTGACTAGAAGTTTGGTGCCCGTTAGTTCTCTTGTTCATGAGCTCTCATCAACAGAGAGATCCATTAGGAGATACTAATTAGTGGTTATTTGGTTTGGCCATAGAATATTTGTGCATGCATGATTAAATAAGTAGAGATCCGATTTCTTGTCGGTAACAATCTGAAATTTTGTATTCTCTCTGTTTATCTAGATTAATTAGAGAGGTTTTATAATTTTTCTAATAGAGAGGTCGATTAATAGATCCGTTAGCCTGCTGTTCTGTTGTACGATTTATTCGGGTATCTTAATGGCAAATTTTGGAAATATCATCTACTAGTTAATTGTAGATAATGTCGATAGCTTTCTTTAGCATATTTTAGCATGTCAATCGGACAAGTAGAATTCGAGTTGTGATTTTCGGAAGACCGCTATTTTTACGGTTGTCGTCTTTCGGCGCTGTTTTGGTAGACTGTAGATTAAAAATAGTAAATAGCTTAATTAGAGTTTTTTATCTACATGAAAGTTGTAGATAATTGTCCAATGGTTCTGTAGAATCTGAGAACGCGAATTTTGGTTGAGTAAAACAAAAGTTATGAATTTAGTAAGACTGCTGTTCCGAAGCGGACAGATCGGTTTTCTGGGCTAGAAACGGAGGGTTAGATGATTTAATTAGAAGACCTTGTAATCTAAGAAAATGTGGAGAATTTTATGAAGAATCCAGAATAGGGTGGTTTGTGGTGATCGGACTTTTGAGTCAAAAGTTACGCTCTTTTTAGTAACCGGACAGCTTTAGGTAACTATTCGGTACCGGCGTAACGTGGTATATTTGGGGACGTGTAGGAGCGATGTCGATTGATTGTTGTTCTTATGATGCTGTAGCTTGTATTGAAATTTGTGTATTTAATGTAGGAGAGGCGTCGTACTTGTTGCCATCTGCTAGTCAAATTGTGCGTCGCAACTAGTAAAGGCAAGTGCATGGTAGACAGCGATAAATGATTGATCACTGTTTTCTTTATCTTCTATTACCATTATTGTTGTGCTTTTATTTTGTTTAATTGCAAGCAATGGAATGGTATGAATTTATATTGTTAATGGACATGATGAAAAGTTGGATATGATGTTTATGATGGAGTTTGCATGTTTGCATTCATAAGCATCTTTGCATATGAGCGGTGATCATGAATGATCACAACTCCACGGAGTGGAGGAGGTCCCGATCCTTATGGAGGAGCGGGCTTGAGAGTGAATGTTGTCGCGAGCATTCACTCATGCTATACCGGTATACGCGAAAGAAGTGCATGTGGACATGTAGATTAGATTTGCATTGATACATGAGATTAATGGATGAGAATATTAATAGAGGTACCTGTGATGTTAATGAAGTTATTGAATGCTGTTGATTTATTATTGTTCGTTGTTTATGGATGTGTTTGCTGAGTCGTGGACTCACCCTTGCTCTATTGTTGTCTTTAGGTGATCTTCGAGGATCAGAATCGAGAGCGAGTAGAGCACATGGACCACTTATGATCATTTACCTTCATAATCTTTTCATTCAGAATTGGATTACTCCTGGACATGTTAGAGGTTGAATAAAGTTTAGGACAATGTTTGGACTAGACTATTTGCTTTATTAATTTGGATTCATTGGTTGATGCTATTTTGGATTATTTACCTGGTTATAATTCCCATTGCTTATTTATTGCCGTTTGATCCATAATTATGCATGTTCATTTGTGATCCATGGATTATGTTTATTGTTGTTTTCTTGATGTAATTTTATAGTGTGTCGATAATTATTAGTTTAAAGAGTAGTGTGGTGGCATTCTAGGCTCAGTGTTGGGCTGGGGTGTTACAGTTGCATACTTTTCTGCCATGTCAAAAAGTTCGACGGTCGTTCGTAGAGGATTTATTGTCATATCCTCTGTAAATCGGTGATTTCTCAGCCCTGCTTTAAAAGCCTGAATAACAGAAGATTCTGCGATCTCTGGCATAGAGCTTTGAACCTGACTGAATCTCTTAACAGATTGTTGAAGAGTTTCGTTAGTTTTCTGCTTCATCCGGTGAAGATCATCCTCCTTCCCGGGACGGTCATACGTCCCTTGAAGGTTGACGATCAGAGTATCGCATAGCTGCTCCTAAGTGTAGATAGATCCGACCGGTAGAGTAAGCAACCAAGAGCGGGCAGACCCTTCAAGGATCGTGGGCAAGTAATTTGCCATCACGTTGCCATTACCACTAGCAGCTTTGATGGAGGTAGTATAAATTTGAAGAAAGTCTAATGGGTACTGGCACCCATTGAACTTTTCTATGTTGTCTGGTCGAAACCTGTTCGGTCAATGAACAACTTAGAGACCCGCCGCTGAAAATGCTCGGCAGCCCGTAATGGAATCGTGGCGCCTTCTCTAAAAAGGAGCCAGATTATAATCAGTTGGGGATGTTTTCCTCATATTTGCATTCCTAGGATCCGATGTTCCCAATCGGTCATGGATGTTATGATAACGTCTTTGACCACCAGCTTGGTTTAGATGATGTCTGAGATTGCCTGAACCAAGTGGCCATTCCTCTTGATGAGGAGGAGGGGTGGCTACTGTGAAGAGTCGTCTTCCTTCATGATTTCCTGGATGAAACCTACGAAGGGGTCTTGGTGTTGATCGGTCCTCCGCTCGACCATGTTGTCTCCTATTGAGAGAGGAGCGGTGGGATGAAGTCATCGTGTGACTTTGTGAATTCCTTTGCTCCCGGTATGAGAGACCATGTGAGTAGGGTCCCCGTTCGAGTGATGAGTATTTGACGCTATGTTGAATAGTTTGTGATTGGATTCATCGCGTTTTGCAAAGCCGCGGTGTGGTTTCAGATCGCGCGGAACTTCCGGCTCGAAAACGGAAGTTCGATAATCGAACTTCCAGATCGGAAACGCGGAACTTCCGATTATCCTGACGATTGTGTTCTGTTCCGATAATCGGAACTTCCGCCCCTAGGAACACGGAACTTCTGATAATACTGACAAGTGTGTTCGGCTGTGACGATAATCGGAATTTCCAATCTGGAAGTGCGGACGTTCCGATAATCGGAACTTCCGCAATGGTAAGTGCGGAACTTCCGATTGTGGGCAGAACTGTGCAGAAAGGCATAGTTTTGATTTTGAGTTGTGATTTGATTTGAGTTAAATGCAAATGATGATTCTATTATCTTGAGCAATGCTATGTGATGTGTTTCTTGTCTGTGCTGGTTGCAGGGCATCGAGGTGGAGTCGTGGCGAGACACGTGGAGACCGGACTAGACGCAGGCGGCGTTGAGGTTAGAACGGTAAAGATGTGTCGAAGACGGCGTACACTCGAGGTGGTTGCGAATCGTGAACAACAAGGAATGCGGGAGCTTCTAGAAGGTGTGCGAGGGCGAAAGGGTAATTTCGCAAAGCGGCACAAGTGGAAGCGGGCTCCGTTAGGGTTTAGCCGGCATAACGGGTTGGAGACCCGTTAGCCAAGGGCTATAAATAGAGGTGAACCCCTGGTTGTTTGGTTGGACTTTTGGTGAGAGAAAATTAGGGTTAGCTTTAGCTAAAGAGCCTTTGGAGAGGTTGTTTTGCTTTTTGAGAGGTTGTTGAGTTGGAGAGGATGAACTGAAATTTGTATAATCATTCCTCTGTGTTTTCCTCTGTAATCTTTTGATTCCTATCAATGAAATTCTGAGGTTTTGGTTCTTTGTTTATGCCTCTTTTATTCTCTCTGTTCACGTTGAATATCTAGGGTTTTGATGAAACTTTTGATTCCTCTTATGAGATGGCATGAAACTTGATATCTAGAGTCTTATTGATATTGCTAATATATCCTCAAAGTTTCATGAGCTAAGAATCTAAGAATCTTGCTAATTGTGGTTTTTGGTCTTTCTTGCCAAATATTCAAGAAATCCGATTTTGCGTTGATTAATGGATCTTTGTCTGCGATTCTTCTCCATGGGGTCAAGATGTTGTTTAGGATGATGTCCTGTGAGACTTGACCTGAGAAGAGCATTAACGAGTTAGTATTTTGGATTTTTGGCAAAACCCCGAGCGTACTGTTCCTCGGTCAGGACAATCGGAACTTCTGATTTGTACAAGGCGGAACTACCGCTGGCGGAATTTCCGCACTGGAAGAACGGAACTACCGCAGTGAGGAACTACCGCAAGGTAGAATCGGAGCTTCCGATATCTGACAGAATAGCCCATTTTTGTTTAACTCTTTGGATTTGATTCACATCACACCTTTTGTTTAACAGAAAGTTTTTGGATTGCTGTGTGGACACTTGAGATGGGAGGATCTTAATTTTTTAAGGCACCATTCAACCCCCTCTGTTGCCATTTCGGTCCTTCACGGTACATTTACGTACGCCGCATGGTTTGTTAGAGGATCTCCAACACCTGACCTGCAAGCAAAGTATAACCTGGAGTTCCTGCTAAAGCAAGATCTGGATTATTCATAATATCTCGGACTCATTGCTGGTTTTGTATTATTACCGAATGTCGTGGAAGACTCCCGCTTGCAGTGGGCGTTCAATGAGGTGAATTTTCCCTCGACCTTCCGGTTGGCCCTGTCTGACCCCTTACTCGATGTGGGGTAGGAACATGTGAATTAAGTGATGCACGTCCATCAACTCGGTTACCTCCGGTAGTTGGTGCTTGAGCATTCTTACCATTTCCACTAGCAAGTGGTGGCGAGTTAACCCGTGGAGGATCATGCATGGCATCTGAATTCGTATCTCCGATTATGTTAACTTCATGGCGCCAGTAGTGATCTTTCGATGAACTCCCGTTGTAGCTAAGGGAGAGCCTTTCAGTGCTTCTGTAAGGAGCCTCCATGATGGGGAGTGGTCGGAGATTACCGCCTGTGGTGGGCTTTGTTGTGGACTCAGCTTGATCCGGCGGATTGCCGATCGTATGCTGACTTTCACCATGCCCAGTTGGCCTACGATCGGTGATAACTTCATCGATACCCTTACCAAATGTCGGTTGGCCCCCGGAATACGTAGAAGTTGTTGGTGAATTCCGGTCATCCATGACAATATCGAGAGTACATGTACTCTCTGATTGCAGCGTTGGGCTTCCATTGTTGTTTTTGCTAGTCTGGTCAACCGGGCTTGCAGTGGCGTTCAGACATTACGAACTGGTCAGAATGGGCAGTTCCTCTGCGACTGGCAAGCCGACGGAGGAGGAGGATGATGACAACCCATTTTATTCCATGGTGTGGATGCATGCGTCCATGTCGAGGTCGGAGTAGTCCGCCAGGTCGAACCAGTTTTCCTCATCCCAAGTCTCTACCATGTTTGCATGAACAATGATGAGGCAAAGGGAGTGGATGAGGAATACTTGAGCGAAGTAAACTTTAAGAACTCAACCCCTTCTTCCCCACGGTTGGCCCCAGCAGTCAATAATCAAGTCGCCGATCTTATGAAATAAAATAGAGAAAAACGACAAAGAGTTATTGGGAGATGATAGGACTACTCCTTATTGCTATGAACTAGATCCTTTACAGGGTTCTCTTGACAAGGCAATGGACTAATCCTAATTACACTAAGTGTAGTGCTTGCCATGCTAATGCTTCAGATGAAATCCAATCATCTCTTGATCTTCCGAATTGGATTCTGCTTCTCCTTCGATGCCCCTTCTGTCGTTCGCGTTCTTCCTTAAGTAGTTGATGGAGTGGAGGCAATTAATCCTGGAAGAAGCGCCTATTGGAAGTACTGCGACTGGATAGAGCCAGGCAATGGTTGATAAAGTATCAATCATTCGACGGTTGATATCTGAGAGACACTAAACCGCATGGTAGTTATTGCTAGTGTCTTAGGACTATGAAGCGTTGCGTGGTATGGAGCTAATATAATATGTGGTCCATTCATCACGCGGTAAGGAGTATGCTTGGAGCAAAATTCAGATGCCAATTTATTGCTTATACGAGTAGTTATCTGGTCGGGGACTAGGTACAGGACCTTGTTCGACCAGGGTACCTGTAAGTAACCTCTGGAATCCTTACGACCACAGAGGTCGTTAGCCTCAGGGGTTACGACTCATACGACACACAGGGCTCGTAGACCTAGAGTTTTATGATTCTTACGACCACGGGGGTCGTTGGCTTAGGGGTTACGACCATGAAAATATATGGTCTTTTAATTATGTATTAAAGTAATACATAGATAATTTAATCCTCGACAATATTCATAAGCAAAAGCTTATCTTTACAAGTTTCCTACTACAAACTACTCTGACGAATGAGATCCAATTTGCATGTCCTCCGCAACCTTCTTGCTGACTTATTACACTTCTTCAATCAGTTGTACTACCTATGCCTTAGGGCAGTCGAAGTCGGCTTCGATTGGTTGAAGATTGACATTATGATCATGTGCCCTAAGCTTTACCAAGGCATAACTTACTGCACTTTCGACCGCCTCTCTTATCGAGTCAGCCATGTTAGTCTTCAGAGTAGTTATTAACTCCTCTAAAGTTCTAACTTGTTGTACAATGGCATTTGTATGGGCAATCATGGTGTCTTCAAGAGGAGTGACCTCCTTGGCACCAATCTCTCCGAGTATATTTTTAGGAGGGAAATGTTATCTTGAACGTTGATCTTCATCGACTTCGTCTCCTCCTATCTACGAATAAAAACTTCTTGGAGTCGTTTTATTTCGACTGCTTGCTCTGCAAATATAGTAAGACTAGTCAGAATAATGCCTCTTAAAGGCTAGTTAATAAAACTGGTTGTGGGTAAAGGATTTCTTACCTACAAATTGACAATCAAGCTTCTTGACTTTGTTGCCATGAGATGCATCATTCTTTATGCATTTTTCTTCCCACGACTTCCTGCTTTGGTCTTTTTCTTTATTGATACAGGTGAGCTCGTTGATCACCGAGGTTTTTATTCAACCTCAGTGTTGAGCTTACCAATATCGATATATTTTTCTATAAAGAACAAAGAGTTAGAGAAAGAAAGGAAAGTCATCAAAGAAAACAGTTCTAAGTTTAGAACTTACTGTTTATTTCATCCTGCAACTCATAGGTTACAGAGTTTGCCTCTTGAAGTTTCTTCAGTGGGTCTTGTTTTTCTTCCCTTAGGTTCTGCATTTTGACTTTTTCGTAGTGGAGTGCATCAGCCAAGATCTTTTCGTCACTTTCAAACTTGCAAAGGTTAAAGTGGACATAAGAACTGGACAAGTGGTCGAAAGAAAAAAGACTACATGTGACAGTGATTTACCATCTCACTGTCTGCTCATAGAGTTCAGCTTTTTGCTGTCTTAACAACACAAGTTGTTTGTGGCGTTCACCAACGGTGACAACTTGTTCCAAAGCTCTCTAAATGAAGAAAGACTGTGAGAAGCGGGAAAATCTAAATATATAAATGTTTGGTATCAAGTACTTACATAAATAGTTGATTGAGCAAAACTGGAATACACCCTCTGGGGATTTTTAAGTTCGTCAAACTCTTCAACTCGGTCCCACCATATTTTTTGAAGACTCTTGTCATAAAAAATATGCCCCCTACCAGGAATGTCCTTAGGGTGTGGGACTCAGTCACAAGACTTGAACAAAAAAGATCACACAACAGGTGGTCCAAATAAAGCTGGGAAGAGGTCGAAAGAGTCTTCTATGTCTTCTTCATTGTCGACTGTGGATATCATGGGGATATGCTCCAGATCTTAGGATGATGTGACAATTGGCAATGGTGTTTACGGTTTGTCGTTTCACGAGTTTTCGACAAAGCTTCGTGCATTTCGATAGGGCGGTCCGACCGGTCCTAGCATGGCGGTCCGACCGGTCCCAAATCGGTCGGACCGGCCATGTGCGGCGGTCGGACCGGCTGTGACCTAAAAGTGTTCAGAACTGACTGGGCCAAAAATAGGTGTTGTAGGCAAGTGAGGGGATCCCAATGCACTTGGTCTCATGATTTTTGAAGTCTCCAGTAAGAAGTTCTATTCGTTTTAAATTTCCAGAAGGTTTCGGAATTTCAGGGCATGAATTTCGCTAAGTCCTCAGAGGTGGTCCGACCGCTCACGGAGCGGTCCGACCGTTAGAGGCGGTCCGACCGGCTCACATGGAGCGGTCAGACCGATTTCTACTTGAACGTTCGCCAACTTCGTGACGATGTTGTTTTGTTAGGACAAAGTCATTGGTATCGTGGCATATGGTTTGCATGATGCATGTTTTGACTAACATGGGTCAAGTTGTGAAGAACTTGTTCCCGAATTCGTGTTTGCTTGTCTATGGTTGTGCAGTTGCTTGGTGGTCAACGACGGTCAACGGCGAGGAGGATCGGACTAGACTTGGAGAGTTGAGGTCCGTAACGATCGACGATGCCGGGCGAGGTCAATGACTCAAGCGTGACACAAGATGGACAAGGGTGACCAATTGGCAAATCCATGGCGCATGGTGAAGCGGTTTAGGTCAAAGGTTAAAGACGACGCTTTGCGAAGCGTGCGTGTGTGACCCGTTTGTTAGTGGGCCTTAACGGGAGCCCAATTGAGTCAAACCCTAGAGAGTTCTAGGCCTCCACTATAAATAGGAGGACATGGGGGCTGCACCCTCTCTCTCGCTGTTTTTCACCTCTTTTGTTGTTTTCAAAACCCTAATTGGCTTAGAGGGAGTTGAGGTGGAGGCTAGGGCTTTTCATGGTTTGAGGTGAATTTCGTGATCTTGGATTGACCACTGATCCATGATGGTGTGGTTGTAATCCAGCAACGATCACGTTCTTAATCTATGCAAGGTTTGCTTGAGATAAGTCTCTTTTCGTTCTTGCTTTCAATTTCGTGATTTTAGGGTTTTCTTTGATCCGCGAGTTTGTGGTTGATTCTTTCACGTAAATTAGCGTGCTGTGATATGTGTGAATCTATCTAGAATCATCTTGATCATCAATCACTCACGAACAAGCATTAGGATCAAGTTTTCGTTCTTGCCCGGTTTTAGACCCTCTGTTATTCAATTGGCAATTTTTCAGGATCTATCCAAGAATTATCATAATATTTGATTGGAATAGGTCCTCAATAGCATAGAGAAGGTGTGTGCAAAGTTTCGTAAAGTTTGGAGTTGAGAATCAAAAGTTTGACCTAATTGCAACTTCGCCATCGGCCGATTTTATCGTTTCAGATCGGTTCGAGCTCGCCGGCCGATCGCCCATCAAGACTGTCGATCGATTTTGAGCGGTCCAACCGCCAAGATAACAGCGGTCGATACCGCCCGCAATCGGTCCAACCTGGCCGGGTCCAGAGGTCGATCGCCTGCTTTGTGATTCTGTAATCTTGGTTGATTTTGTTATTTTGCTTAGGGATTTAATTGATTCAACACTAGTCTTCCATTGACTTGGTATATTGATCTTCATAGCTTCCTAATAGCTATTGGAGTGAAATTGTGTTGAATTCATTATTTTGGAAAAAGTGAGCGTGCTCCTATTCACCCCCCCCCTCTAGTCGCATTTTCGGTCCAACAAGTGGTATCAGAGCCCGGTTAGTTCACTCTTGATCTTAACCGGTCACTGAACTTTAGGCGATGGATAAGTTTTCTACTAAACCGCATATCTTCGATGGGCACGACTATGCCTATTGGAAGAATCGTATGCGAGTCTTTCTTGAGAGCGAGGGATAAGCTATTTGGGATGTTGTTCGAGCCCCGCTTATTATTCCTGAAATTACAACACCGGCTTCAGCGATTCTTGTGGCAAACAACAATAAAGCCAAAAATCTTTTATATGGTGCACTTGGTAGACAAGAATATGATCGCATTTGCAATCTTGCCACTACTCACGAAATTTGGAACACTCTCGAAACATATCATGAGGGTTCGTCCCAAATCAAAAAGGTGCGCCAAACAGTTTACAAGCGTGAATACAATAAATTCGAGATGCGTCCTGGAGAGAGCATCGATGACATTTTCAGTCGCTTTAATAAAGTAATTAATCAAATGAAAGCTGTTGATATTGAATATTCTCAATCTGAAAATGACACCCATCTCTTGGCTACAATCAACACCAAGGAGTGGGAGATGAAGGCTACTGCTATGGAGGAGAATGTTGATCTTTCAAGTCTTACTTTAGAATTGCTTTATAGTAAACTCAAGACTCATGAAATTAAAAGAGTTGATCATCCTAAGAAAGAGAACATGACATTGATAGCTGATCCTCTCAAAAGGTCTTCTGATGGTACTCTTGAATCATTTTCTGATTTTTTTTATTTACTTGCTTATCTGCGATTTCTGAGGAGGAGCTTGAAAGTATTCCTGAAACAGAGTTAGCTCTCCTAGCTAAAAAATTCACACGGGCCTATAATAATGTGAGAAACAAAAAGAGAGGTGGTCCGGTGACATGCTATGAATGTGGTGAGTTAAACCATATCCGGGCAAATTACCCCAAGTTGAAAGGTAAGAGCAATCATAAGGAAGGAAAGTCAGCTTGGAAGAAGCCTCCTTTCAACAAATCAAGGTATGAGGCTAATAAGCTTGTGAAGGCCGCTCACCGGGTCCTTGCCGCTTTTGAGGATCAATCCTTGAGCGATGTGGATTCCGGGAGTGAGGAGGACAAGGAGGAGGAGATCCCCAAGGCCAAAAGAAAGGGAAGGCCAAAGACTTCACCGGCATGTGCTTCATGGGCGACACCGAACGACATTGATGATGATGAGGTATCTTTTTCTTATGATGAGCTTTCTGCTAAATATGATTCTATAGTTGAGCAATTGCTTAGTCAAGATGAAGCGCTAGAATTTGTCATGACAAAAAATAAGAAATTAGAGTCAAAGATTAACAAACTGAAAGTAGAGCTTAAAAATGCTAAGACTCTTGAACCTGATGAATGTTTATCTTGTCATGCTATGCATTCAGAAATTACCAAGTTACAATCTGCTCATAATATTTTTGTACAACAACTTGAGAATGCTAGATCTGAACTAAATGAAATTAAAAGTGCTTCTTGTGAAAAATGTTTAGAATCTAGTAAATTAATTGCTTTTGATGTGTTTGATTCTAGCCCTTGCATTTCATGTTTAGAAAAAGAACGTGAAATCAAAGATATCTTAGAAGCTGCTAGAGTCAAATATGCTAAGCTTAAGGACAATATTGAAAATACTACTTGTGCTTCTTGTTCCGCTCTTAAGCTTGAAATTGCTTTATATAAGGAGAAATCTAAGGATAAAACTTGTGATGCTTGTGTTAACTTGAGAAAAGAAAATGCTTACCTTCATGATACATTAGAGAAATTTTCTAAAGGTAAGAAACAATTAAACATGATTCTTGACAAGTCTAAAACTCCTTATAAGAAGCAAGGTTTAGGATTCAATTCTTTTCAAGACAATTCAAACCCAAAAGTCATTCGAGTCTTGGAAAAAAGTTTAATTGAATTCAAAACCCAACCTGCAAAAACATCTTTTAAATCTGCAGGTTTTGCCCAACCTTGTATTAATTCAAATGATGCTTCTTCTAGTGGTACAAAGTACCATTGCACTTATTGCAAGAAAGGTGGTCATTTGATTGAATTCTGTTGGCGTAGGTTGAAAAATGATAAGAAAAATCTTGATAGAATTTTATTCAGGCAACCTAGAGCTTTTATGAGACATGGTAACACTGAAAAGAATAAACCTGGTTTAGGATTTTCCTCACATGCAAATCATTATGTTTCTAAATATCCTAATTCTAATATTCTTCAGTGGTGGTCGACCTCACGAGTGGTCACCGGTCCCGACCGATTTGGTCCCCAGTTTGCTTGACCACAAGACAACGGTCACGGCCGCCACCGATGCTTTAATTCCCATGTTAATTTAAACATTGCTCCTAACAGAATTCTAGATAAAATCAAGGATAGTACTTCTGGTTTGTATACTCCTTTCAGACGTGTGTCTCAGTACTGGATTCCTAAATCTTGTTTATCTAACCCCAGTATTGAGACACATCGCTCTTCCTGTTCCTTGATTTTCGTGGATTACCGTGGAAAGGGAAGAACACGTGGCTCGTTGACTCCGGGTGTTCACGCCACATGACCGGAAACTCAAGATGGTTCACCTCTTTCACGCGGGCAACAGGTGATGACTTCATCACCTTTGGAGATGATACACAAGGGCGAATCGAAGGAACAAGATCAATTAGGGTAAACAACAAATTCATTCTAAAGGATGTCGCTCTTGTGGACAAGCTTAGGTATAATCTCCTTTCTGTTTCTCAGCTCCTTGATGATGGCTATGAGACTGTTTTTAAAAAAAATGCATGTCGTGTGCTCGATTCTACTGGTGAGCTTGTGTTTGGAATATCTAGAGTTGGTAGAATTTTTGGAGCTGATTTTTCAGAATCTCTTGCTGGATCTCTTAAATGTTTGCTTACATCTTCTTCTGATTTCTGGCTTTGGCACCGACGTTTGGGGCACATTGGTCTTGATCATCTGACACGAGTTAGCAACCTTGATCTCATGAGAGGTTTGCCCAAACTCAAAGTCGCCAAAGATGTCAGATGTGCGCCTGTAGGCATGGCAAACAAGTTACCGCCTCACACCCTTCTACAGGACTATGGTTATAATCGACGACGGACGTGACGCTTGCTTCACATGGATACTGTTGGTCCTGCTAGAGTCCGGTCAGTCGGTGGAAAATGGTATATTCTTGTCATAGTCGATGATCTTTCAAGATATTCTTGGGTGTTCTTTCTTGCTTCAAAAGATGAAGCTTTTGGTTATTTTTATGACATTGTTCTTCGTTTGGCTTCTGAACTTCCTGGTGCCCTGAGAGCGATCCGCAGATGACAATGGCATGAGTTCAAAAATGCTTCTTTTGCTTCTTTTTGTGCCGAGCGCAGTATTGAGCATCAGTTCTCCTCTCCACACGCCCTCAACAAAATGGCGTGGGAAGGAAGAATAGGACCTTGGTCGAAATGGCTAGGACGATGCTAGATGAGTATAGCACACCGAAAGCAGTTTTGGGCGAAGCTATTACTACTGACTTGCCATATTGCAAATCGTGTCTTTTGAGACCTTCTTTAGGCAAGACTCCTTATGAGCTTCGTTTTGGTAGAAAACCCTCTGTTTCGCATTTCCGAGTATTTGGATCAATATGTTTTATTCTTAAGACAGGCAACTTAGATAAATTTGAATCAAGAACTTTTGATGGGATATTTCTGGGTTATCCTGCTCATTCGAGGGGTTTTTGGGTTTTAATATCGAGACTAACCTTATTCAGAGACTTGTAATGTCGATCGATTTTGAGCGGTCCGACCGCCAGTACAACAGCGGTCATACCGCCCGGCAATCGGTCCAAACGGCTGGGTCCAGAGGTCAGATCGCCCGTGCTTTGTGATTCTGTAATCTTAGTTGATTTTGTTATTTTGCTTAGGGGATTTAATTGGATTCAACACTAGTCTTCTGCTGTACTTGTATATTGATCTTCATAGCTTCCTAATAGCTATTGGAGTGAAATTGTGTTGAATTCATTATTTTGGAAAAAGTGAGCGTGCTCCTATTCACCCCCCTCTAGTCACCTTTTCGGTCCAACATCGACAGTAGATGTGAATCCACCTCGAGGGCCTGGAGGAATTTCTTCTTCCATAGCCCCCTTCCCAGCACGGTGCTCGGAGGTTTCGCCTCCATCTTGACTCGATGCTTCTGGTGATCGTAGGACCAAGTCCCTTGTCCGGTTATTGATATCCTCAATAACCAGCTTAATCATCATGGCAGCTGGATCACTTGTTGTCTTCACCTCTGTTTCTAATTGAATCTAGAAGACACCTTCCCTAAGGAAGATCTCTTTCTCTTATTTTCTTCGACCGCCTCAGTTCTCGTGACACTTTTAGCCCTTAGGAGGCTTTCAGTGCCACGAGATTGAGAGATCGAAGTTCCTTTTACCACGTCTAGTTGAAAGTCTGGTTGAGGGTTTGGGACCTCTACAGCCACGTCTGGTCGTAGGTCTTGAATGAGAGCTATAGCTCCCGAAGCTTCCTACCCGTTTTGGTTATCGGAACTTGTTTTGACGTCCTGATGGGTGCACTTGCCTCGACCATGGACTCTGCTGATGCAGTAGTATCCTTCACAAAAGATATAAAGCTCTTCGAGGTCTCCTTTTCTAATTGCTTAACGAAGCCATGAGAATCGAAAACTGAAAAAGTCTTTTTGTCATAGTAGAATGGTACATTAGTCTTGGGGGACTTGTGTGTAAGCACTTTGACCACCCCTTTTTCTCTACAGCGATCACATCTGCAAAGAATTTATTGATGGGGCTAGTCGGAGGAGGAGCAGAGCTTTGGCCTTCACCTTGCTTGTCGGCAGCCTTCACAAGATGACGCTTTTTGGCCAGAGGAATTATGTCTTCCTCTGGCCTGTTTCAACAGTCATTTATTCTACCTCTTGGTCGTCTCGACGATCTGCCATGCCTACCTTCTGTATAAAAATAGAACAATAACATCACTTGATAGTTTAATTCTACGACCACATAATCATAAAGAAGAAATCAATTCTTGATTACCTTTAGGCGTTCACCCCTATCATTGTGGGTGCTGGAGCTTCTTCACAAACAAGTTTGACTCAGACGTCAACCTCTTTTTGTGAGAGGTCTACAATGGTAAAGAAACTACTAAACAATCAAGTTGAAAATTAATCAAAAAAGAGCTGAGTTAAAATATTATTTACCCTCCTCGAAATCTTTGGTCGAGTTTTTAGCTCCTGAATACATCCACATGGGATGTGCTCGGTTCTTCAAAGGACTTATGCGGCGCGCGAAGAAGTCTCTCACCACCTGCCATCTGGTAAGCCCCTCTTCCTTCAAGTATTTTACGGTATGAATGTAGGGGGTGATACGATCGAGGTTGCTAGGAATTGAATCCTAGGAGGAACTCTTCTCAGCATCTTTCCCTACGAAGAAGACACTATCTTCCTTGGTTATTTCTCAGTAGAACCACTTCTTTTTCCATCCCGGCCATGACGACCGGGTGAACATCTGAATATACTCCTTCGACTTTCCGTTGTAGAGCTTCAAACCTTGGCTACATGCGATTCCAGCTTGCTGACTCATCCTGTAGTAATACTGGAAGAACTCCAAATCTGGACGAATTCCCAGATAGGCTTCGCACAGGTACACGAACACACTCAACATTGTGATTGATCGAGTTGGGAACAAGATTCACCAATTACACCCCCAAAGTGTTCGAGTACAAGTTTAAGGAAAGGGTAAGCAGGCAATCGAAATCCGCATTCACAGTACGCTTGGAATATTGGAATAGTGTCTTCCTCAACCGAAGGCCAATGTTGTCCAGTAGCTTCGATCCACTTCACATAGGCCCTCTTCGGGATCTTCTCGACAGCGACCAAAGCTTTCATCTTCGCCGTATCCATCTCCGATATCACCCACTTATAAGTGGTTTCGGCCATCTTCTCTAAGTGCGATTGATTTGGATTTGGAAAGAGTTTGGTTTGGTTGGCGGTGGAGAAAACAAGAACTCAAGGAACAGTTGGAGCAAATAGGGAAAGTAAAAACCTTAAGTCACACCCGTGGTAGATTTTATAGTCGCACGCCTGAGTTAGAGATCGTGGGAACTCAACAGTTTTTACCTATTCGAGAACCGTTCCAACGAACAGGTTCGTGAGAGTCGATTGGGATTCTTTAATCTGTCCGTTCAGGAAAACCGATTACGTCTTTACAACTCAAGTGAAATTACCTTCTTGACCAAGTCGAATTATGGTCAAAAGAAATACCAGTCGGAACAGCTTTGCTTCCGACCACTACTACTCTACGACCTCTTGTTCCATCTAAGTTATTTTCACTTAAAGTTCGAATGCTAGATGACGATGATATGATAATATTTAATTAATTACTTATTTATAATTCTTAGACGGCAACATCTTCATATTATTCACAAGTATACCCCTTGACTGGGTGGTCTTAAATCTTTCTATAACTACCCCTAGTCGTAAACTTTTCTACAGGCCACCTTGTGGTTGTAAGTCTTTTCTACCACCAGGTCAGTTACAACCACTTTGTAATTGACAAGGTATGCAGACATGTAGGCCCAGTCGATGAGAGAATCTGATACGTCGTGTTCAAATATACAGGACAATTAGTGTACGCTGTAATTTTATGAAATAACTGCACGAATAAGACTTCTGTCTCTGACGATAACTATCGGGCGACGTATGGATAACATGCTTGTCATACCAAACGTCGAGACGCCTCTTGGCCTGGAGAAACTGTCACCTATTCATGCACTATAAAAAGGTTGAAGTCAGTAGACAGTGGGGAGAATCAAGAACAGGAGACATTAGGCTTAGTCTTCTTCTTGATTGTAATTTGCATACTCAATACAACAACACATGAGTATGGTTGTTATTCTCTCCGAAAAGGTTTGAACCTGTATAAATCCTTGCATCATTCTCTAAGTGGTTCTAATTCTAGAAAACCACCGAATATTTATTCGTAAGATCGATACTAAACCATCGATACTCCTCATTTGGGAAAGCAATCGACACCTTGAGTAAATCAAACAATTTATGTAATTTTTCGAAAGGTGAAAGCACGGCAGCACTGAATATTTTCTCAATCCAGGGGACCCTTCTTAAGTACAAAAAACCGTTCGACGGTTTGAGATTTTGAATCAAAAATACGTAATATGATTTATTTATTTTCATAGTCCATTACGACGCACGGGTATTCAACTGGACGCCCTTAAAAGGAATTTACTGCAGATCCGCGCCGTTCAGCAGCACAAACCGAGCACGCGCGGCAAGACAGCACACCACTGGTGAGAACGCTCTCGTCAGGCTCCAACGACTCCACAGCCCACCGCAGCTCGCTCTCGTCAGGCTCCAACGACTCCACAGCCCACCGCGGCTCGGGCCTGCCTTCCCTCGCAGGCGTGCTAATTCCCCGGCGCGCGCTGCACGTCGCCCTCCAGGCACGTGCGCCCGCGCGCACCGGCGCAGTAACGTCCGCCCCACGGCTGTGGAGGAGGAGAAAGGGAGGAAGAAACAGGGCCATATATATAACGACGAGGCGTCGCCCGCGCACACGCGTATATATACCCACCACACGCGCGCGGGCACCGCCTCCACCACAAGCCCGTTTCGGTGTTTTGTTTGTCCTCGATCGATCGTTACAGCGCGTGTGCGTGCGTGTAACCACCATGGCCGCGCCGCCGCCGCCGCCGCCGATGATGATGAGCCTCCTCGCGCGCGCCCTGCTCGTCGTCGTCGCGATGTGCTGCCGTGACGCCTCGGCGGAGGGCGGCGCCGACCTGCTCCGGCGGGCGAAGCGGCCGGAGTTCGCGGCGTGGATGGCCGGCGTCAGGAGGGCTATCCACGAGCGGCCCGAGCTGGCGTTCGAGGAGCACGAGACGAGCAGGGTGGTGAGGAGGGAGCTCGACGCCATGGGCGTGGGGTTCGAGTACCCGGTCGCCGGCACCGGCGTAGTGGCGGCCGTCGGCACCGGGCGCCCTCCCTTCGTCGCGCTGCGTGCCGACATGGACGCGCTCCCGCTGCAGGTAACGCGCGCGCATGCAAGCTGCCAAGGCTACTACTGGATTTCATGTGGGCACACTGGTTTTTTTAGTCCCATTCGGAACACCATAATTTTTCATGATTTCTGCAGAAATTGAACGGTTTCTTATGAAATTTCTGCAAATCTCTCTGAAATTACTGCGTTCCAAATGGCCGAGTGTTTTGGGGTTGGGTAACGGCGGAGGTTTTGTGCCATGATTTTCAATGGAAAACCAAATAATCACAGTAAATTGGATGATGGTAAATTCAGATGCCTAGCGGAGTGCAGTACCATTTGAACTACTGAATGCAAAACGAGTAAAAGTTTTAGCGTGCTAGAATGGCGCAGTGGCGCAGTGCTTTCTAAAAATAAAATAAACAAGAAAAGTGCTAGGATACAATGCTATAGAAATCGAACTATACATAGCCTTGTTTCCAGTAACGACGCAAATATTCATGCAAACAATTGTTAATGTTTCAGTTAGTTTCATGCTCTGCGCAATTTTTGCACAGTTTTCGAATTTCTCATTAGGCTCTGTATTGAGCTCGAAGTGTCTTCCGTATTGTAAACTGTGCAGTTATGGAAGTGTCTTCCGTATTGTAAACTGCGCAATTTTGAACGAGAAAAGTACTGTTGGTAAAGTCTTAATACACCAAAACAATATTTTTTTAAAAAAAATTGAAGTTATCCACATATTGCTCTGGAGCTGCATTCTCTGATTAAAACCGTCCTGTTCCTTTGATGATCGCGTGGACACGACAAATTAATCAGGAGGAAGTGGAGTGGGAGCACAGGAGCAAGGTGCCCAGGAAGATGCACGCCTGCGGCCACGACGCGCACACCGCAATGCTGCTCGGCGCGGCCAGGATCCTCCATGAGCGCCGCCGCGAACTCCAGGTTACTACTACTTCTCCGTCGTCTTCTTGATTCTACGCCTCATCACTGCTGCACTGTCCCCCGCGCATCCTTCACAGAATCGCACAGCCAGTCCACTGTTCTGCGTGCACGCCAACTTTGAACAGTTTAGTTTGATTTTTTAGTTGCCTGGTTTGGAATCCTTATTTTGCGTATGGTTTGGTTGCACCAGATTCGTACCATTATTTATGCTCGGTTTCGGTTGTGAACGGTTAGCATGAGCACTCGTTTGCTGCGGTGTCCTTTTCCCCAGCAGATTCTTCAAATCTTTGTGTTCCAGTTGAAAGCTTTGTGTTCCAGTTGAAGCGAAACAAGCCTGGTTAATTCCTCTTGAGAGCCCTCTTTCTTGTGGCTTTTTTTAAATAAAAAAGCACTTTTGTTAGCTCACAGTTGTCTGAATTTTTTAAACAATCTAGTCACCTACAATTGTACAGTACTAAGCCTAAAATTGTATTACTAAGTGATGTATAATTTTAGCATAACTTTACTGTAACTTTTAGTTCTATTTTCTTTTGTATTTGTATGGTTCACCTAGATTTACTTTTGTTTAGTTTAGAATTTTTTTTTTGTATTTGTAGAGTTCACCTAGATTTCCTTTTGTCTAGTTTAGAATATATTTTTTTGTAGAACTGAATTAGATTTACTTTTATCGAATTTAAAAAATTTAACATAAAAAGTAAAAAAACATTAGATAGTGATTCATCGTACCAAAGAAAATAATTGAATATTAAAGAATATTTCAGACGACCGTAGCTTAGTCGGCCCTTTAAAAAAGGGAAAGGCAATCTAGTGTAAAGATTTGTTTTGTCTTCTCGGACAGTGTTGTTTGCGGAGAGACTGGTAAAGAAAAGGGGAAAATAAGTTAAAATGGACCAGGGGTCAAGGGCATTGTACTACCGATTTAGGGCGGTCGCTCCTTGATGGAGCCCACATGTTGCCTAGTTTGACACAGATCGGCGTATACTGCGACGTGCGCATCAAATAAGATTTTCGATGGGACACGTCGGCGTCGCCATCAACCTTTCCAGTACGACATGTTTGTCAATGGAGAAGCCGCCGCAGCAAATGGAGAAGCTTTTTATTTTCTTGCGGTTGTCGAACTCTTATGGGAGGGAGATGTGCTTGCTACCTCCGGCAACTGGGATCTAGGAGACTAGGACAGTGTTCTTGTTTTTTCTTCAGCGGTAGACGTTTTACCTGCAAGCTTAATTGGGCTTCGATTTGAGAGGGTTTGTCTCTTCTGCTGGAAACATTGGTACATCTGGTTCCTCTGAAGAGTCCTTCTCGAAGTGAAGTGTAGTGTATGTACCGAAGCAACAGACCGTTGCCAAATTTCATGGAGCCAAGTTGGTACGAGCTAAACGGAATAGCAACTCTAGCTTTTTGTAAATGGTGAAATAACAAAATAACACATTAAACACCATGTTAGACCACTTCTCGCGCTTTTTCATGTACAGTAGGGGTAAAACAGGGTTTTATAGCTACAATGTAGGGCACTGTTCAAGCAACGGTGAAAGATCCGAATCCTTCGAATTTACTGTAACAGTAGTGTAATATGTGTCGCAAAGAATTTTCTGTAACAAAAACACTGTAGTAGTTGATATGGACCTTCGATTTTCGATCAGACGATACAGATCGCTCCTAATGCTATGGCACTGTATCCGCGGTTGAATTGGGGTGTGCATTGTAACAGCCGTGCAAAATGCACTTTTCGCGGCTATTTTCATGCATGTGTGCATAGGGAGTGTGAAAGGTGTTCTACGTCTTTGTGTGGTGGGGATACTATTTTTGATATTTCGTTCACCAAGATTTTTTTTATATATATTTCACTTTAAAAAGTATCATTTTAGAAGGAAAAAAACTCTACTCTTATGGGCAGCTGTCAAAACGGTATCAGTTCAAACACGGGACATCCGGCCATGATCGGGGGCAAGAATTGGTACTGACGAGTGTTTGGAAGTTGGAGTTGCAGGTCCCGATCACCACTGCAAGATGAACGAAGTCACGAACGCTTGTTCATTAGGGTGGAAAAAAATACATTTTTCAGCGCAACTGCATCTGATTAGTATGTAGGAAACTGAGGCAGCCCAAAACTCTGCTTTTTTTGCAGGGGACGGTGATCCTTCTTTTCCAGCCGGGCGAGGAGGTCGGCAGCGGGGCCAAGAAGATGGTGGAGGCCGGCGCCGTGGACAACGTCGAGGCGATCTTCGGGTTCCACGTCACCGTGATGCTCCCCACCGGCGTGGTCGGATCGAGGGCCGGCCCGCTGCTGGCCGGCTGCGGCTTCTTCGAGGCGGTGATCACCGGGAAGGGCGGCCACGCCGCCATCCCCCACAGCAGCGTGGACCCCGTCGTCGCCGCGTCCAGCGTCGTCCTCAGCCTCCAGAGCCTCGTCTCCCGGGAGGCCGACCCGTTTGACGCCCAGGTACGCACGGACGCGACATGATAAGCTTTCTTTTCTTACTTCCTCCTCACGGTGATGTCATCTCTAGACGTACTTTTTTTTTTGTGGTCGCAGGTGGTGACGGTGACGAGGTTCCAAGGAGGTGGCGCGTTCAACGTGATCCCGGACTCCGTCACGATCGGCGGCACGTTCCGGTGCTTCTCGAGCGAGGGGTTCATGCGGCTGAAGCAGCGGATCGAGGAGGTGATCGTGGCGCAGTCGACGGTGCACCGGTGCGCGGCGGCGGTAGACTTCCACGCCGGCGGGAGGCCGCTGCTGCCCCCGACCATCAACAGCGCCGAGCTGCACTTTCACTTCGAGGCCGTCGCCGCGGAGATGATCGGCGCCAGCGGCGTCCGGGGCGCGATGGAGCCGTGCATGGGCAGCGAGGACTTCGCCTCCTTCTCCGAGGCCGTGCCGGCCTCCCACTTCTACTTCGTCGGGATACGGAACGAGGCGGCCGGGTCGGTGCACGACGCACACTCGCCGCACTTCCTCGTCGACGACGGCGCGCTCCCGTACGGCTCCGCGATGCACGCCAGCCTCGCCATGACGTACCTGCGGCTCCAGCGCGGGGCATCTCACGGCAGCGGGGACTCGCACGAGGAACTGTAGGTTTCTGTCGCTGCATGCGAGTCGCGACCTCTGCTCGGCCACGGCGCCGGCTGCGCGCGCGCGCGCATACACGGCGGCTTGACGAGCTCAAGATGGCCATGTTACCGGCGGCGTTTATCATCGTCGAGTAATCTCGTCGGGATTCTGCTTGGGATCCAGACAAAATTGTAGGAAATTCCTACAAGGAATGTAGAGTGACTGATTATGCTGCTCAATGCGCGCGGTCTAGACCTGATCAAATTGCACGCAGAAATGATGTGGGAAGAGGAGGCAGAGGCAATCATTTGCTCATGTGCAGTGTTTTGCAGGAATGAGTTGGGAAATGGAAGGATTTCCGATAGACTCGAATAGTTCATACCCCTAAATCACATCCATAATTCTCTCTCTCTCTCTCTGAAATCCAAGATCGCAAATCTGGAAAGGACTAACAACCTGCTGGTGTTACTTAAACAGTTAACCTGACATTCAGCCAAACAAAAGAGAGTAGTATTGTAGATTTGTAGTACCTGTAAGCACTACATTTTTCAAAACAGAAGTAAAATATGCTCTTTGTTAATTGTTATTCTCAAAGCATAGCGGCATTAGGCACAAATGACAAAAAAAACTAACAAAATCAATAAACTTTAATACAAAACTTAGCCAAAAAAATTGTGCCTATGATAATATAGAAGCTTACAAAAACCGGGATTAATACATTTCTTTCTCTCCCTTTTTATCTCACATTTTGTTATTTTAATTGGTTCGTTTATATAGGATTCGACTGTTTTCTCAGCCCAAAACAGTTAAATTTTAATTCATTTACTATGGATATCACGAGGACATACTCCAGATCTTAGAATGATGTGACAATTGGCAATGGCTTTAAAGCTTTGTCGTTTTGCGTGTTTTCTGCAAAGAAACGGTGTTGTCAGACCATAACCGGTCTGACCGGCCAGGGCGGCGGTCAGACCGGTCCATGCGGCGATCCGATCGGCCATAGCGGCGGTTAGACCGGCCAACTTCAGAATGTTGTGTTTTGAGCTGGGCTAAAAATAGAGGTAGCAGACAATAGAGGGGATTCTATTGCACTTGGTCTCATAATTTTTGGAGTCTCCAGTCAAAAGTTCTATTCAATTGAAAATTCAAGTAGGTTTCGATTTTCCAGAGAGGAAATTCGGCTAAGTCCCAACTGGCGGTCAGACCGGCCAGGGAGGGCGGTCAGACCGGCCCAGGGGACGGTCTGACCGGTTTTCACTTGGATCATCGGTCTTCGTGGCGGCGATGTTCAGTTGTTTGGTCAAAGTCACGAGTTTTAGGGTATATATGTTGCATGATGCATGTTTTGACTAACATGAGTCAAGTTGTGAAGAACTTGTTCCCAAATTCGGTTTACTTGTCTATTGTTGTGCAGGTTGCTTGGTGGTCAACGGCGAGGATGATCGGGACTAGGCTTGGAGAGCTGAGGTCCAGAACGATCGACGATGCCGGGTGAGGTCAATGTACTCAAGCATGACGTAAGATGTACAAGGGTGACCTATTTGGTCAATCCGCGGCGCAAGATGGCGCAAGGAGAATCTAATTAGGTCAAGAGGCGATAAAGACAGCGCATTAAAATGCGTGCGTGTGTGACCCGTTTGTTTTGGGCCTTAACGGGAGCTCAATTGAGTCAAACTTCTAGAAGGTCTAAGCCTCTACTATAAATAGGGGAGGGAGGTGGCTGCACTTTTCTTCGTCTCTTTTGCTATTTTGGAAACCCTAATTTTGCTTAGGGTTAGATTTTGTGGAGGCTAGGGTTCTTGAGAGTTTGATGTGATTTTGTACTCATAGATTGAGCTTTGTCCTCCATTGATGGAGAGGCTATAATCTCAAATCATATCAAATCAATCAAAGGAAAGATTGATCAATGTTTTGTCTCATTGCGTTCTTTCTCTATATTTGATGACTTTGAGTCTTTCTTTGATCCGCGAGTTTTTGATTGAATTCTTCACGTGATCTAGCTTGCTGTGACATGTGGGAACCTATCTAGGATCATCTTGATCATCAATCGCCCACAAGCAAGATTTTGGATCAAGTTTTCGTTTTGACTCGGTTTTGAACCCTTATCGTCTCAAACGGAAAAGGATCATTATTCTTCCAAGAATTGTCATAATCTTCGATTGGAATAGGTTCCTGACATCATAGATAAGGCGTATTCCAAGTTTCATCAAGTTTGGAGTTGTAGATCAAAAGTTTCATCTATTTGCAACTTCGTCATCGGGTTGTTTTGATCTGTTCTTCAGGCCGACGGTCAGACCGCCTAAGATCATCGGTCAGACCGACATTGACCTAGCGGTCCGACCGCCAGTGCACTGCTTTGCTTTAGCTTGTGTTGATTTTCGTCGTATTACTTAAGGGGTTAAATTGGATTCAATACTAGTCTTCCGCTGTACTGGTATACTGATCTACATAGCTTCCATAGCTACTGGAGTAAAATCCTATTGAATCAATTAATTGTGAAAAAGTGAGCGTGCTCCTATTCACACCCCCTCTAGTCGCATTTTCGGTCCAACATTTACAACTTCATGATACATAAATTACAGTCAATTATTTATGTAACTTTTTGTTTTTGATCACTGTTAATTATTCTCGAAAGTCTTAATAACTCATATTTCCATCACATAATTCAAAATCTAACATATACTTTGAAAAATTGAGCAAAAACAAAGACAAATACAAAAAAATATTATACCAATAAAATACGACAATGTAGTGAACTCGTTATGTTCCGAATAAAAAATCATAATAAATCCGGACCTAATCCATCAGATAAGAAGAAATACAAATCTCAAAGCATATATGACGGATTAAAATTCAACTATATTGACGAAAGAAAATAGTCGAACGCTTGTTTAGCAAAACCATATTTTAATTATACGTGACATGCATATCTTTTTTAGTTATACATTTGCTTCAAAAATGAGAACTCTTTTTAACTTTTAACCTACTTATTTTAGTCCCTGAATCCAAGCACACCCTGTGGTGAGATCCAAATGCTTAGTTGCTTACAAAGTGAGTTGTGCCTGGCCCCCCAAGTCCCAAGCAAGATTTTTAAAAAAACGAGGTGAAAAGGACAAACAGAAAAACAAAGTAACTGGATCAAAAGAAGAAATCACCGCACCGGGTGTTCAACAAATCCATAATTCGTAACAAGTTTTTGAATCAAGCATGGAGGGTGAATAAAATCAAACAAGTGAAACTACGTAGACCAACTTCATAGTCGGGCCAAAACAGAGCAAATAATTTAATACAGCGAATGCTGATATAAAATTATCTGAATCAATACAAATAGTAGATGAGTAGCACAAGAAGGGGGGAAACACAGCCATGCTAATAGGAGGAGAAGGTGTAGGATCAAGGATAACCGACTAGAGGGGGGGTGAATAGGAGGTTTTTAAAGTTTTTAACAAATTAACAATTTATCCAATTCAATTAATGACTTAGTCTAAACAAGTTATGCTCCTAGCTAGGCAATTTAATCACAATAAGCAAGCTAGAAATATAAGTGCGGAATTGTAAAGACAAGAAATAACCACAAGACACAATGATGTTTTTCCCGTGGTATCGAAGACTTGCCGGTCTTCACTAGTCCACGTTGAGGAAGCTTGACCACCCAAGCCGGCTCCACGAATTAAGCCTTCCCTCGATCACTTGGGTTGTTCTTCCTCCGCTCCGGAGATGGTGAACACCAACCACTCACAATCTTGCTCGGGTCTTCTCACAAGCTTCACTTGAGAAGATCACCGTGCTTCACCGCCAAGCCGTCTAGGAGTGCGGCAACACCCCAAGAGAATAGATCAACGATCAACGCTGACTTTACTCAAGTGCCAATGAATCAACTAAAGATGAATGCACTTGATCTCCTCTCAATGAATGCAAGAGTAAATTGGGAGTAGAATTGAATGCACAATGCTCACAAGGGTTGAGATATCTTCAATGCCTTGTGTAACTGTCCCTTGTGCGGTTGGGGAGGTATTTATAGCCTCCACCAAACAATTCTAGCCGTTGGGAAGAAGTTCGAAAGTTCAAAGACATATCGGAACAACCGGCGTGTTAGCATCGGTACAACCGCGCTATGCTCAATGTACGATGAACGGCTATGTTACACGCATTAAATGCTGCGATATAGCCGTTGGATTTAGTTGCGGTTCATCCGCGAGCAAACACCGGATCGTCCGATTGGGTTTCTAAACCGAGATTTTGCATCCGTTTCGAATTTTACAACCGCCAAATACATTTGGAACATCCGTATTGCGGTTCATCCGATTATCGTGCGGTACAACCGATTCTCAAAAGAGGTTTTCAAAGGAGATTACACTCGATTGTTATTTTGCAACCGCCGTAATATCATCGGAACAACGGGATGCGGTCGCATGCCGTTCAAGCCATCGGTACAACGCATTTCACGAAATCGATCACCACGAGATCATGACACGTGGAAGGCCACGATGGACTATCGTCTAGTGGTCCGGTCAAAGACACAAGATCTCGAGCCGTTTGATTTTAATCCAACGATCCACATGCGTTGCCACTTGGACGGTCCGAACGGCCCACTTAATCCTAGCCGTTAGATTGAGATCGACGATCGGCTTGATTTTCAATTTAAAAGGCTAACGGTTGAACCGCTCACATGCCGGAACAACCGCGCTTCTGACAACATTGCTAAGCCTTGGTTCATCCGATTCGAATTAAAGCATCAATTCATTCTAACTTAAATTCAAGTCCAATTTTAAATGCATGCATGATCCTAAGTTGATCCATATGGCACAAGAATAAGCTATCAAGCTACTAGTCGTGATCCCCTTAATAGTACGGCATTTATCCTATAATCCGGTCTACCAACCAATTCTCCTTAGACCGGTAAAATAGAAAAGGATCCTAGACTATTTGTACCTTGACTTTAAGCCTTGTTGATCTTCACATTTTCCTTTAGCATGCATCCTTGCTTCATCATGTTCATCAAATGGAATTAACCTTGCACATTCTTAGTAAACTTGTTAATCCCATATTCACATATTATCATTAATTACCAAAACCATTTTAGGGGCCTAGATGCTTTCAATCTCCCCTTTTGGTAATTGATGACAACACACTTAATATGTGAGAAAAGTTGTTTTGAATATACTAAGAGTGTATATTCTTTTGAAGTCTTTTGAGTAAAATAATCTTTGCAATGAGCATAAGTAAATTTTGAGAATTATTTTTCTTGTCAAATCCAATTAAAAGAAGACTCCCCCTAAACAAATGCATATGGATAGTAAATAATTTGCAAGCATATGTAAAGAATTGAAAATTTTGGCGGAGTTTCTTTTGCATTTATGAACTTGAGGAAGCAATACAATTATAAGATATGTCAAATAATTCAGATTGCATTGCATAAGAAGATAATAAGACATAACCACATTCCACAAGTTCAACAAAAGTTACCAACTATTACAGGCACAAAATAGATCAACAATCAACCAGTTTTACAAAACACATATAAATCACATAAGCCCATAGCTCCCCCTAAAACTAAGTCTTCACATCTTCACAATTTCTCCCCTTTGGCATCAAAGTACCAAAAGCATCAAGCAGGGGGTCTGAGAGGAAGAAAGCTGGTCCCTGGTGGAGCAGAGCAGGAGAAGCAAAGCGGAGTGAGCTGAGTCGTGCAGATCCGGAGAAGCCGACACAGAGGGCGGGATCTGAGATCGAGAGAGGTGGTAGGAGTGGAGGAGCTGTAGAGGTAGTGGAGCCTGAAACTCGATGAGGTGCGGTGAGGAGCCGAGGTAGGTGCTGTTGCCCAAGAAGAAGGACCCTTGGGCGATCGAGGAAGTCGGCGAACATAACGTTGAGGGTCTTGAGAAAATGTTCTAAGTCATTTAGGCCCTCGGACAAAGCCGATAATCTGTTATGAGTCTCATCAAAGAAGTCATTTTGGATAGCCGCCATCTCGGTAAGCCTATGACGAGTCTCATCTGAAGGCAACTTGTTGACCTTCATTTCACGCAAAGTGCCGATAATAGATCACGATTTTGAAGTACTTGCGCTAGAGCACTTGTATCGTGCATAGCGGCGCAGGAGGAGCATCAACCTCGGCGAGGGCATCCTCGAGACTTGTTGAGGAGGAATGGCATCTCGTGGTTTATATGGCTTGTGAGTAGATCCCAAGCCACCACGGTACTCGATCTTTCTAACAATCAATGCCATGATGTAAGGAGCATAATAAATCCTTTTAACTCTGTCATTCTTGGAGGAGGCTATGCCTTGAAGAATAACATCCACTACATCAAATTTAACTCCCTCCACAATATGATCTATCATGTTCCAAACATGCCCCGTCATCGCATCGAAATTCCCACTCTTAGGGTAGAAAGTATGATTAATTATCCCGTTAATCATGCTCACTGCTTCAATCCAAGAATTGTCCCTAACTTGCATTTGGTCAAGAGTCATAATGCCGCCCAAGCAGAACAAGTAAATTTGAACTCTCAAAGATTTTGTCCCAAGAGTCGGATGAATTCTCAACACTCTCGCAAATTCCTCTTTGGTGCTTTCCACATTTCGCACCAATCGACCATCTAAAAGTCTTCAAGTCATGGGACATATGCGATTGTGGCATAAAGCGTCGAATGATCTTGTCATCATAATTCATTTTATGCCCACAAGATCATGAAGACCCACATTGTAGAAAAGTCGATAGACTCCATCGTATTTGTCCAAGGTATTAATATTAGACCACCTAATCCATTTATGATCGGCAAATTTCTTGTGCCTACCATATATTTGCTCATACACTTGCTCTTGAAAGATTGTGTGGAATCTTGGATTTAATGTGTCATTCTTGAAGATATTGATTGACATGGCGCTTGATGGCATAGTCATCTCACTGATGTAAGATGTAGGTCATTAGGAGTCCCGGAGGATCAATCAAATCATCATCTTCTGCTTGTCCTTGGAGGAACTTCCTCTTCTTCTTCTTCTTCTTGATTGATTCCTCAATTGATTTACTTCTCGAGCTATTTTACGATTGGTTTACGAGTGGTCTCTTTCCTTTCCTTTTCCTGCGCAGGTCTTTCGTCGAATGCCCGAGTTTGTGAACAGAATGTCGGGTTGAACTCTTTCAATTTGCAGTGGAGGTTGAGGTGCCAAGACCCTTGTCTTGACGATCCACGAGACTTCTTGGATGTTCCTCGCATTCTAGGCATCTATACGTAGATTGGAGTGATTATAAGATGTCAAGGAACAGATTTGAATTGAATTGAATTGAAAGAAATGACAATTTACGGTTACTGTCAGATAATCGGATCATCCGCCGTTATGTGGCGGAACGTCGAATCTGCGGTCGTTCGCCCTCAAGAACCGAACGTCCGATTGTCTGACCAAAACTAGGGTTGAAGAATTTCCGAGATTTTGATGGAATCTAAGAGAGTGAGTGCTAGAACTGGATGCGCAAGGTCATAGGACACCGGTGAAGCACTTTTGCCCAATTAGATTGCTAATTATCAACATGACATTATCAAAAACCCTAAAAGCGCCCGAGTGCTCCAAATGCGGTAAAACACGAATCAATAGATGTTTTACCTTGAGATTTGAGGAAGGAGAGCACTGGAAATGCAAGGATCAGCGAGGACTTGGAGATCCACCGAGAGAACCACTCGATTTGAGAGAGGGTTTTGAGAGAGATGCTCGACTGGAGAGAGAGGAACCCGAGCGGACTGAGATGAAAAAGAAAAACGGACGAGCCGCTGGAGTGATAAGGTCAAAAGGAAAACGGACGTTCCGCTATTATAACGCCGGATGATCCGATCATGGACGTCTGGATTCGCATAACTCCGGATGTCTGGATTGTCCCAGGATTTTGATAAAGCTCTGGATTTCTTTGGAATTTTGAATAATTGCAAATGATCCTTAGATTTACACTCAATAAAACATCATTTAGGGATCATTATGCATATAATATACTGAAGATTATATATAAACATAGTTTTTATAATTATAGTGAATTTAATATGAGATTTGAGAAATTCTTTTACAAAATATTTAAATAACACCAAATAAAAAGCACTGTAATAACAAAAATTTAAACAATGTTTGAATAATCTATGACATTTAATTCATTCCTCAATTTGCAAAAGCGGCCTTCATCTAATGGCTTGGTGAAAATATCCGCTAATTGGTCTTCGGTTCTTATGTGGCTAATTTCAATGTCTCCCTTGATCACATGATCTCTCAAGAAATGGTGGCGAATATCTATATGCTTGGTTCTTGAGTGTTGAACAGGATTATTAGCAATTTTCACAGCACTATCATTGTCACACAAAAGAGGCATTTTATCAGTTTTAATTCCATAATCCATCAATGTTTGCCTCATCCATAGCAATTGAGCACAACAACTTCCCGCGGAAACATATTCGGCTTTGGTGGATAGAGGCTACTGAATTTTGTTTCTTGGATGACCATGATACTAAAGATCTTCCTAAAATTGACAACTACCCGAGGTGCTTTTTCTATCCACTTTGCATCCCGCATAATCTGAGTCCAGAATATCCAATTAAGTCAAATTTAGCACCTTTCGGAACCAAAGGCCAATGCTAGAGGAATGCTTTAAATATCTTAGAATTCTTTTAATGACCATTAAATGACATTCTTTTGGATTTGCTTGAAAGCGAGCACACATACAAACACTAAACATGATATCGGGCCTAGATGCGGTAAGATAAAGCAAACTACCAATCATAGATCTATAAAGCTTTAAATCTACCGATTTACCTCCCTCATTTAAGTCAAGATGACCATTTGTTGCCATGGGAGTCTTGATGGGTTTTGCATCCTCCATACCAAACTTCTTGATCAATTCTTTTGCATACTTGGTTTGGCTCACGAAGGTCCCATCTTTGAGTTGCTTGATTTGGAATCCAAGGAAGTAGCTTAATTCTCCAATCATCGACATTTCAAATTCCCTAGACATCATATCACCAAACTCTTGGCAAAAATCTTGATTAGTAGACCCAAAAATAATATCATCAACATAAATTTGACATACAAAGAAATCATCATCTATAACTTTAGTAAATAAGGTTGAATCAATCTTCCCAATTTTGAATCCTTTTGAGACTAGAAAATCTCTAAGTCGTTCATACCATGCTCTAGGAGCTTGTTTAAGGCCATAGAGCGCTTTAGAGAGTTTATAGACATTATTTGGATTTTAGGATCTTCAAAACCGGAGGTTGTTCAACAAATACAAGTTCGAAATTTTACCATTTAAGAAAGCACTTTTAACATCCATTTGAAATAATTTAATATCAAAGCATGATGCAAAAGCAAGTAATATCCGAATTGATTCTAATCTAGCTACGGGAGCAAAAGTTTCACCAAAATCCAAACCTTCAACTTGTGAATACCCTTGAGCTACCAATCTTGCTTTGTTTCGAACAACCAAACCATTTTCATCTTGCTTGTTCCTAAAGACCCATTTTGTACCAATGACGTTGTGTTCCTTGGGTCGATCCACCAATGTCCAAACTTCATTCCGGGTGAAGTTGTTGAGTTCTTCATGCATAGCATTCACCCAATCCGGATCTTCAAGTGCTTCTTCTACATGCTTTGGCTCAATACAAGAGACAAAAGAGTAATATTCACAAAAAGAAGCAACACGAGATCGAGTTTGAACACCCTTACTTACATCACCCAATATTTGGTCTATTGGATGATCCTTAGCAATTGCATTGTGGATTCTTGGTGGTAAGTTAGATGGTTGATCATCTTCCTTATTGTCAAATTGAACTTGGTTTGTAGAAGATGTTGGTGGTTCAACTTGTGTGGAGGATGATGAATCATCTTGGGCTTTATGTCACCAATTTGCATATGCTCCATTGCCCTTCTCAAAGCTTCATTGCCTACATCATCCAAATTCTCATGCTCTTCTTAAGAGCCGTTAGTTTCATCAAATTGAACATCATGTTTTCTTCAACTAAACCGGAGTTTTTGTTGAAGACACGATAAACTTTACTATTTGATGAATAACCTAGCAAGAAACCAACATCACATCTACTTTCAAATTTTGATAGCGAACACCCTTCTTTAAAATATAGCATTTACAACCAAAGACACGAAAATAGGAGATGTTCGGTTTTCTTCCTACAAGAAGCTCATAGGAAGTCTTTTTCAAAAGACGATGTAAATAAAGACGATTTATGGCATGACAAGCGGTGTTAATTGCTTCCACCAAAAACTATCTAAGTATTATATTCATCAAGCATTGTCCTAGCCATTTCAATTAATGTACGATTTTCCTTTCTACAACTCCATTTTGTTCCGGGTGTAGGTTGTGGAAAGTTAGTGCTTTATTCAAGTTCATCACAAAAGTCTTCAACTTTAGTATTTTTGAACTCGGAACCATTATCACTACGGATTTTCTTTATTTTGAAATCAAATTCATTTTGGGCTCTTTTTGTAAAGTTTTTGAAAATTCAGGAGGTTTCACTTTTATCATCTAGGAAGAATACCCATGTATATCTAGAGTAATCATCCACAATAACCAAACAATAGCTATTTCCCCCGATACTCTTATAGGTTGTTGGCCCAAACAAATCCATATGTAAGAGTTCCAATGGTCTAGAAGTTGACATGATACTTTTGGAAGGGTGAGAATTAGCGACTTGTTTACCGGCTTGACATGCACTACAAAGTCGGTTTTCTCAAACTTCACATCTTTCAAGCCAACAACTAAATCATGTTTGAAAAACTTTTTGAGTTGAATCATTCCTACATGAGCTAGCCTTCTATGCCAAAGCCAACCCAAGGAGGTTTTGCCATCAAACAAGTTTTTAAGCATGAATCATTTGAAGTGAAATCTACCAAATAAAGGTTTCCAAATCTAAATCCTTTAAAAATTAAAGAGTTATCATTTTCATTTGAAATTGTAACACCTTCTTTAGAGAAGGAACAAATTAGTCCTAGATCACATATTTGAGCTACGGATAACAAGTTAAAGTTTAGTGATTCTACTAGAGATACATTTGAAATGGAAAGGTCATTTGAGATAGCAATTTTACCCAATCCAATTACCTTTCCTTTGCTATTGTCACCAAATGTGATTTTGTCCATTCCTTTCCCATTCTCGAATGTGGTGAACATTTTCTATCACCGGTCATGTGTTGAGTGCAACCACTATCAAGCACCCAATGTTTTCCACCGGTCTTGTAGTTCACCTACAAAACAAGAATCAAGTTCTTTTAGGTACCCAAATTTGTTTGGGTCCTTGGAGGTTAGTGACCAAGGTTTTAGGCACCCAAATAGCATTCTTTTAGCGCCTAAAATTGAAGTGCCAATAAAATGAGCAAGTATTTTACCATCCTTAGTCTTTCTAAGCATATAGCATGAATCATATATACCAAAAGATGCAATTTTACCTTTAGGACAATTTTGTTGCACATGTCCTATTTCCGGCACTTATAGCAATACTTACCATTTTCCCTCACATACCTTGTGGGTTTATTTGCTGGCTTCTTACCTTTCTTAGGCACATACCGAGACCTTCCTTGTTGAATGAGCACCTTTGCTCACTCAAAAGCTTGTCTAAGGTGGCCTTACCCTTAAAGCATCTTTCCAAACTTTTGCTTAGTTTATTGACTTGTTCTTTTAATTCATGGTTCTCAACAATAAGTAAAGGATCACAAGTATTTGCTAAACTAGCAATTGAATCATCACTAGAGCAACATGGCATGGCAAGTAAATCATCACATGAAGTAGAAATGCTAGACATGGATTTTTCATTTAAAGCAATATCTACTTTAGACATCTCATTCATTAAATCACAAGTAATTCCAATATGTGAATGAGATTTTCAATATTCTTTAAGATGAGAGAATCATGAGCTTTCTTTAGCTCCTCAAAAGAGTCTTTTAGAGAGATATTCTTTCTTCAAGACTTTAAATTTTGATTTCTCTTTTCCATTAAATTCATTTAATTCATCAAGCATATCCAATAATTCTTCATAAGTTGGTTCATCACTATCAATGGATTTTACCTTATCTCCTTTTGCCATGAGGCATGTAGGAGTGGAGAATAGTGAAGGAGTTTCTTTGATAGCAATGTCAACTAGTCCCTTCTTCTTGGAAGACTCATCCTCATCGAGTCGAGTCGCTTGATTCATCATTTGAATCCCACTCTCAATGTGAGCTTCATTCTTGCCATCCTTGTGAAGCTTCTTGAAAAGCTTCTTCTTGCCATTATATTCTTTCTTCTTGAATGACTTGTCCTTGTCATCCTTCTTTGCGGGCAACGAGATGAGATGTGCCCCTTTTCATCACAATTATAGCATCGAATGTTGCTATAACGCTTCTTGTCACTTGAATATTGTCCCTTCTTGTATTTGTCAAAGTTGTAGCTTCTATTGGGGCGTCTCTTCATGAACTTCTTCATTTTTCTTACAAGGAGTGCATACTCCTCATCGGAATCTTCTCCTTCATCCTCATCATCACTTGATTCCGCTTTGGCCTTGAAAGCGGTAATTTTCTTCTTTGAGGAGGATGTCTCCACGAGCTCTTCTTTGTCCTTCTTGAACAACTCATTTGTGATGAGATTGCCCAAAAGGCCCGTTGGTGTCATCCTTGGCAATTCGGGAGAGTTGATGAAGAGCGTCACCAAAGTTTCATATTTGTCAGGAAGAGCCCTAAGCATCTTGCGCACAATATCAACATCTAAAGGTTAGTCCCAAGGCCTTTGAGCTCATTCACAATGTTGTTGAGTCTTGAATACATCTCATTGATGTTTTCATGAGGCAACATTATGAATGTCTCATATTTAATCCGAAGCCTATGCAATTTGGCTTCTTTGACCGTGGATGTACCCTCATGGATTTCCGAGAGAGTTGTCCAAATAGCATGAGCGGTTTCCAAATTGCTCACTCTATTGAACTCATCCGCGTTCAAAGCGCCAAAGAGAGCATTCATAGCTTGGGCATCTAAATGAGAGTTACGCGTGTCTTGATCCGTGGGTTCAAGTGGATTAAGAGGCATAGTGTAACCATCATTTACGATTTTCCAAATGCTTGGACTCATGGCCTTTAAAAAGATTGACATTCTAATTTTCCAATAAGCATAATTTGTGCCATCAAAGAGTGGAGCCCTTCCTAAAGCCATTCCCTCACTAGCCATCCTTGCTCTCCTAGACGGTTAAGTCCAACAACGGAGAGACCAAGCTCTGATACCACTTGTAGGATCAAGGATAACCGACTAGAGGGGGGTGAATAGGAGGTTTTTAAAGTTTTAACAAATTAACAATTTATCCAATTCAATTAATGACTTAGTCTAAACAAGTTATGCTCCTAGCTAGGCAATTTAATCACAATAAGCAAGCTAGAAATATAAGTGCGGAATTGTAAAGACAAGAAATAACCACAAGACACAATGATGTTTTTCCCGTGGTATCGAAGACTTGCCGGTCTTCACTAGTCCACGTTGAGGAAGCTTGACCACCCAAGCCGGCTCCACGAATTAAGCCTTCCCTCGATCACTTGGGTTGTTCTTCCTCCGCTCCGGAGATGGTGAACACCAACCACTCACAATCTTGCTCGGGTCTTCTCACAAGCTTCACTTGAGAAGATCACCGTGCTTCACCGCCAAGCCGTCTAGGAGTGCGGCAACACCCCAAGAGAATAGATCAACGATCAACGCTTGACTTTACTCAAGTGCCAATGAATCAACTAAAGATGAATGCACTTGATCTCCCTCTCAATGAATGCAAGAGTAAATTGGGAGTAGAATTGAATGCACAATGCTCACAAGGGTTGAGATATCTTCAATGCTTTGTGTAACATGTCCCTTGTGCGCTTGGGGAGGTATTTATAGCCTCCACCAAACAATTCTAGCCGTTGGGAAGAAGTTCGAAAGTTCAAAGACATATCGGAACAACCGGCGTGTTAGCATCGGTACAACGCGCTATGCTCAATACGCGAACGGCTATGTTACACGCATTAAATGCACCGATATAGCCGTTGGATTTAGTTGCGGTTCATCCGCGAGCAAACACCGGATCGTCCGATTCGGGTTTCTAAACCGAGAGATTTGCATCTGTTGCGGAATTTTACAACCGCCAAATACATTTTGAACATCCGTATTGCGGTTCATCCGATTATCGTCGCGGTACAACCGATTCTCAAAAGAGGTTTTCAAAGGAGATTACACTCGCATCGTTATTTTGCAACCGCCGTAATATCATCGGAACAACCGGATGCGGTCGCATCGTTCAAGCCATCGGTACAACCGCACTCACGAAATCGATCACCACGAGATCATGACACGTGGAAGGCCACGATGGACTCTCGTCTAGTGGTCCGGCCAAGACACAAGATCTCGAGCCGTTTGATTTTAATCCAACGATCCACATGCGTTGCCACTTCGGACGGTCCGAACGGCCCACTTAATCCTAGCCGTTAGATTGAGATCGACGATCGCTTGATTTTCAATTTAAAAGGCTAACGGTTGAACCGCTCACATGCCGCCGAACAACCGCGGTACAACCACCGCTAAGCCTTTGGTTCATCCGATTCGAATTAAAGCATCTTGAATTCATTCTAACTTAAATTCAAGTCCAATTTTAAATGCATGCATGATCCTAAGTTGATCCATATGGCACAAGAATAAGCTATCAAGCTACTAGTCGTGATCCCCCTTAATAGTACGGCATTTATCCTATAATCCGGTCTACCAACCAATTCTCCTTAGACCGGTAAAATAGAAAAGGATCCTAGACTATTTGTACCTTGACTTTAAGCCTTGTTGATCTTCACATTTTCCTTTAGCATGCATCCTTGCTTCATCATGTTCATCAAATGGAATTAACCTTGCACATTCTTAGTAAACTTGTTAATCCCATATTCACATATTATCATTAATTACCAAAACCATTTTTAGGGGCCTAGATGCTTTCAGAAGGGTGCTAAAGTACACGTAGGAAGGAGGAGGCAAAGATGGCACATTAGGCAAGTGATCAACTGATCATGCCAGAAAAAGCACGAATCTTGGCCGTAAAAATCCATCGTGGAGCGAGCCTCCGGGACACGTGCGCGCTGCGACCTCAACCAACTCAGTGGTGCAGGCTCCCGAAGAGGAGCGCCACGGCGGGGCAGAGGATGGCGGCGAAGAGCGAGGACGAGATGGTGGCGGCACCGGACGTCGGGCTCGGCGCAGGCCCGTCGGCAGCCAGCGCGACCACGACGAGGGAAGACACGGCGACGGCGGCGACAACGACAACGACGGCGCGGAAGGTCTTGGAGGCCATGATCCCACGAGAAATGCCTTGTAGTATATGTATTACGGTGGAAAGCAAGAGCTGGAGAGGTGTCGCGCGAGTGTGTGAGGTAGGGCCGGAGGGAACGAGGGACGAAGCGCGCATTTTATAGCCGAAGAACGGAGGAGTTGGGGCCCTACATTTACAGCCTGCCCTCCCCGACCCCAAGACAGCTCACGATCAACGGCTGGTAAGGCCAGCAACTGCATGGCTTGTAACAATCCTATTTTACAAACAGGTTCCCCGGTTTGCGCAACTATCTAATATTTCGGTTACGGACCGAAACGGTATCAAACTTGCTCACAAACATTTAAAAGGTGCTAATTTAATTATAGCCTAACGGCTATTTTGCAGTAATAGGCTGGACATCTCAACTCCAAAACTCGAACTTATACTTAGAAGAACCAAATAACTTCCACAGGAAAGCTTGAGTGTGGTCGCAACCCTAACACGATCTCCAAAGTGTCATTCATTCATCTAATACATCTTTTGATAAAAATTAAGCAAGATTGAATACAAAACGTACTCAGCAAGCCACATGAAAAGCTATTTAACTACTTGTTAGGATTTTAAATGATCGTTGAAGGTTTACTGTATCAAGTATATGTGGATGCATCATTATGAGTTTAAGCAAATTGTCTTTAAAACAGTAAAACCATACTAATATAACATCAGAGGTTTTCTCAAAATTTGTAATCACCATCTTAACATCTCTACTTATGCCTCATTTACTAGAATCACCTATGAACACAGTTTTATTAACTGAAAGCACGACGTATTCGAATACTATTGATTATACTCTACAGAGTTGTCCATCTTTACCCAAAAGATACCTAAAACTCATAATGTTATGCAATATACACGTAACACGATAGCGTGCGACTAAGTTGAGTTAACAAGGTATTTTCACTCCTCATCCTTTCTAGCCTCTACCCAGTAGGTTCTCGGTCAATACAACCATTGGGAAACAACCAGCCAATGCTGGAGAGTTCAATGCTGACTAGTTGTCTAGATCAGCGAGTGTCCCTCCAGGCCTACTCTGTCTCACCCCCATTCTGTGGCTGCTCTATACAACAAGAGTAGGTGACATCCTGTAGATCTTCAATTGAAATAGTAGTGTACTGAGAGCCAGGTTGGATATAACAAACATGTGGTTAGACGAGTTTCGTATCTGTCACTTAGCACAAAGTTCTAGTACTTACCTATCTCAGTGAGGAGATGGACTCTCAACCAACTCGTGGTTGTCCACCTTCTTGGTCTCACTTTTGGCTCACTTCTTACGAGTTTATTGGGTGAGATGGACCCTCACCAACTCGTCGATATCCACTTTCTTAGCCTCAACTCTCAACTCTCCACCAAATCTATTGGCGAGCATCCAAACATCTTTATCAGTATTTGTGAAAAACATTGTGTGATAATGTCGAATCATTAAATAGAATTATATAGTTTTTACTTGTCAATGTGAATATGGCCTAAAAAGAATAGGTGGGTGTGTATGTGGGTGGTTGGAACTAACTATTCATCATGTCCTTCCAGAAATAATTGGCAAAAATACGATAATGAAAGTAATAATATTAATAATTGAAGTGTGGGCTCAACATGATCAAAGAATGTGGCATGCCTCCATTCGCGGTCTTTAACTGGTTTTATTTCTTTCGTGCCTTGATCAACTCCTTCTGTAGCTTGATCAACAAATTCGGGTTCTAACGTGAAAGAAAATCAAATAAATAAGTCAGGGCTCAACAAGGAGCGAGCTAGGAACAAAATGAATCAAATAAATCCAGAAAGAATTGAAACGAGGGGTTGTGTGGGTGCTTGGTTAGGTCAAACATAGTCAAAATGAGTTTCACGGGCTCGAAATGGATATATTATGTCTAAACGGGTTTGGGATTAATAGTTTTGGGTTCAGGTGCACAGTACCGAGTTTGGACTATTCATTAATGGGTTCTTGTTAAACAGTACCGGACATGATGAATAGTGGTAGTCATACTGTTCATACTGGGTTGGATCTTGTGGACAGTAACGGGTTTGGGCCGAGGTTAATGGGTTGCACAGTGTTGGTCTTCGGGTGAACAGTATTGGCTTGTCTCGGATTGGGCTTTGAATAGTATCAGGCCGCACAATAGGGGATAGTGTTGGGTCGACCCATTTGCTTGGCTAGGCCTAAAGGCCGGTTGGGCCATGCTTCTTGGTCCAGTTGAAACGGCTCTGGCGCTTTCGACCAGAGTCGGGAGGAACCCCATAGCACCCGAGCCAGAGGCAATGACGGTGACTACGGCGGTTGCAGCGGCGAACGGCAGCGCCGGGTGGTGTTACGAGCACCAGGTAGTCATGTGCATCCCCTTTTGGGCACTCGCGTGACATGAGGTAGCTCAAAGATGGTGTGGCGGTGGCAGTGGCGCATGGCCGAAGCATAGTAACGGTGCGGCGAGGCTCCGACCATGCTCTGACCAAACTTGTAATACCCCGGAAACGAAAAGAGTAAACAATCGAATCGAGTAATTTGAATGGAAGCCGGGGAAAGAAAAGACAATTAAAGGAGTAGAAATTCCTGAAAAATAGAAAGGGTTTTCCATAAACTCTCGACAACCTGGGCCTGAGCCATGGCCCAGGAGGGGCCCATGTGGTGGCCGGCCATAAGGGGGGGGAGGTTCCCACCCCCCAAACCCTAAACTCCATATTTCTCTCCCCCTCCCCCCTTTGGAGCCGCCGCCCCCCGTTCCCCCTTCCCGTGTACCGCCTTGTGCGTCGATTTTGGGTAAGATGCGTTCGATTTCTATCCTGTCCATATCTTAGAAAGTTGTAGGTATTGTTCTTAGCTTTCCATAGCCACCGAGATCACGTGATTCCGCCTTACGGTTTAGGAGATATGATTTTTTTAGTGCGTGCTGCTCTGTCTGTCTGATGAGAAGGGTCTGTCGGCTTGATCCTAGGTTTTGATTTAGTTCGAGGCATTTCCAGAACCTCCACCCAAATAAGTTATTGTATCCCTTTAAATTATCTTTCAAATCTGATAAAGATCATCTCCATTGGATTTGTATAATGAAAGTTATGATATTTTCTTTACCACTGTTGTGAATTCTAGGCAGATAAATGTTAGTGTTTTCATCTATTGTTTAGACTACTGTAAAGGCCGAATCTGGGGTTTTGCCCTTCTAGAGTTTTATTCCTGGGAACGTTAGCTTTCTTTTGGCACCGAGATCAGGAAAATCCGATCTGTAGTTTGGGAGATATGAATTTTTTATTACGAACTATCCGGTCTGTCTGAAAACTGAGGTCAGTAGGTTTGTCCCTCGGTTTTGTTCAAATTAGGGGCCGAATCAGAACCTTCACCCAACTAAGTTATTTTATCCCTTAAAATTATCTTTCCAAGCTGATAAGAATCATTCTCATTGGATCAATAGGTTGAAAGTTACGCCGTTTTCTTTATCTCGATCGTATTCGGACAGGCGTAGATGGCTTGTGTTTAGCTGATAATTAGCCCTCTGTTTTGGCCGGATCGGGATTCCGCCAACTAATTTTTGTAGCCTGATCTGTTAAGATTCAGTGAGCACTAGTTTCAGGTCTTTTAGAGTTACAGATAATTAATGGTGAATTTTCTCGCATCGCTGCTCGGAAGGGCTGAAATCTGGTGAATAGTTTATTTTCTTTTTGGGTCTATGCGGTATATTGGATAGTCGGGGTTATTGTAGAACACCGTAGCAGTGTTATATCGTTGTTCTTATTTTGGGAACATGCTTGTGTAGGCGCGAGGCATCATGTGTGGGAACACCTCCGTTGCCTACTAACGAGTCACAACGCGAAAGGCAAGTCTTGTATGTTAGCGGTGTTGAATTCAAAGGAATGCATAATGATATGTTGTTTACATGAATGTTCTTGTGCTTTGTTCATGGTGTTGATATACTGCAAGTGACTAGTGTGGCCTTATTGGTACATTATGTTGAGTGTGAATACATACTTATACTTGTTTACACATGTTGTTGAATGCCATGTGTCTTTTCCACTAATGTGTGTTATTCATTCATACCATGAGAAATCATCATGTCCATTCATAAAATTCATTATGACCACGGAAGTGGATTCTTTTGGTAAGTCCCATCAATTCCAGTATGGGCATTTGAAAGACCCATCAATTCCAGCATGGGCATTTGAAAACCCACCATTCCAATGTGGGTAGTGTTGACCACCATTCCAATGTGGCAACTTGGACACCCGATGAAACGTTCTTCATACGGTGATTGGGTCCCGTGCTTTGTGAAGTACGGGCTTAAGTGAACACCGACGGGTGTATCACTCGCTACACCGGTATATGCAGTCGATAAGTCCATACCTTCAATGCATTCTTACATTTCATCCATTCATGTATTCATTCCATACATACATGTATGTGTTCCAATAATTGTTCGTAATTCAACCGAATTGTGTTGTCCACTCCATGCTTGATTATTCTTGTTTAGTACTTGCCGAGTCTTGACTCACCCTTGCTTTGTATGTTTTAATTAGGTAATTGAGGAAGACGACAAGATGATTTGGTGGGGTAGTTCGCACACTACACTTCACTTTTATCCAATCGAATAATTATTCTTGCCATTCAGTCAAGTCAAATTGTTCAAATAAGTTCCAGATTGTAATAATCCTATGTTAGTATCGTTTGATTGTTCGTGGTATTATGACCGTTTATCCATTCTTTACCATGATTCTAGTGATCGTTCATTGTCTTTCCTTAGGAATTTATGTTGATTGAATCTGGATAATCTAGTTTTAATGCTATGCTTAGTAGTTTGATAGGTTTGCGTGACATTTTGGCTTCCGAATAGCCAGATGGTGTTACGGTTGGTATCGAGAGGGCTTTAGGTCCGTGGTTCATTCAAACATATTAAATTGACACACTTTGTGCACATTAGGAGGGTTGGGTAAACTGTTGCTTCCGCATTTCAATTGTGGTGACTCGAGTATTGAGTCGTTGTTAAATTGTGTTGTGCTATGATGTGTTAATCCATGATATGATGTGATAACCTCTATCTATGAAATTATTCTATGATCGTCATGAGATGATCCGATATAAATATATATATTCATAATTGATTGCATTAGTTATGCGTTTCGCTAGCGGGCGTTGATCAGTTGAGTTCGTGGTTGATATCCTGGGTTTTGCTAGGCTACACCACTGTCTGTAGTATGATATTAGAGAACTTCTTACCTCTGTTCCATAAGCTCTGTATTGAGCATGAGCTCATTGATGAACTTGTTGCCTTTCTCGAACTGATATCTGGTTTCCTGGTTGTGGTTCCTGGCAGTTCGTGAATTCTTTTGAAATTGGGGTTTTAATGAAGAAGGCAAGCTCCAGCAGTTCTCTGAATCGTTCTTTGAAATAAATATTGCCCTTTCGACTATTGTGATATTTCTGCTCCACGTGAGCATAGTTCAAATGCAAGATTTTCTCTTTTCATAAAAGACTTGTTTTACCCCTGTTGGGGAAATTTAACTCATTCGTTCGTTTGGAATCTCGGTATTGGAAAACTTCTTTTGCAAGTTCTTTATCAAGTGTGTATTGATCTTGCATATTTCTCTTGGGCTGCTTTAGTAAGTCGTTCTCTTCCTTGATTTTCGAATTTGACAAATTCTTGTCCGGTGGCGATTGATGAATTTCTCATGGGTTCATGATTTTGGTAGACGAGTTTAAATAGGCCTTTAATGGTACTCCGAAAATATTATTATTTTTCGATTGTCGAATTGTTTTTACTACGAATGATCTTTGTAAATTGGCAACATTGATATTTTCATGGTTGTTCTTTCTTTCTCATTGGAGAATAGCGACTCATTTACTCGTTTGATGGTTTGCCTAATGAGAATTCTTGTTGCAAGATCATTAACACGAAAAAGCATTGGCTCAATGTATTCCTTTTGGAACCCTCTGCTTGTTGAAATTTGATGCATCTCTTTTCTGAAGAAAAGCGTTAAAACCCTTTTGGAGTGCTTGGTTATGCTTAAGTCAGGGGTTGCACCCAAACAAAGATTATGGGCTACGGGTTTCTATTAGACCCTATTTGTTTTTCAAAATAGTTTCTTGCCTTTCTGGCTGCGGAGCTCTCATTGCTGTTTGTGAACGTTATTCTTGATAAGATCGTTCTCTTTATGTTAGCCCTATCTCTCTTGTTGATAAGGGCAGCTCGGTTATCCGTTTGACAGTTCGGAGAATGAAAATTTCCTTTCACAAAGTTCATTGAAGAAAATTTCGACTATGTTCATTTCTTTGGAATATTTGGAGTGTTGGAGATTAGAACCTCCCTTTGAAAAGAAAAGTATCGAAACCCCCTTTCTCTAGAGTTTTGTAGTGCTGGGTGTGACGTTTGTTCAACTTTATGGTTTTCGTGCGAATTCTTTTCTAGAATAAGTTGTTATTACAATTCCATTTGATCTTTGAAAATTTTTATGACCCGATTTGTCATGTTCCCTTTAGAAGGTTTATTGACACGATCAAGAATGTGAGAGTAAGGTTGATTCGTTATAGAGAAAGAAGTTTGACCACCTTTCTTGTTGTTTCTAAAATGATCCAATTTCAAGTGTTGTGTTCATGACCTTTTGGGGTTCAAGTTTATTTTGGTAAGCGAAGTCGCGCGTAAAATAATTTGTTGTAAAGTTATAATAGTTCTTGATGATGCGGCGCTTTGATATTGAATGCTCGTTGTTCTTATCTGCTAAGGTCGGACATTCTCTTCTTTTGAGGCTTATGCTTTCAACTGTGGACTCCTTATGTTCAATGAGTTCATTGCTTAATTGGTTTCTCCTTGGTCCGGTGTTTGTGGCGAGTGGTAAATGATTTTCTAGTTGGTGAAAATCTTTTCATGTGCCTCTTATTTTGAGAAATATTCACCCATTATTTTCGCATGAGTCTTTCGAGGTGTTTTCTAATTGACGTTGTGAGATTGATGTTGAAACTTGTAGTAAAAATAATCACCTCTCGTGATACCGCCTAAATGAGAATACTTCAAGTTTAGTTTCCGTGACCTTTTGGAGTTCGTGAATATTCTAGTAACTGAGATTGTTTTAAGTAAAATGGTGCATGGAGATATCCTATTGCTTCTTAAGAGTTTCGTGTGATTTAGTCCTAAAGGCTCCTTGGTTTGAGTTAGCAAAGTGAGGTTGCAATCAAAAGAAATTTTTGTTGCTTTCGTTGAGAATCCGTTTGCTTTTCGTGAAGTCTGTAAAGGAAAATGCTTGTTTTGTGGCTGAGGTCATTTGGATTACATGTTTCATGAGTAGATGAACTGTTTTGGAACAAATTTGGCGTGTTGAAAAATTTTATTTGTTCTTAAGTAGTTCCGTGGGTTGAATGAAGAACTTACTTTGTTCATGTGGCAAGGTGTTATTAGTTCAAGAACTCATTGTTGTGTTAAAGGAAAGAGTGCGAGAGAGTATTTGATAATTTGAGTCAAGTTTTGTAACTTGTGATTATTTGAATCGTTCCTAAACCTCTTACTCTTTCCGCTCAAGAGATGTCGAGTTTCAATCGCAATGTCTTTCTTTCGTATCGGATGTTATTTGCAATTCTCACTTGAGGGATGTGTGCCCTCAACTGCGAACTTAGTTTTTGTTTTCCAAGATCACCTTTAGCAGAATATTTCTTTTGGTTTCTTGGCCGCCGTGGTGAGCAACGCTTTCCTGTATGAATGAACTTGTTTTTGTTCGCCTCTTCCTTTTGAGAAAGGATCACGCTTTGTGTTGCGAAGTGTTTGTAAGGTGAAAGTTTGGCAACTGTTTGGTGGTGGATGAGTAATCGTAGCAATGATATTTTGCTACCAAGTTAGCGGAGGAGTAGTAGAATGTGAAATGGTTTTGATCTGTATCCCTTGGAGGGAAATTGATTCACCTGAGATGTTTGACTTCGAAGTAAGTCTGAAAAGTGTTACGGCTGATTAACACCTGGTATAGTGAAATTCTAGAACTTCAATTCAGGATTTAAAAGGTTGGTGATTATCGGAGGTATGGAAACCTTCATTGAATTTTTAGAGTAACGCAATTGGATAGCATTGCGAGATGGTGTGGATGATGTATTTCGGTTTGAGCATAATTTGATAATGTTCAATTAAGAGGTTTAATCTCTTGAGGTATGCGATGAATTCAATTCCAATATTGAGAGAAGTTTTACTCCTCAAGAGAGAAGAGAAAGAAATGATGTTTTCTTGGAAAATGATCGTTTCCTTGCTTCTCGTTTGGGTTTTGTCTTTGTTGATAAGTGTTTTCGCACTTTGAGTTGGGGTCGTGTTGGCATGGTGAATCTTTCGATTCGATGAGTAAAACAAATATTTGATTTGAGTATTCAAGCAAATTTCTCTTTTGGTTTCGTGGTGTTCTTTCGCAAATTGATTCATTGGAAGTGGAATTGCTTTCTTGATGAATTGTCACATTTGGGATTTAACCTTTTGGTGAAGTGTTAACATTGCGTGGTTGCGATGAGAACTCTCTATTTTTTCGTTGGATTCTCTTCATTTCCGAAGACAAGAAATTAGGAAGCGGCTTATCGCTTTGACCGTCACGGGTACATACGCCAAGCACGCATAGCGTAAGGTGCGTCTTTGGTCTTGAGTAATGCAGGACTATTCAAAGTTGGAGATTAAGTTAAAAGCGTTGACCATCGAGAAAGGTCTTACCTTGATCCTCTTCGATGAGTGTACCTAGAAAGTTCAAGTTGATTGTTAGGTCGACGTCGCTTCACATCTTTGCTTTGTGGTTTCTCTATTCCGAGAGAGAGGCCACTTGGGAGATAGAGTCTCGCATGCGCGGCAATATCGCACTGTTCGTTTACGTGCGTGTTTATCCTTGATAATTTCAGCGTAGTTTTTGTTCGAGTGGATTGGCTGTAAATTCGAGGTCGAATCCTATTAAGGGGGTAGAATGTAATACCGGAAGCGAAAAGAGTAAAGAATCGAATCGAGTAATTTGAATGGGCCGGGAAAGAAAAGACAATTAAAGGAGTAGAAATTCTGAAAAATAGAAGGGTTTTCCATAAACTCTCGACAACTGGGCTGGACCACGGCCGGAGGGGCCCATGTGGTGGCGGCCATAAGGGGTTCCCACCCCCAAACCCTAAACTCCACATTTCTCTCCCCCTCCCCCCTTTGGAGCCGCCGCCCCCCCTTCCCCCTTCCCGTGCACCGCCTTGTGCATCGATTTTGGGTAAGATGTGTTCGTTTTCTATCCTATTCATCTCTGAGAAAGTTGTAGGTATTGTTCTTAGCTTTCCATAGCCACCGAGATCACGTGATTCCGCCTTACGGTTTAGGAGATATGATTTTTTTAGTGCGTGCTGCTCTGTCTGTCTGACGAGAAGGATCTGTCGTCTTGATCCTAGGTTTTGATTTAGTTAGAGGCATTTTCAGAACCTCCACCCAAATAAGTTATTGTAGCCCTTTAAATTATATTTCAAAGTTGATAAAGATAATCTCCATTGGATCTGTATAATGAAAGTTATGATATTTTCTTTACCACTGTTCTGAATTCTAGGCAGATAAATGTTAGTGTTTTCATCTATTGTTTAGACTACTGTAGAGGCCGAATCTGGGGTTTTGCCCTTCTAGAGTTTTATTTCTGGGAACGTTAGCTTTCTTTTGGCACCAAGATCAGGAAAATCCGATCTGTAGTTTGGGAGATATGAATTTTTGATTACGAACTATCCGGTCTGCGAACGGCGAGGTCGTGAGGTTTGTCCCTCGGTTTTGTTCAAATTAGGGGCCGAATCAGAACCTTCACCCAACTAAGTTATTTTAGCCCTTAAAATTATCTTTCCAAGCTGATAAGAATCATTCTCATTGGATCAATAGGGGTAAAACACAGCCATGCTAATAGGAGGAGAAGGGTGCTAAAGTACACGTAGGAAGAAGGAGGCAAAGAAGGCACATTAGGCAAGTGATCAACTAATCATGCCAGAACAAGCACGAATCTTGGCCGTAAAAATCCGTCGTGGAGCGAGCCTCCGGGACACGTGCGCGCTGCGACCTCAACCAACTCAGTGGCACAGGCTCCCGAAGAGGAGCGCCACGGCGGGGCAAAGGACGACGGCGACGAGCGAGGACGAGATGGCGGCGGCACCGGACGTCGGGCTCGGCCTTGAGTTCGTCGGCGATCGGCCCGACCGACGAGGAAGACACGGCGACGGCGGCGACAACGACAACGACGGCGCGGAAGGTCTTGGAGCCATGATCCCACAATAAAGGCCTTGTAGTATATGTAATACGGTGGAAAGTAAGAGCTAGAGAGGTGTCGCGCGAGTGTGTGAGGTAGGGCCGGAGGGAACGAGGGACGAAGCGCGCATTTTATAGCCGAAGAACGGAGGAGTTGGGGCCCTACATTTACAGCCTGCCCTCCCCGACCCCAAGACAGCTCACGATCAACGGCTGGTAAGGCCAGCAACTGCATGGCTTGTAACAATCCTATTTTACAAACAGGTTCCCCGGTTTGCGCAACTATCTAATATTTCGGTTACGGACCGAAACGGTATCAAACTTGCTCACAAACATTTAAAAGGTGCTAATTTAATTATAGCCTAACGGCTATTTTGCAGTAATAGGCTGGACATCTCAACCCCAAAACTTGAACTTATACTTAGAAGAACCAAATAACTTCCATTGGAAAGTTTGAGTGTGGTCGCAACCCTAACACGATCTCCAAAGTGTCATTCATTCATCTAATACATCTTCTGATAAAAATTAAGCAAGATTGAATACAAAACGTACTCAGTAAGCCACATGGAAAGCTATTTAACTACTTATGCCTCATTTACAAGAATCACCTATGAACACAGTTTTATTAACTGAAAGCACGACATATTCGAATATCATTGATTATACTCTGCAGAGTTGCCTATCTTTACCTAAAAGATACCTAAAATTCATAATATCATGCAATATACACGTAACACGATAGCGTGCGACTGAGTTCAGTTAACAAGGTATTTTCACTCCTCGTCCTTTCTAGTCTCTACTCGGTAGGTTCTCGATCAATACAGCCATCGGGAAACAACCAGCCAATACTGGAGAGTCCAATGCTGACTAGTTGTGTAGATCAGCGAGTGTCCCTTCAGGCCTACTCCTATCTCACCCCCATTCTACGGCTGCTCTATACAACAAGAGTAGGTGACATCCTATAGATCTTCAATTGAAGAGCAGTATACTGAGAGCCAGGTTGGACATAACAAACATGTGGTTAGACAAGTTCCGTGTCTGTCACTTAGCACAAAGTTCTAGTCCTTACCTGTCTCAGTGAGGAGATGGACTCTCAGCCAACTCGTGGTTGTCCACCTTCTTGGTCATACTTTTGGCTCACTTCTTCCAGGTCTATTGGGTGAGGAGATGGACCCTCACCTACTCGTGGATGTCCACTTTCTTAGCCTCAATCCTCAACTCTCCACCAAATCTATTGGCGAGCAGCCAAACATCTTTATCAGTATTTGTGAAAAACATTGTGTGACAATGTCGAATCATAAATAGAATTATATAGTTTTTACTTGTCAATGTGAATATGACCTAAAAAGAATAGGTGGATGTGTATGTGGGTGTCGGAACTAACCATTCATCATGTCATTCCAGAAATAATTGGAAAAAAAATACGATAATAAAAGTAATAATATTAATAATTGAAGTACGAGCTCAACATGATCAAAGAATGTGACATGCCTCCATTCGAAGTCTTCGACTGGTTTTACTTCTTTTGTGGCTTGATCAACTCCTTATGTAGCTTGATCAACAAATTCAGGTTCTAACGTGAAAGAAAATTAAATAAATAAGTCAGTGCTCAATAAGGAGCGAGCTGGGAACAAAATGAATCAAATAAATTCGGAAAGAATTGAAACGAGGGGTTGTGTGGGTTCTTGGTTTGGTCAAACAGAGTCAAAAGTGAGTTTCGCGGGCTCGAAATGGATATATTATGTCTAAACGGGTCTAGGATTAATAGTTTCGGGTTCAGGTGGATAGTACTGAGTTTGGACTATTCATTAATGGGTTCTTGTTAAACAGTAGCGGGCATGATGAATAGTGGTGGTCAATACTGTTCATACTGGGTTGGATCTTGTGGACAGTAACGGGTTTGGGCCGAGTGTTAATGGGCTGCACAGCGTTGGTCTTCGGGTGAACAGTGTTGGCTTGTCTCGGGTTGGGCTTTGAATAGCATCAGGCCGCATAATGGGGGATAGTGTTAGGCCGACCCATTTGCTTGGCTAGGCCTAAAGGCCGGTTGGGCCATGCTTCTTGGCCCAGTTGAAACGGCTCACAGCCGCTCGACCCAGGAGCTAGGAGGGAACCCCCATAGCACCTGAGCCAGAGGCAATGACGGCGACTACAGCGGTTGCAGCGGCGAACGGCAGCGCCGGGTGGTGCTACGAGCACCAGGTAGTCATGTGCATCCCCTTTCCGGAACTCATGTGACCCGAGGTAGCTCAAAGATGGCGTGGCGGCGGCAATGGCGCACGGCCGAAGCATAGCAACAGCGCGGCGAGGCTCCGGCCATGCTCTGACCAAACTGGTGGAGCTTGAACACCAGTGAACCAAGGGAGCCACGGTGGTAGTGGTGGCGCAGCTCTGGAAGTTCCGAGGCGGCTTGGCGACAGTGACCGTGTGTGGCGGAACCATAGTGAACGGCAACGGCGAGCTAAGGACGACAGGGTTGGACTTGGTGTAGTGGGATGGGTTCAGTGGGTTGAGGCGAAGCTTATGGTGTCGTTGATGGGACGAGGGCGTGGTCGGAGGCGGCAAATTGAAAAAGGTTTATTACCGGGTGGTTTTTCGGATGCGGTAGCGATTGGGGTGTTGCCGGAGTCGAGGACAACGGCGAAGGTTTGTGGGGTGTGTGGTGATGCTAAAGGGAAGGATGGTGTCATTCGTCTCGGCTTTAAGAGCGATGAAGGTGGTGGCGACAGGGCGGCTCAAGAGGGGGCGCAACGCGTGGCCTGCGGCGTGGACGGTCGCATGCGTTTGGCGCCGCAAGGAAGGCGAGTTGGCACATGAGGTGGCAAGGTGAGGTGGTGCGAGCAAAGGTGACGGGCCAGCGAGGCGGTGTGCAAGGGAGCGAACAGCGTGCGACGCGATGAAAGTGGAAACAGGGGAGAAGGCGACTTGACGAGGGATGCCTTTGGACTAGAGAAAGCGAAAACGGAGAAAAATTTCCGAATTGGGCAAGAAGCCAAACTTAACCAAAATTTCAAATCAAACCCAAATTTTGAAATTTTTGGGGTGTTACATGGCTCCTCGTGTCCATCCTTCCTTCAAAAATGAGGGGGCGACTGCTTCCAACCTACTACTAGTACAATACAAGCGATAGCATTCGCGTTTTGTGAGTGAGCATACAGGCTTCGTAGTACTTGTGTAACTGAATTTTACACAGCACTGCTGGCTGATAGGTGAGTTGAGATGCACGGGTGTTCCGTGCACATGTATATGTATGAACGGATGTACCAAGAGTTTGAGGCCAAGATTTAGTTGGTTTGCTTGTTCCCACAGTCAGTTTGCAACCAGATTGGCTCTAACAATTCGAACTTTTGATTTGAATACCTAGGGAGCCAACGCAAAGGGAGGAGAGCGGACCGCACACCACATGCTCCCTTGCCGAAGTGTTCCCCAATGATGAACGTCCGGTGGGGCTCGCTCTCATGCGTATGGCGCCGTTGCCTTTGATTCCCTTTCGGTCATCGTCCGTCCGAGCACGCAAAGACGACAGATCAGGGGAAGCGCTAGGTGGCGTTGCGCGCGGTTTGGTTCGGTGTGCAACGGCCGTGGAGAAGCGCAAATACCCACCTCATATCGTCTTATGAAATGTGCCTGTCGCTACTGTACTTGTTCCTTGGCTGATTGTGGGCTTGCCCCCGTCAGTTTGCCAGATCAACTGAAGATCACAGGTGAAACGATCATGAACAGTGGATTTGGTAATGTGTTAGAGGGAGAGCAGTCACCTCCTAGCTCCTAAATTAGCTCCCAACAGGTGAGGCGTCGGTTTCATCCCTGTGGAGCAAGAGTGCAAGACCAAGCCTGAAGCAACAGGCTAGGAAAAAATATGTGCCACTTGATCCATTCGGTCAAAGATAATAATCACAAATACTTCACTCGCTGAGCTGTTGATTTATCGCTTTCAACGGCTCGTCGATGTTATCTTGTTCAAATACTAATCACTTGCGTCACTGTGATTTAAACTGGGTTTTAGAATTCAGGCCACTGGCATGACTTACGTAGGAACAAAGTTAAGCAATTGTCTACACTATCGATCAGTGGCACTAATCGGTGGGAGTAATGGGAGATTTGAACCACTTGGAGAATCTTACAGCACGGCACAGGGCCCCAACTAACAGTGCATATGTGGTGGAATGTCCCAGCAAAGTGGAAAATTTAGCCTCTTTGACAGCGCAAATCGGATGCGGATTGGGTGTCTAATCACGGTCCTCATGGAAGCACTTGAATCATTCGTCGATCCTAGAACAAGAAGAGCTTGGTGCATCAGAGAACAATAAGAAGATATCTCAAATTCTCAGGTCACAAGTCTCACAAGTAGCTGTCACTGTGGAGGTTTACTTGAAGCCACGGTTGCTATAATTACTTGTGATGAAGCAACAGATGCATCATAGCTGCTAGCTAGCTACTTTGCTATTGCGAGTTAGCGGATCCATGCCTAAGGACAGGAACTCAGGAAGATGGCAACACTCGGTTCTTGTTGTGACTTGTGATGCTTGGTTTCTATGTAAACTACCACAACTAAAATCTTAACTAGTATATTAGTTTGGTGAGCCGTGTGGTGTGGATAATATTATTATTCGGCTTCCATTGTGCTGCTAATTGGAGTATTCTTGTGGTCCTCTCCGGCAGGTGTTTGTTGTTCTGCATGTTACCAGTAGCTAACGTTCTCCCAGAATGTTGGTTAGCTTGCTAGTATTGAGTACAGATGGGGTGAGGGAGTTTCTGATTCCTCATCGGCTCGTCATTTTTATGGCACTGCTTACTGGACACGTCGCAGAAGAATTTATGCCTGCGAATTCTGATAAATATTCAGTGCAGAGACGGGAAGGAGTGAACTAACTGATCAATCATCTGTTCCATGCTAGAAAAGTTTCAAAATCAAGTAAAATCCAGGTAAGATACGTCAATCATGTGATTCTGCCCCACCTAATAATCTAATATGCCATAACCCAACTATTTCAGCATCGTATTCTGCTCATCCATACTTGCTCATCATGTAGCGCAGTAATCCTCATGTGCGTTCCTGCTGCACTCAAGAGTGACAATCAGCAGATGTTAAAGTTTCTGGTCGTCCCAGGTGATGAACAAATTGAAGTGCATTGTTATGCTCTAGCTTATACTCAGCGTATCTAATAGACTAATTCCGGTACACATTTACCCCCTCTTTCAAATTAGCTCGACTCAATATAAGTACTCCCCTACCAGGCTACCACTACACTTACATAGACACATCTACAAACCTACTTCTGAAGAATTAACCCTAGTGTTCTCATCCTATCTAGTACTGCTGTCTAAAACTCCAAATTTCAGGTGACAAGCTATCGATCATGGTAAGGGGAATCAACTAACACGACACTTTTTGTGTGCGTGTTCAAATATGGCAGTAAAAATGCGCATGCTTGTACGAATTCATACTTGACATTTGCTGTACAACAACTTAATTGTACACCGTTTTTGTGTTTATTGCAGCAACCAGCTCATCAGAGGAAGATGGTTGCCTCGACCAAGGTCATCAAGGTCGGCCCGTGGGGAGGTCCCGGCGGGAGCCCGTGGAACGACGGGGCGAACCGTGACGTCCGGACTCTGGAGCATCACCGTGACGTACGGGCGGTTCGTCGAGTCGGTGAGGGTGGAGTACGACAAGAACGGCCGGCCGGTCCTCGGCGAGAAGCACGGCGGTGGCACGGGAAGCAGCCGCACCGAGAAGGTAGGTTGTGTGCAGCACAGAAGCGATGATACGTACGTGTCTCGTCAGTTTCGTGTGCAGTGGCGGACGTATGACTAAATCTTAGCTAAGGTGGTATGGACCAATCCTCAAGCCGTCTTTGCACCGTAAGACTCGTCACCACCACCGCCCCGTTGGACATCGAGCCCTCAATTCCACATCTCTACACCAGCAGTTGTTTCACATCTTCGTACCCACAGTTGTTCCGCATCTCTTCTCCACCACCCACTACTCGCTATTCGCTAGGTGGAAAGCAGCTTCTAAGTCATATAAATAATCAATTTCTACTTGTAGTGACTACTGATTACCTTCGATGACCAATTATCACACACGCATACTTGGCTATTGGTGGTAATCTATCTAAGCATTAGTAATTTGGCATATCATCAATCAGATAGTCCGCATTACACATATTTTAAGACTGTCGCACATAAATCAAGAACGAGTCAACGAAATAGGCAAATTAGACACGAACCACACTAAGAGATATTCTACTGAACGCAAGCCACACCTACTCGGCTCCTTCGCTAGTCGCTGTTGCAGCCTACGCCCTTTACTCTTGGCTGCCACGACGTTGGCGCCTCACCTCGCCAACTCGCTACTCCGATCGTCACTTGCCAGCCGCCGCGCACACCCTGGGCCCGTCGCAGCTCGCTCTAGGGTCAGGAGGTGGAGGAGGAGGTGTGAGGCCGCAAGAGGAATGCGAGTCAGACTCGATGTCTCGATTGGTGGTGCGATGGCTACCTCCCCTAGTCAATTCTTCTGCTGGGTCGGCCAGGCCAGTCCTAAATCAACAAAAGGACAGACCACATGCCCAAATCAACAAAGGGACGACGTCGTCCTGTTCTTTGTTTACCTCGGCTCGGCATGCTCCTCGCTGGTAGCCAGTGGATGCTGGGGTCTAGGGGGGTCCGGTCGGAGGGGGAGCTGGGGTAGCCGACTGACCTCGCCACATGGGACGGTCTGCCCTGGTTGAATGGGGAGGCGACTGGCAATGATCGAACAAATGCTAAACCGTGAGAGTGAGGAGCGATGGTGGGGAGAAGGTTGTGGCTGGGTTGTGTGGGTTTGTGGCACGGTGCTGACGCTGTGGGAGTAGCATGGGCACGAGGACAGGGCCTTCCGCAGTGCCGGGCTGTCACAAGTAGGCGACCGTGAGGAAGGGTGTAATATTCCCGTTTTCGAACGATAAATAGTGTTTACTATTTGATTTCTAGTTTTCAATCGTATTTCAAATTATCATATATTTTCACATTCTTCTAGCTTCTAGCTAAGCTCGAGTTTGTGTTTCAAACCTCCTTGCGATGCCAAAATTCAAAGTTCGAATTTGAATTCCCGTTTTCAATTTTGGGCCCATTTTCTTTTTTTTTTGCCCTTATCTCCTTTGGGCTTATCTCGTTTTCTCCTTGGGCCAGCCCACTCGACATGCCCCACCTCTCATCCTCCCTTCTGGCCCACCCGGCCTAGCTCCTCTCGGCCTGGCCTTTCCCCCAGCCTAGCTCCTCCTCGGCCTGCCTCCCTCCCCCTGCTTCTTCTCCTCCGGCGGTGTCAGCGCCCCTGCGCCTCTGCTGCCCCCACCTGCGCCGCCTGCGCACGCTCGTGCTCCCGCCCTACCGCGTCGCCTCCACACCGCCACGGCGGCAAGTCGACGCCACGCCCACCCTCGCTGTTGCTCCCGTCAAGAAGCCGCTCCCTCTCCTGCCTCATCACACACTGTCAAGTCCGTCGGCTGCAGCTCCGCACCTGCTCCCCTGCCACACGCGACCCCAATGCCCTCCTCCTTGCCTTGTCTCGTCTGCCACCGCACCGCCATGACGCCCGTAGCCATCCTTCCTGCGTCGCGCGCATGCCCGCGGCTGGTCCGAACCGTGCGCTTGCGCACACGCCCGTGTCACCAGCTTTGCTGCAGCTTCAGCATGGCCCCCAAGTCGCCGGCTCCTCATCATCTCCCTGCTACGCCCACCTGCTTCTCGCCCCGTCTCTTCGCCCGGGCCACACGAGTCGTCGCCGCGCCCGAAGCTTGTTAGCACGCCCGTGGCCGTCCTCGGGAACAAGCTCCCTCCCCAACGGCTCCCAAGTTCCTTGGCTGCCTATAAAAGGGCCATTGTGCCCCTTGTTCTCCCCCACGCTTCCCCCTTCACTCCGGTAAGTGCTGACAAAAATAGTCGCCTTCCTTCTTCTTCGGCCGAGCCACTCGTCGACGATTCGTCACTCCGGCGCCGCCTCCGCCGCACCGACCCTGTCACAGAGCGCTCCCGAAGCCAAGGAAGCCAACACCCCAAACTGATTCGATTTTGGTCCACTATCACCTCCGGATTTGACCTTCTTCCCCGCCTCCGGCCGCCACCTTCTCCACCATCCTTCTCTGGCCACCGTCCCTCTCTGGTCCCCATTGTTGATCTGGTAAGTCCCCGAGCTCTTCCCATGCTCGCCCTCCCCAACTCAGGGCACCATCGGAGCTCCTCCTCCGCCGCAGTCGTGCCATCGCCGCTGCTCAGCTCCACCGCGCCACCGCTCCGGCCATCCCCTAGCTGCACCACCAATGTCATCAGCTTCTCCTCACCGAGGGCTTCCCATTTTCGTGCCCAACTGCCGCTGCCAAGGCCACCCTCGCCAGCGACGAGCGGAGCTCCGCTCCCTTTTGCCCGGTCAAAACAGCCGACACACACGGGAGCGCCTTAATGACCAAACCCCGGTCGGGACTTAAGGCTAAACGGCGATTAGCCGCTTTAATAAACCCTAAGCCTTGATTAGCCATTTATTGATGTCTTAACCCCCCCTGACTCTCTGTTGTGTGGGCCCGGCAAAACAGTAAATGTTGGTTTCATTTCTGGTTTTGTCTCAGTGACTGACATGTGGGCCCCTACACAGTGTGCACCGTGCATGATGACCTCTGGTCCATGCATTGTGCACATGGACTGAACACTATTCATGCCCCCCACATGTCAGCGACCTAATTCTCTCTCCTCTTTTTATTTTCTGAATTTAATTTCAATTCAAACTTCGGAAGCTCCATTCTCCTCCGTTATAACTCCGATTCAAGTGAACCTTGTTTCTAAATTTGTATAAATTCAAGATCTTGCTAATGGCACTGGTCTTATTTAATTTGGAGTTCATTTATTATGTATTTAGTATTTATTTACTCTCTTTGCTTGTTTGTGCCTTTTTCCAGTACATTCGTCCGAATAGGATTAGAAAACGCGGGAGATCACTAACTTGATCAAGCACAAGACTATTAAGACTCTCTTGCCTTTAACCAAGTCGACACTTTGATCACTTTGAGCCTACATTTTATGTAAATTATATTTATTTAAATTACCAAAATTGCATGCTTTAATTCTTTACTCAAATGTATGTTAAAGCTTAAGGTAGTTAAATACCCATTCGATGATTAATTAATTATTAAGCCATCCTTTGATAATTCAATCCATTATTTCATGTCACCCTAGTAGCTATGTGGTAAATACTACTATAGGTTGTACTTAAGCGACATGCTAGTCTTGCTTAAATATCGGGGCATTAAAATGCCCTAATAATCATCTTTTAAACATGAAAGTGGTTTTGAACAATCATTGTGGGTAAATGACTCGCATGTTAAGATAATTTGATTTTACTCCTTAAAACCCTAACAACTTGCTATCACCACATCTGAGCGGATGGAATGGTGGTGGGTGCCGTCGTGGACGAGAGTGATTGGTAGGTGGTATGGACCGCCCAGATGGATTAAGGACTTAATTTTGTCATGACCTCCCGTGTAAAACAAGTACAATCATAAGTCTGTAAAATACAACTTAGCTTAGTAAATTTATTAAACTCTGAATGTTATCTCGCTGGAGGGATAGCGGGATCGTGCAAGCACTAAACACTGTCCAGCTTGAATGGGACACCAATGCAAGGTGAAGTTGTCAGTCGCACTAGACGTTGTAGGTAATCCAGCTACGCTAGTTGATGAGGTGAACATCACGCACAACGTATGGGCGTAACCCCATTGGGTGAGATGACGGAAGGGGTGAAATATTTCGAAAGGTCACTGTGATAGTCGCTCAACTGCATGACTGCAACGTCCCAAAATTTAGCTTTTCAAAAATCTTTTGAGTAGTTTAGGTCACTAGAAAATTTCACCAATTTTATTTGAATTAATAAAGTTTAATTGGAATTTTTCTAAATTAAAAATATTGAGTTTAACTAATATAAACATCAATTAAATAAAAAAATCTATTTTATTTGGCTTCCTTGTGTTCCCAGGAATTTTCTGGTATTTTTGGAGATTTTTCTGGATTTGTTTACTATTTATTCTATCTTATCGATTTGTTGCCTTTTAATTAAAATCCGAAAATCAGTTTTGCTTTCTCTCTCCTCCCACATGAACAGTACCATGCGGTACTGTTCATCCCGAAATTCCAGCCGCACGTCCAGAAACCAAACCGTCGGCCGCTGCGTCGTTTTCGTTTCCAACTCTAAAATTCAAATCTTCATATCTTTTCACTCGGTGCATATAAATGCTAGCCGTCTGCGCCCACGCGTCCGTCTCGACGTCCTCTTCCAATCCCCTGATTTGGTTTCCTCCGAATCGATCTGTATTCAACGCAGTTCGCGGAATACGGAGTTCATCCAAAATCTTCATTGCGAGTTTCTCCTTCATCCGACGTCCGCCGGGCGAACCGTGCGTGGCGTTGGGTTCGCGTCGTCGTTTCTCGTCATGGTGCCAGCCCCTTCGCCCGAAGTTCGCCGGAGTTTCGCCGTCCGTCGTATCCCAACCGTATTCTTCGCGTATTCTACTTCCTCGGTGAGTATTTCTCAAATCCGACCGCACCATCGCGTCCGGCTCGTCGTTTCCTTTTCGTTTTGGCCCTTCGCCGCCGTCGCGTAGCCACCGGCCGCCGGCCATCTTGAACTCTAAAATCAATCTGTTCGCTGTTCGTTTCTCTGTTTCTCTGTTGCTCTGTTGCTCTGGTGTATATGTATGCAATACGTGAGTTGTTAGCCTTCTCTGTTATTGTCTAGATGCTAGCCTTTTCTATTACTTTTTCCTCTAATCTTTGTCATTACAAAAATACTTGCGCCATTAAGATCAGTGTACTGTTCATGCTAATCTTGTTCGGTTCTGGCCTCCTTCCCCTGTTGCGTTGACCGGCCAGCCGTGTGCTCTGTTGGTTGCCAGTGCGTTTTCCTTTAATCCTTGCTTTCCCATCTCATCTTACTTGGCTTCCATCTACATGCAATGCATCAGGAAGCAGTCGCATGCACTCTGTCCTCCCTATTAATTTTCCTTCTTTTAGTCCCTGCTAACTGTAGCATTTGTTCGGTTCTGTTAATTTCTCTACTATGTATTCTATTCTCACTGCCATATATTTCTTCTAATACTTGCCATCTCCAATCACCATGCCAATGCATCTTTGTGTTCGAAGAAGCCGTCAAGTGACTCTGCTCTCGATTCATTGATATGTATGTTTGTATACATGTGTGTGCGTGTGTCTATACATATATATATGTATGTACGTACGTACGCATGTATGTGTATATGTATCTATATATGTATATATATATGTATGCATGCATGTATATATGTATACATAGATATATATCTCCTCTTACTTCCATGTTGACCCCACATATCATCCACCCAAATAAAAACCCTAACAATTAATTCTCTCACTTACATGCGGGTCCCGCGTGTCAGTCAACCTTGGTCAACCCTCCTCCATGAGCTTGGTCCACCGTGGACTAGCGTATCTCCGTGGACCTGGTCCATAGACCAGTGGCCCACATGTCAACCCTAATCTTATTTTCGAGAATTAATTTAATTCTTAAAAATCCTTTTATCTTATTGGTCCAACATGTCGTTCTCTCTACCTTATTTCTGGAATTATTTTTAATTCTAGAAATCCATAAACATCAGTCGTTCCCACATGTCATACACTCAATCATTCTCTAATATTTTCGGAATGGAATATTCTGATAATATTCCACTTGTCAGCTTGTCTCTCTTTTTATTTTCATCATTCCAAAAGCCATATCTTATTCATCCGAGTCCGGCTTGAACCCATCCAGATTCCTCCATGCATCTAAATTCAATATCTATCTTCCAGCACCATTCCATTTCAATTTGGAGTTTATTTGATTTGTCTTTTGAATTTAGTTTGTTTTTGTGCTTTCTTTATCGTTAGACGTTGAAGTACCAGAATCGTCCGAATGAGCTGAAGATCAAGGAAGCGGAAGATTGAAGATAAAATAAGACCATCATTGCTATAGCAAGGCAAGTTATACCTTTGATCATATTGAACCCAGTTTTTAAAATACTTTGTTTCAATGTATTGCATTCTATTTCAAGTATTTATTTAAATGCTTTTGGGATAGTTATTAACCCAATTTGTTATACCACCTTGTCTATTGTATGCCATGATCTTTTGTCACCCTAGGTTGGTTAATTATTAGTTGGTATTATCGTAGCACCAACGTGGGTTGGTTATATACGATTAGACTGCTTAGCCATACCACGAGTCATCATTTCATGTGAGAGTTGCAATTATAAACTTGACTAAGTGATTATGGGCGTGTGATGAAAAGCGTGTGTTGTGTCTTTGTTACTCGTTGATAGCATTTGTTGCACTTAATCAACAGGGTGGGAAAAGATTTAGACTGAGGCAAGTGATGGATCTGTGTGAATGGTGGAACTGTGTGAATTAAACTTTGTGATTTGGGGTAAAACAGGAAGTCTTGCCTTAGTCAATTAAGGACTTAACTTTGTGCGCCATTGAGCTGGGCCTTCTTGTGCGACCACATGCCTAGTATGGGGTGGGCACGACTTAGTAAGTTATGGAGTCTTGACATTGACAACTCGGGTTGTATTTAAGGCGTGTGATGGGTCGGAGGTGTGTACCGCTATGTTTGGGTCACATCGCGGGACGATTATTGCATCCCCATCCAGCGGTGTGTGTCGTTCCAAGGGCTATGTGAACAAATTGACTACAGGAAAGCACATCAGAGTGTCATTGTTTGAGATGAAGTCTCGAAAGGTTTTGTTGTGATCAACTCGATCCGGTTGATTTCATCGTGTGGGTAAAGTGTACAACCTCTGCAGAGTGTTTAAATCAATCTATTCGAATAGCCGCATCCTCGGTTATGGACATGCTCGGGAATTTCACACGAGGGGTAGATTTTCATAAAACAATTGGGAAGAGTCAGCTGTGTGAGATAACTTGTGCAGCTGTGTGAATAACTTGATTAGACTATGTGTCCTTTGTGAAAACAATTGTTAACTTATTATTGTCTATTTGTTTTGAATTATGTTTTCAATCTATTATTTGTATTCAATTGCAAATGTTGCATTTCTGCAAAATAACCACAGAAGCTATTCCTTTGGAATAAGCCATCATCTATAAATTGCATTCTGTGGTATGACTTGCGAGTACGGTGTGTACTCATACTTGCTATAAACAATCAACAGAAGTGGAAGAATCGTCAGTCAACAAGGTCTACCTCAAGGATCGTGGAGAATTAGGTCGCGCTACCCCAGTCGATTGCCTGTGGGCATATGGATGGGCTTCACTGAAGTTATTCCGTTACGTTCATTGCGACTTTATTGAGCTATTTGTCTTCTGAGACATTAATTGTAAGCTTTGACCTTAAGGTCTTTACTCTGATAATTATTGTTATTTGTCTCTTTATTAGTCATCTTTGCATATGGAAATGATATTTCATCGATGTTGCCACTGTGTGCACTAGCGTGATCCTGTACTAGTGCAGTATACACAGAGGATCCAGATTTGCATATTTGGGTCCCGACAATGACTAAGGAATCATGTGAGGCAACGAGTATAATTGTCTCTTGTGGGTACAATGTACAACCCCTGCAGAGTCTAAACTGTTTAAACAGTCGTGTCTACGGTCAAAAGTGGACATAGGAACTTAATAGAGTTAGTTCTATTTCAAAAACCTTTGTGGGTGGTATGAAAATCAGGTCGGGCTCACCTAGCCATGAGATTAGATTTTATCTAAGACGTCGAGCTCAGTTGTGTTGTCAATGATTGGAGGTAGCTCCAATCAAAAGAATCATAAGGTAGAGGTTCCGATGGAGGGGACTTTTGCTATTATTTAATATTACACAATTACTCTCTTTAATAAAATGCCATTTGGTTAAAATGCTAAGTGATAGGAATTTGTAATTATGATAATTGAAAATATTACTTTAGCAAATAAAAGAACCCGGACCACCCTTGTTAAGCCATGTATGTATATCATTGCATCTTGTGTGCTGGTTCGCGAGCACGGAAGTTGTGCTCATTCTCGCTCTCCCCCAAACCCTTTAGATAATGTGGACCAAGGAGATTATGCGTATTACGAGGATCCAGAAGCCGATGGACAAGGAAACGATGAAGAGTGGTCTAGTTCTATAGTCTAGGTCTCGCCTCAGTCTAGTGAACTCGTTCGGTACTTGCGTACAACCGATATTATCCTAACCCTTGGTTAATATCTATCGTACACAGGCTACCCCAGTCGCTTGTCTATGGAGAGATGAGCTCTACCCCTTTGGATTTGCAAAATCCGGGTCCGACAAAGGGATAGGGAATTAGGAAGAGAGGTGGGTGAGGAGGCGACAGTCGTGGTCTTGTGGTAGAACGTTGGATGCTAAGTTGGTTTTCATGGTCTAGGGTGTGATCCACATGTCATTTGGTTTTCCTAGTTTGAGTCTTTTTGTAGCTGGTTTTCTTGGGTGTGCTACGTGGGAGGATGTTGGAGGGGGTGGAACGACGAAGGAAGGCGAGGAGAGAATGGACGACCGCCGCTGAGTTCTTTTTTAAGTAGCAGAGAATCAAAGACTGAGTTTACCCATCGTCCCTCGCCCCCATTGCCAAAAAATGCGCGCCAACAGGTGGGCCAAGGGAAACAACGATGGTCTCGTCAAGGTAGTCAGAGTCGATATCCTAAATTGGATCGATTTGCCTCCGGTAAGATCGAATCGTATAATTAGTGATTCTACATAATTATAAGAATATAAATATTTAACATATATACTATAAGTTTGTATGATTCTTATATGGTTTACCACTTACTTATAATCGAAAAAGGGACAAAACACTTTTTATCGCACAATAGAAAAGCATAATGGTACTGACATGATGGGTGATGTAGTTCTGAACTACAGGAGAACATCCAATGATCATGATTAGTTTACTACAATTATATTAGAAATGTTCACAACTTTTATAAATCAATATCTAATTACAACACTTGTATGTTCCTTAAAAGCAGCTAGACATACTTCAGGAATAAAAATAGCTTATCATTATCAAGCTCAAGATTGTTCATATCATAATATAGATATTTGTACCAGCATTATCACACTGGTATAATATTTTGCGTGCTCCTTGTTTATTTATAGTTTCATTCTAAAAAATCAATATCAATAAGTTTTGCTCTAAAACAAAATATCAGCAAACCCTGGCCTCTAAAAAAATCAAAAAAATGCAATTTTTTTGCCCAAACGACTCTATCACGATTCTACTCTTTAGATCGCGACTCTACCATAATTCTACTTGATTTTGATTCACGATGCAATTTTGATCGACAGGCTATCGTGGATCTATATAATCGTAAAACTCTAAGAGTAGGATCACGATTCTAACTACCTCCTCGTTTATCTTTATCACTCAACCGGTTTCATCCCCCACTTCTCCCACAATCAAGAAGCAACCGCCTCGACTCTCGATCCTTCCTATACTAGATCCTCGAATCCTAAAACATTGCCCCATCCCCTCCAACCATGATTCATGTCGGCCCGGGTGCCTCGCCACCCTCTTGGTCGCCATTACCATGATTGGATCACCCGCATGAAGCATGCTGGTGATCTCATGTGCGAGGGCGGATCTGCGATGACCATCCCCTGCGTGACTTCCTACCACTGCCACCACCGAGAACCACCTCCACCCCTAACCCCCTCGCTTAACCCCGACGTCCATGCAGTTCCATACCATAGCCGACGGCGGCATTGAATCCATCAAACCGAGGGCAATGGATCGAGGATGTCGATGACATTCGATCTGGGTGGTTACGAACCCTCTTTCTCCACTAGCTATTCCTTTATTGGTTGGATTTTGATGGTGGGGTTTGCATCATGGTCCCGTTGACGTACCCCTCTTCTTCGCCAAAATCAATTGCTTCGTCTGCTTGCCGGTGACCGTAAGGTAAGGCACTGAGGCTTCCTTGAGTACAACAATTTAATATTTGGGTCAGTTTTGGAAGCCAGATATTATGGGGTTGAATTCGAACTCTAGATTTATTAAGTTGAACTAATCTTGTTGCTTAGTTTTTCTTTTCACTTTTGGATTTGAATTGGTGGCGTAACTACAGGGATTGATTGAGTAGTTAGCATTGATTTGTTTAGATATTTCCTTGGTTTTGGCCGTGATTCGAAGTCCTGGGATGGCGCTCTCCTGGGATCGTGACATGATGGCTGGGATGTCCAGCCGGCCAAGATTTGCATGTAATCATTTATTTCCTTTGTGTTTAAATAGAGAAGACAAGAAAACAGAAAAGGCTGCAAAGATTGAGCGGCACAAAAATCCTCTCATGCTCTCATTGCTGATTGGAGTTTCGAGAGTGTTTGCGTCCATTGTATCTTCGTGTTCGCGTTGAGTCTTCGTCGGCTTAGTTCCAACAATTGGTGTCCGAGCCTTGGTGATTTCCGTGAGTCAAAGAGGATGCCGAGGAAAGAAAGGAGTGTGTCTCCGTCCACTGTGCGAGACCTGTTGCGAGGTGATCTGTCCGCGTTGTAGGGGTGAAGAAAGAGAGTGTGGTGCGAGGTGATCCATCCGCGTTGCAGGGGTGAAGAAAGAGAGTGTGGTGACGATATCGTACCGCTGCTCACCAGCACGAACTACACGATTTGGATGATGAAGATGCGCGTTGCTCTGCGGGCACAGGACGTGTGGGAGGCCGTGGTGCCTAACGCTGTGGAGTACCGCAAAGATCGGATGGCCTTGTACGCCATCTACCATGCCGTGCTGGAGCACATCATGTCTTCCCTCACCGGGAAAGACACGACGAAGTTGGCATGAGAGGCAATCTAGACGGCGCACATGGAGCACGAGCGTGTGCGCGAGGCCAACCTCTGCACCCTCAAGAAGGACTTCGAGGGGCTAAAGATGGAGGAAGGGGAGACCGTTGAAGATTTCATCGATCGGGTGACGTCGGTCGTCACCGGGATCCACGCGTTGGGCGACACGGTAGATGAGATTGCTATTGTTTGCGTGTTACATGCAGCTTGTCACCTCCATCGAGTAGTGTGTGGACTTGAAGAGCCTCACCGTCGAAGATCTTGTTGGGTGGTACAAAGCTTACGACGAGCACGTCCAATTAGTTTTGACGACCCAAAGGGGAGTGAGCATCTGTTGCTCACGTGCACGCAATGGGATACCCTCACCAAAAAGAAGAAGAATGGAGAATGGTCAAGCAGTGGCGCAAAGAAGAACCATGACCACGGCGGTGGCCGCGGCAAAGCTGGTGACCGTGGCGGCGGCCATGGCAACGAGGAGGATAGCAGCGAATCCGATACCAGTGAACGCAAGTTCAACAAGAAAATATCAAATGCTACAACTGTAGCATCCGAGGGCATTTTGCCAACGAGTGTCGTAAGCCGAAGAAGGAAGAGGCGCATTTCGCTGTGGACGGATGATGAACCAGCGCTACTCTGAAGTTCGACAAGAAGGTACTTGAATAATGACAACAAGATTAGGGGATGATTTGTTGAACTAATCTTGTTGCTTAGTTTTTCTTTTCAGGTTTGGATTTCAATTGGTAGCGTAACTACATGGATTGGTTGAGTAGTTAGCATTGATTTGTTTAGATATTTCCTTCCGTGATATTTCCTTGGTTTTGGCCTTGATCCGAAGTCCTGGGATGGTGCTCTCAAGGGATCACGACGTGATGGCTGGGATGCCCTACCGGCCAAAATTTGCATGCAATCATTTCTTCCCTTTGTGTTTAAATAGAGAAGACAAGAAAACATAAAAGGCTGCAGAGATTGTGCGGCACAAAAAATCTTCTCATGCTCTCATTGCTGATTAGAGTTTTGAGAGTGTTTGCGTGCGTTATATCTTCGTGTTCTCGTTGACTCTTCCTCGTCTTAGTGCCAACATATTACGGGATGGTCAACACTACATCAAATTGCTTTTCTATGTAGGAACATTAATTCTGAATTGAGAATTTTACTTTAAGTATAGATAATTTTGCATTCTTGAGGTGAATTTGTACTTGACTCTGGTTGGAATGTCATTGAATTATTACATCAAAAGAGGCCGCGCGCAATGGAGTTCAAGATCTGTAGGTTATCTGTTGAAGCCAAATATCTGCTGCACTCACTAATATACTCATGTGTTTGTTGCAGAGACATAGATGTTTGTCATCTTTTGGCATAACAAGATATAGGTCATGTTTGTTTAGGTTTAGGCTTTTTGGCTTATAGCTTAAAGCCAACTTTTTGGCTTAATCAGTTTATAAGTCCCTCAACTTTTAAGCCAAACTTTGGTGTTTGGTAATCTGGCTTTTATAGGATGTTGGCTTATTGAGTTGTGTGTAGAGATGGCAATTGTGTCCGATTACCCGCGTGTCCTCGGGCGAATACCCTAATGGATCGGGTATGAGCATCTTTCTTTGCCCACGGGCATGAAAACGGACACAATTCCTTGCCCATCGGGTAAACGGGTATGGGTATAGGTAAACTCCACCGTGCATTCGCCGCCAATTGCCGTCTTTGAACCAATTGCCTGTAATCTACCCACATGTGTAAGAAACTATGTCAATTTGTATTTGTATTTTATTTGTTGAACTTGATTAGTTGTCTTGTCGAACGTGATATGTGAATTGTTATGAACTTTATTAGTTGTTGAATGTGTGATGCACCATTGATAATCAAAAAGGTGCGCCAAACAGTTTACAAGCGTGAATACAACAAATTCGAGATGCGCCCTGGAGAGAGCATCGATGACATTTTCATCGCTTTAATAAAGTGATTAATCAAATGAAAGCTGTTGATATTGAATATTCTCAATCTGAAAATGCCACCCATCTCTTGGCTGCAATCAACACCAAGGAGTGGGAGATGAAGGCTACTGCTATAGAGGAAAATGTTGATCTTTCAAGTCTTACTTTAGAATTGATTTATAGTAAACTCAAGACTCATGAAATTAAGAGAGTTGATCATCCTAAGAAAGACAACATGGCATTGATAGCTGATCCTCTCAAAAGGTCTTCTGATGGTACTCTTGAATCATTTTCTGATTTTTCATTTACTTGCTTATCTACGATTTCTGAGGAGGAGCTTGAAAATATTCCTGAGACAGAGTTAGCTCTCCTAGCTAAAAAATTCACACGGGCTTACAATAATGTGAGAAACAAAAAGAGAGGTGGTCTGGTGACATGCTATGAATGTGGTGAGCTCAATCATATCCGGGCAAATTGCCCAAAGCTGAAATGTAAGAGCAATCATAAGGAAGGAAAGCCAACTTGGAAGAAGCCCCCTTTCAACAAATCAAGGTATGAGGCTAATAAACTTGTGAAGGCCGCTCATCGGGTCCTTGCCGCTTTTGAGGATCAATTCTTGAGCGATGTGGATTCCGGGAGTGAGGAGGACAAGGAGGAGGAGATCCCTCAAGGCAAAAAGAAAGGGAAGGCCAAGGACTTCACTGGCATGTGCTTCATGGCTAACACTGACGACATTGATGATGATGAGGTATCTTTTTCTTATGATGAGCTTTCTGCTAAATATGCTTCTATAGTTGAGCAATTGCTTAGTCAAGATGAAGCACTAGAATTTGTCATGATAAAAAATAAGAAATTAGAGTCAAAGATTAACAAACTGAAAGTAGAGTTTAAAAATGCTAAGACTCTTGAACCTGATGAATGTTTATCTTGTAATGCTATGCATTCAGAAATTGCCAAGTTACAATCTGCTTATAATATTTCTATACAACAACTTGAGAATGTTAGATCTGAACTAAATGAAATTAAAAGTGCTCCTTGTGAAAAATATTTAGAATCTAGTAAATTGATTGCTTTTGATGTGTTTGATTCTAGCCCTTGTACTTCATGCTTAGAAAAAGAACGTGAAATCAAAGATATCTTAGAAGCTGCTAGAGTCAAATATGCTAAGCTTAAGGACAATATTGAAAATACTATTTGTGCTTCTTGTTCCGCTCTTAAGCTTGAAATTGCTTTATATAAGGAGAAATCTATGGATAAAACTTGTGATGCTTGTGTTAGTTTGAGAAAAGAAAATGCTTACCTTCATGATACATTAGAGAAATTTTCTAAAGGTAAGAAACAATTAAACATGATTCTTGACAAGTCTAAAACTCCTTATAAGAAGCAAGGTTTAGGATTCAATTCTTTTCAAGACAATTCAAAGCCACAAGTCATTCAAGTCTTGGAAAAAGGTTTAATTGAATTCAAAACCCAACCTGCAAAAACATATTTTAAATCTGCAGGTGTTGCCCAACCGTGTGTTAATTCAAAGGGTGCTTCTTCTAGTGGTACCAAGTACCATTGCACTTATTGCAAGAAAAGTGGGCATTTGATTGAGTTTTGTTGGCGTAGGTTGAAAAATAATAAGAAAAATTTTGCTAGTATTTCATCCACTCAACCTAAAGCTTTTATGAGACATGGTCATTTTGAAAAGAATAAACCTGGGTTAGGATTTGTTTCACATGCTTATCATCATGCTCCTAGACAGGATAATTCTCATGTTCTTGTGACCATTACTCATGATAGGAATGCAAATAGAATCAAGGATAACACTTCGCTTTGCATACTACTGCAGACGCAGTGTGTCAAGATCGGGTTCCCAAGTCTTGTTAACTAACTTGATGTCGAGACACATCGCTCTTCTCGTGCCTTGATTTTTCAGATTGCCGCGAAAGAGGAAGAGCACGTGCTTTGTTGACTCCGGCTGTTCACGTCATATGACCGGAGACTCAAGATGGTTCACCTCCTTCACGCAGTCGACGGGTTTCAAGCATCTCCGAGAAATTCCCATCGCCAGGCCTTTAAGTTCATATTCAGGTATTTACACTTTAACCTCTTATATGGCATTTGGTATTTCTGCTTTTCAGCTTTGTCCATTCGGGGGTTTTTCTTATCCTGTTTGTGTTGACTGTCGGCTAGATAGGAAGAGTATCTCAGGCGCTTGTCACTCACTAGGCACTTCTCTTATCTTTTGACTTTATCCTCACCAAACCTTTAGACCCAACTAGGTTTGCCACCTTGAGAAGCGAGTTAGGGGTAATTTATCCTTATGGGTTGGTTTGAGGGGGAGTTTGATCTTTTCTGATCTTTCCTTGTTCTTTTGATCTTTTATTGTTCTTTTTCTGAACTTAGTGATCGTTTTGAACTTTTTAGGTTTTTAGGCTTTTTATTGCATCTCATTGTATCATATTGCATTCATATGAAAAATACAACAAGTGGTATGGAAAATCCAAAAAGATGCATTGTAATATAAGTCTTTCTGCTTATCTTTTAAAATTGATGAAGCTTTGCCTATTACCCTTTGGAGCTTTAGTACTTCAATTCGTGCTCAATGTCATGTCCAGTCCTTTGACTTGCTAGAATTATCATGCTTTTACATGTGTAGCTAAGTCTTTGCTATATGAGCTAGAATTTTAAAACAACTTGAACTAAGAAATTGCAATTTGTGGATATTTTAGCGAGTTGCGCAATTAGTGCTCCTCTTGTGACATTGGCCCTGTCAGAATTGCTTTGTTAGCTCTTTGATCTAAAATTGACCATTACTTGAGCTTTTGTGTTCTTGAGATTCTAAAACTGCTCATGTGAAAAATGAAAATCAAGATTGTCTTATGCTTAAATTGTGCCAAACTATTCTTACGAGACTGCTTGTCAAATGACATGAACTTGGAGATAGTTTGATGAACCAGACGATCTTATAGGGACTGCTTGTCAGAAATGACATGAACCTCAAGATTTGTCGCCCTGGTAGAAGCTTAGAAAGAGTTTGTGGATGACTCCTAGTCCAGGATCTTCTTTACTAAGATATACCTTTAATCAACTTCTGGTCGAAGCTTAGGATGAGTTTGTGGATGGCTCCTAGTCCAGGATCTTGTCACTAAGTTAGATCATTAGTCAACTTCAATATTCAATGCATATGAGAAAAATGTTGACAAATGGGCTTTTACAAAATATTGAGCAAAATGATTCAATACAGGACCTGATTGACTCTTAATGTGGTCTTTGTTAGATTTTTGATCTCACTTTGACATTTTGACATGGCCAATTTCACTTTAGGATCCCTGTTGATGAACTTGCTGAATTTGAAGCGTTGCTTAAATTGATCAAATCTACTGCTTTACTTTTGAGCCTTTGTGCTTAGCTTTGATATACATGTCTTACCATGATCTTGCTAGCTATACAGCTTGATATCTTTGTTTGTGCAATATTAGAAATACTGGCTAGCTCTTTTGGGTAATCTCCAAAGCTTCTTGTAATCAAAAATTGAAAAATACACAAATGAAGCAACTCCATTGCACTTCATGCATACTCCTCTTTATGCTTCTTTTGTTTTTGCTTCTTTCTTTATTCTCTATTTGTTATCTCTGGATGAGAGGAAGGCGTGATTCCTTGATGAATCCATTGTCAAAGGGGGAGAAGATGTGTTAATGAGAAGATATTTCATTGTTGGGGGAGAAGATTATACAAAGGGGGAGAAAGTTGGAGATATATATATATATCATTGTTTTACAAAGGGGGAGAAAGTTGGAGATATATATATATCATTGTTTTACAAAGGGGGGAAACTGAAAATTTGAAAGTTTCTGAAATTTGAGAATCATAGTGAGGGGGAGTTCTTGAGTTGCATTCTTATTGTCTTATTGAATATTCTGAACTTGAATTGCATTCTTTTATCCTCACAATGATCATAGGTCAATTGAACAATTGTTCTTTCATATAGACCTAATGTGAGAATTTTGACGCTTTTTCTGGAAATCAAAGTTTTTATGCTTTCCTTTGCCTTATCTCACATGCCTATACTATTCTGATGCCAGCTTGGTCATCTACATTGCTTTTTCTTGCTTATGGACCAAGTTGTGCCTTTGTGCGAAAACTGCGAGTAAACTCGTTTTCAAACCTCTTACTTACATTTTCTGGATAATTGCCAATGTGTTCATCAAGGGAGAGATTGTGGATATCATGGGGATATGTTCCAGATCTTAGGATGATGTGACAATTGGCAATGGTGTTTACGGTTTGTCGTTTCACGAGTTTTCGACAAAGCTTCAGGCATTCTGGACAGGGGCGGTCCGACCGGCCATAGCATGGCGGTCCGACCGGTCCCAAATCGGTCGGACCGAGCCATGTGCGTGGTCGGACCTACTGTGACCTAAAAGTGGTCAAAACAGTGGGCCAAAAATAGGTGTTGTAGGCAAGTGAGGGGATCCCAATGCACTTGGTCTCATAATTTTTGGAGTCTCCAGTAAGAAGTTCTATTCATTTTAAGTTTCCAGAAGGTTTGAATTTGGGGCATGAATTTGGCTAAATCCTGAGGCGGTCCGATGGCTCACGAGGGAGCGGTCCGACCGGCGGAGGCGGTCGGCCGCTCACATGGAGCTGATCGGACCGGTTTCTACTTGAACGTCCGCCAACTTCGTGGGGATGTTGTTTTGTTAGGTCAAAGTCATTGGTATCGTGGCATATGATTTGTATGATGCATGTTTTGACTAACATGGGTCAAGTTGTGAAGAACTTGTTCCCGAATTCGTGTTTACTTGTCTATGGTTGTGCGGGTAGCTTGGTGGTCAACGACGGTCAATCAGCGAGGAGGATCGGGACTAGACTTGGAGAGTTGAGGTCGAACGATCGACGATGCTGTGTGAGGTCAATGACTCAAGCGTGATACAAGATGGACAAGGGTGACCTATTGGCAAATCCATGGCGCATGGTGAAGCGGTTTAGGTCAAAGGTTAAAGACAGCACTTTGCGAAGCGTGCGTGTGTGACTCGTTTGTTGTGGGCCTTAACGGGAGCCCAATGGAGTCAAACCCTAGGAGTTCTAGGCCTCCACTATAAATAGGGGGAGGTGGTAGCTGCACCACTTAGCTCTTTCATCTCTCGTTGTTTTTCACCTCTTTTGTTGTTTTCAAACCCTAATTGGCTTAGGGGGGTTGAGGTGGAGGCTAGGGCTTTTCATGGTTTCAGGTGAATTTCGTGATCTTGGATTGACCACTGATCCATGATGGTGTGGGTGTAATCCAGCAACGATCACGTTCTTAATCTATGCAAGGTTTGCTTGAGATAAGTCTCTTTTCGTTCTTGCTTTCAATTTCATGATTTTAGGGCTTTCTTTGATCCGTGAGTTTGTGATTGATTCTTTCACGTGGATTAGTTTGCTGTGATGTGTGGGAACCCATCTAGGATCAATTTGATCATCAATCACCCACGAGCAAGCGATTGGATCTAGTTTTCACTTTTGCCCGGTTTTGCACCCTTCTTCAATCAGAGTGTGAATTATGATGAACTTGATGTATGCATTGCTCGCGGGTAACGAGCATGTCCGCGGGCGATGGGCACCCACAGGCGGCGATGCATTATTCGCGGGTAAACGGGCATGCCCGCGGCGACGAGTACCCGTGGGCGATGGGTATGGGCGAGGTTTTTCGCCCGTCGTCCTTCGCGGGTATGCCCATGGGGGGAATTCGGGGTCGCGAGTATGGGTATGGGCGAACACTACCCGTACCCGCCGCGCCCGATTGACATCCCTAGTTGTGTGTGAGGGATAAAAAGTCTGAATTGCCCTTGTGGGTTTGAAGAATGTTTTTAAGGATAAATTTAAAGTTATTTTTGCATGGGATTTGTAAATATGACGATACGTGCAAGTTGTAAATATGAAACAAAAAATATTTTGCTCGTTCGTGCATGTATTAATTTTGGACATTGCGTAATGAAAAAAAAAATATAGAAAGCCATATATTATCCAACCAAACAAAATAATAATCGATCATATCATATTAATGTAATCTTTTTATCCTCTTGCGGCCATTAAAGAAGTAGCCAACAAGATTCTTCATTTCATCTTCAACGTGCCAAAGGATCGCTCAATCACATTTTGTACCTTTAGGAGAATATGGAAATCGGTTCGAATACTTGTCCAAAGTTTACTAAAGAGCCTTGTCGCAATGAAGTGCTACAAGAGCAATTTTCTTCTAGTTATACTAGAAGGTCCTCGCGCGCTTCGTCGTGGACCCTTACCAGATAAGAAAAATAAGCTCTTCAAAGTTCAAGATACTTTCAAGGCGTCAAAATACAAAAACAAAAAACCTAACTAAATCTACACAAATAGGACATGCATAACTGAACAGAAATTCATTGCTCCTGAAATCATGGCATTTTCATCAAGAAACTAGTAGCGAACAATATATACCTGGATCATAAGCAGTCATTACAGGTTATTTTTATAGCATCGTTCTTAAATCATAATCTTTTACATGTATAATGTATTCACATCTTTACAAGATTCTTTACCCTTATCACCCCCACCACCTAAACTTATATTACATTTCATGCTATACCTCTCCTGTACCAAATGCAACTACATGTACAATTTCCATGCTTTTGAGGCATGTTATTCTGGCACTACAAATTGAAAATGCTTACCATCCAATTGTTTCCAATGTTTTGGTATATGAGCATTTAGGCCACAAAATCATGTAGTAGAGGCGACGGTTCAAACCGTTGCCATTGATCTATTTGGTTCGTCGACTTGTAGTATGAAGAGACAGCGACAACACCGATAGGAGCAGTGGTGTTGTAGATGTCTTCTTCCCTAGCGCCGGCGAAGACTTGCTGATGAGTGTTTGGGACTGAAAGATTGTTCTCGGTATGATGTAAGCCAAGTGTCAACGAAACATTGATGTCACCGTATCTCCCAAGCTCTGCCAAATGGTAAGCCATGAACCGTGCGCTCTCATCTGAGTGATGGGCAACGACATCATAGAGGAGGCCACCATTCGTTTCACCTGGTCTTAGCTGTCATCGGGGTTTGCCTTGTTGTGGAAGCTGGCCGGTGCTCCACCGAGACACATCATCCCAACGTTGACTTTGGATTCACCCTGCTGGCTGGTTTGGCAAACTTGACTCATATAGCTTTTCAGATCTTCCTTTTCTTCAGAAGATGCCACTTTGTCCTTACTTCTTGGTACGTTGTCGGAGGAGTTTGAGTCAAGCTTTGCATGTCTTTGATCATCGGTTTCCAGAGGCGGACACGAGCATTTATGAACCAGTTCAAAATCTAGGACAAAGAAGAATATAAATGAATTTCAGCAAACTGATTATATCCACTGATTTGACACATAATGCAAAGTCCTGCAGACACATGTAGCCTCTAGAAATCATTTGCACAAGTTCAAAGCCAAATATCCAACATGGTGTTAGTGTCTGTTGTCCGAGAATAGCATGATGCCGGATAATATTTACAACTTGTTTATTGATGGAGCAGAATTTAACAAATTTAATATGGACAAAAAGCTGATTTGAGCTTTTGAGGTCAATATAAAACATGCTAATAAGCAGACTCGCAAAGATGATCAAAAGTTTGCAAAGACATGGATATACTCCGAGATGCATTGCAAATAGATTTGAATAATAGCAATGCATGCCAAGGATTAGTAACAAATGTTATTGCGATAAGGTAAAAAATTATCTTTGTAAGATAACAAAATACATGACTTCTTGTTAAACCAGTTTGCCTTGCTAGCATTAGCTTTTCATAATCTTTTGGATACCTGAAAAGGTGACTGTGTCATAAGAACAAAAGCAAAAAGGGGCAAGTGGAAATAAGTACATAAATAATAAGCAACTTACAGATGAAAGAAGTGTTCAAACAGCCAAGCACAGAGAATTGAAACCGAGTTTTCAGGCCGGTGGGGGAGGAGAGGGGAGACGGCGATCGTAGAGGAGAGGAGAGGAGAGGGGAGGCATTGGTGGGGAAGGAGAGGGAGGCGCGGTGGTTGGGGGAGGAAGGCAAAGGGAAGGAGAGGGAGGGGGAGGGGGGAGGAAGGCGGCGACGGCGTTGGGGAGAGGAGAGGGGAGGCGACCGACGGTTGGGGCAGGAAGGGCCGGCGCCGACGGTTGGGGGAGGAAGGGCAGACGGCGGCAGTGGGGGAGGAGAGGGGAGGCGCCGACGGTTGGGGGAGGATGGGTAGGCACCGGGGGGAGCGAACGGGAGGGGAGGAAGGACGGGCGGCGGTGCGGGGAGCGAACGGGATGGGAGGGAAGGGGTGGGAGCGATCGGGAGGGGAGGGGAAATGAGGAGAAGGGTGGGAGCGAACAAGTTTCCGAGGTGAAAAAATGAGACGTTCACGTTTATATACGGATGGCAATTTGAGGATAATTTTAACGAAGTTCAGTAGCAAATGGATATTTCGTTCCGCAAAAGCCAAAAAAGCACCCCCTTACTGGATTATAGCTTTTTGGCTTAAAATGGCTTAAGCTTTTTATAAGCTGTATAAAGAAGCTACCTATTTATTTAGGCTTAGGCTTTTTGGCTTTTAAGCCACACAAAAGGCCTAAACAAACATGACCATAGATGTTTGACTACAAATGTATGCGGTTCTCAAAAAAATTATCCTGTACCAATTTTTGTTGGAAGTATTGCTCTTTTTGTACCAATGACAAATTTCATGTGCTGTGTAAAGGGAATCAAACAGAAGTCATTTTCAGTGTTTTTTCAAGTAGTGCCGAGCTAGAGCAAAACCATGAACAAAAGTTTTAAAGGGTTGTTCTTTGCGCAAGAGCAGATCTGCTAGAGGCTGCCTACTGCAATATTAGTATCATTGATGATTTCTATATCCTTCCCATATAGATATAGGGTTAAATGACTTGAAAAGAATTGTGTGCCCTTTCTATACAGTTCCTGTATTTTGTTTTCATTTAGCTCTAGCTCACTTAGTTCCCAGGTTTTTCTTATAGCAGAAATAAATCATAGCAGCAAAATAATACTTTGTTTGCTAGCTGCGGTTCAGCATTCTTTCTTTTTATTTCAAAAGAACATAGCTTGATGTACACGCGACGATGTGATCTCCAAGGTGGACTATTTCCTCAGGGTGTGATCCCTTAGGCCATAACATTGGCATCAAACGGGAAATGAAAGAGGTTTCAGAAGGGATATGTTGATAAATCACCCTTATAGAAGAAACTGTTCGAGAATGGTACCCTCTTTTTAAGTTCATGTGACCAGTTCATTAAACTTAAGGTAGCTTGTGTTCATGTGTTGTATAATCATGTGTATAGGATATGACAGTTCAACCTGATTTGATCATTCGTGGCGCCTCAGGGATGCTAAAAGGTACACATCAAAATGTGTATATTATTATGAATATTGTGTGTGTATTGAAGAGATTCAATGTGCAATATTTATAGGAGTACAAGAGGTGTATATCGTATATAGATAAGATAATACAAAAGGTAGATAAGGAAATACAAAAAAAAAAGTCCGTATTCTAACTTCTATTCTAACACTTCCCCTCAAATACAAGGCGTATACAATAGCATTGCATTTGAAAAGAGTTGACACTAAAATATAGAAAAATTCAAAGTCTGAGTCTTGATAATGTCGTCGTAGCATGCAACTCTTGAAAAATATATCGACTATCAAAAGATATTCTCCCATCCGGGGTCGTGCAACAACCAAAAAGTACAAGGTGCAGGGGCTGAGAAATTCGACTGCGGCAACACGACAAAAAGATGATAAAACCGACATGAATAGAGAGAGAGAGAGCTGTCAAATCAAGCCGAATAGGAATAGGTGGAAGCATGACAGCGCAGATCGAAACCCAACACGACGATGACGCAGAAAAAGCGCGGCGGCCTTAGAAGCTTGGGGCGGTATCATAATGACTTCTACGATCTGCACACAGCTCATAAAGAAGGCTGGAGCAGCGGCTATTGCCATGCATAAGGGAATTCCTATGCTTCTATGATTGACAATAAATTTGTAGACTCGTATGGCTTAGGCGAACTCAAAAATCGAGTGATACAGACTTGGATGGACGCAACAGAACAAAACGATAAAAAAAAAGAAAAATCTCAAGGATAACTAGCAGCAGGATCTAGCGTAACTAGCAGCAACAGACTCAATCTCCGAACCAACTTTACCCTTTTTCCCGGAGAGAAATCGCTCTCCTCTTACTGTTGCAAATGTCATGAACACGTGCAAAGGAAGCATCACCACAACTAGTAGCACACGGCACGCAGAGCTAGCACACCACACCAGCAGCATGCAACAAGGCACTCAGCTAGGCTAGCTAGCATGCGATAGCCATGGGGCCCGAGCTCAGCGCAGACTATCGAAGGATGGGGAGTCGGGCGCTGCTGGAGGGCAGGGAGCCAGGCGCTACTGGAAGACGACGAGCAAGGCGGCCAATCTACTCAAAGGACCGGGTGACGGCAAGCGAGAGCGACTCGGCGACGACATCGAGGAAGACTCTGGCGGCGTAGCTCGCAAAACCACGTCGCACAACTTCGCACGAGATCTTCTCCCCGTGGAAGAAGGGATCCGGCGGGCGACGAGGATGCTGGATCCGATGACCCACGGGGCGTCGTTAGTAGATCGATCCGGCGGCGGCGGAAGCAAGTAGCGGCAGCAGAAGAAGGCCACCCCTGGAGTGAAGATCGATCCTCCCAGGGGGCAGCGGCAATCAGTACAAGCGGAGGGCTAGAAGCCAGCAGCGCCATGGCTACAGTAATCCTAACCTTAGCTCTGATACCATGTTATTAATATTGTGTGTATATTGAAGAGGCTCAATGGACAATATATATAGGAGTACAAAAGGTGTATGCCATATACATATAAAGTAATACAAAAGACATATAAGGAAATACAAAAGAGTCCCTATTCTAACTCCTATTCTAACATATATGATCGTAGCATACATGGTAATAATATAACCATAGTTATAAAAAAATTGCTGGGAGATACATGTGTTGGACCAGTATGGCAACAGAGGGGGGTGAATGATGCCTTCAACTTTTCCCCTTAGTATTCGTCAATTCTTCACTTCAATAGCTATGAGAAGCTATGAAGATCATGAAGCCAAAAGTCCAAATGAAAACGTGCTACTACAGTATTGTCATAAAATAAACAGTAAGAACAGAATTTAATAGTTCAGTTTCAGCACTATTTCATATCTAAAAAACGACGAAACTTTAGATCCACAAGTCCAAATGACTTGAAACTTAACCCAAGACTAGATCATGACCTTAAGAACCTATCCTAATAGAAAAATCTAAAAGGACTTGAGATAATTTGGATCTTTTGGTTCGAGAAGTTTTGTTGCACAAAAACTGGGTCAAAACCAAAAAATGAGCTAACTCTCAAACCAAAGCTCCAAATGACTTGAAATTTGGTAGGAACCTTATCTAGGATGTGAGGAACCTATTCCAATCAACAATCAAGAAAATTGTTGCTAAAGTTCTGACTTTTTTTCATTTAAAGGCGGATTGGACAAAAAAGGTCAAACCAAGAACAGTGAATATGACTTGCTCGTAGGTGAATGATGGCCAAGATGACTTTAGATGTATTCCCACATGTCATAGAAAGCTATAACACTGAAGAAATCAAGCCAAAGACCCTTGGCTCACAAAATCACTTGATGAGGCCAAAATCATGCCAAAACCGGGTTTCTTCATGAACTTGCCATCAAAATGCCTAGATGGGTGGAGATTGATTTCCACAGGTTATCTCCATCTCTTATATGTCCTTGGCACAACAAGATCAAGAAGAGGGAAAAACCAATCAAATCAAGGGAAAATTAATCAACACAAGAGAGATTCATAGAGATGAACAAAGATTGATGTATTGCTACATGACAAGGAAAATTTTACGGCCAATCCAACTTGGGAACAAAGAGCACACCACAAGCACTCTACTTCTCTCAAACTGTAACCCTAGAATTCATGAACACATAGTCTCAAGAGAGGATGGTTGGATGGATGACCACAAGTCTCCATCCCAACCCCTTAAATAGATGGGCTAATCAGCCACATCTAACCATTAGTGGATACTATCCACGTTGCCTCTCGGACCGTGTCCGCAGTGAGCCTCCGGCACCGCCTGCACTCCTGGTTGGTCCTCTTGGTCATCTCGCACCCGCTGTCGTCCGGCTCGCCCTTGTCCTAGTTGATGTAGTGCTTCCCAACGTCGCGCGCCTCACCAGCCGTGTAGAGGAGGAGGAGGCCAAGCACGTGGGCCGCGACCTTGTGCCAGTGACGGTCGCCCGGTCGAGGCATACGAGGTCGGGCTGCATGTCCTAATGCGCGAAGGCGAGTGTGAGGCCGACGATAAAGCAGGCCTCCGGGTTGCCGGAATAGCATAACATAGCACTTCGATTATTTTTGTTGTGCATTATCACCAGAACAGAAAATGATCTCGTAGTCAACTTACACAATTACAAACTAATTGTTGTTCATAGTGTTTACAACATCCAGACAATCTCATGTAGGGAAACAACCAAGGATCATCTTTCTTGTGCATTATCAGCTTATCACCATTCTGTGCACATCAAAATCAATGCCAAGAAGTGTTCATATTATTTTTCATAGAACAACCTAAATCAAAATCTCAGATCATCAACGAGCTGAGTTGTGATTTGTGAAACAATCAGACAAATCACTTCTCACATGTTAATTAGTTCCAAGCTGCTCTCTTACCTTGCCGAGGCCACCCTCTGCTCGTGGAAATCAAACGTACAGACACGCCCGTGCGGCACGACGGCGCGGGGCAGCGATGTGGTGAGCAACCTGTTGCCCGTGCTGGACTCGAGCACAACGCACCAGGGACGAGCTCGAGGTAGGTCACCACCAGGTTGATGTCGGGAATGTAGAGGATTTGCATCCGGTGGCTGAGCACGAGCGTCCAGAGCTCCGGGGTCAGCACGAGGGGGTGTAAGAACCCGCTGCCGGTCTTGCCACCGCCGCCCTTCCCTCCACCGTCACCACCACCGATGCTATAGACCTTGGATCCAAAGGGGTGGTCGAGCCAGTTGGCGTGGCGGAAGACGCCGAATCGGTTCTGTAGCGGACGGTGGTCGTCCTCATCTTCGCCTCCTTCCTCGCGAGTGGTGGCGGCGTTGTCAAGGCATCAGGGGGAGGGCGGCAGAACAATAGCGGTGAGGAGGGGGCGGTGGCCGGACTGGAGGACGGGGGCAGGAGGAGGGAATGGGTGCGGTGAGGAGAAGGATACGAGGAGAGACCGAGACTCCGAGAGAGTGAGATGTGGGAGGGGAGGAGAGTGGCGGCTATGCCTGGGTCCAGTGGACGAGGAGGGGAGGCGAGGGTAGGTTAGGGTTTTTCAAATGTAGCCTACATGTCAGTAGGAGATGGTGAGTAAATGGACATAGATGGAGCTCCCCCGTACCTATGTCTATTTATCCGTCGGACAGAGTTTACCCTCTATAAACATATTCATAAATAGTAAACGAAGAATATACCCATCTTTATTAAAATTTTTACCTACGAGTACGCTGCCTGCGCTTCATCGCTCGTATATCAATTGAACCGTTGGTACGAAAAGCCCACTGTCACACACTGCGAATACAAAATACCACAAACCCACCATTCCACACACAGCCACGTCTTTCGAAATCACCTCCTGCTATTCCTCGCCTCGTCTCTTTTTTCTCAAATCGCACGTCTTCCCATGGTTTTCCTAACTGTTCAAATCAATGCGACGTTAATTAGACACAAGTTCCCAAAGACCATTTAAATCTAATTAGGCACAAAAAACAGGTCCTCCTAATCCGTTTCCGTTAGCCCCGCGTCCTCTCCCCCTCCCCCAGTTCCTCGTCTCCGCCATTCCCAAAGACCATTTTTTTCCCCCACTTTCCTTTTTTTGTTTATTCTTCTTCGCTCCCCGGCCGCATTCCCCATTTCCCCCTATGCGGATCCGCTTCCTTGTATCCACCCCCATTCCCCCCCTCGCCCGCGTCTGATCCGTGGAGGTGGAGATGGGAGGAGGAGGGGAAGGGGGCGTGGAGGAGGCAACGGCGTTCGAGGTCGGCATCGTGGTGCCCAAGCTCTCCCGCGCCGTGGCGGCCGGAGGCGACGAGGGGGAGGACTGCGTGGCGCGGCTGGTGCGCGAGCTCGAGGGCGCCGGCCTGCTCGTCGAGCGCGTCCGCGGCGTCCCCGCCGAGTTCATCAAGGTCCGTGCCGTGCGGCTGCGCCGGTGCTGCCGTTTTTTTATATAAAAATTTTGGTTTGCCATGGCACCCTGTTTTGAACCCAAGGAGGAGATTTGGGGAGAAAGCCTTAGGATTTGCTGTGCTCTGATATCTTTGACGCGTGCTTCTTACTCTTCAAATTATTGCTAATGCTTGTGGATTTGCTGTTTGAATTTAGCTGTCTGCGCCCATGGAGACTCTGGGGAGAACCGCTGCGGAAATGCAGATGAAGAAGCTAACTTATATTGGTAACTGAACTACTCTGCCTAGGATTATTTGAAATGTGGCGTCTGTGGAGCTGGCTGATTCGCTGATGTGTTCATGGGCTGTTATTCTGCTGTTCAGGAATGGAGCTGCAATTTGAATGGGACCAGGTCGCAGCGTTCGTGAGGCAGCCCGATGGGTCCCTGTTTAGCTGGCGAGAGCGGTTTACCTGCTTCCGCCACTTGATATATGGCATCGTAAGTGCACAACTGTCTTCCAGTATAGCTGCTGTTGTTCCCAATTGCAATGCATTGCAGCTATATTTATTATCAATTCTGTTACATTGTAGTTATAATTATTGTTACTTCTGTTTCATTGTAGCTATGAATGCATTATATACTTACGTTTCTGTGACCTGCTTGTTTGGAGATCAATGCTAATTGCTACCTTAAACTACCAAGGACAAAATAGTAATTTCTCTTAATGAACTTTGCTTCATTGTTGGTAAAAGTGTGTCTGCTTAAGTAAAATGGCATGTATCTCCTGTCTTGCTTTTACATTGGATATTCGAGTCTTCCAGATTGATAGATAGTAGCCAATGCATATTTCATCAGAAGACCTATCAATTAAACATCAATATATGCACATTTGAGATATAAGCTACAGTGGAAAGTAGTTTAAGTATTTCTTCTGCTTATGACTGTCTATTCGGTCAACTTAAGCTTTGTTTTTGACTTTTTGTTTGGCATGATGCTTGTATAATAAAGCATATGGAGTGGGTATCCTTATTAACTTTGAATATCCTTATGTGATGGTAAGTCGGTATTGACTATGAGCCATGCAGGTGAACAAGACCAGCTCTGAAATAACTCTCAAATTTGATGATAAAGAGTTCCAGTGGAATCAGAATGAGTCACTATTAAGCAGGCTGGAAGATGAGGGAGTTGTAAAGCTAGTCTTCCCTTTGCACGGTAAACTAATCCTAGATATATATGTGAAGTTCTTAGTGTTGGCCAACTAACATTATGGTTGCAGATGAAGTTAAAAGGAAGCAGCTCCTGAGAAATTGGGCACTGAACTGGCTTGACTTCACATGGCAACCTATTGATGAAATTTACTCATACTTTGGAACGAAGGTAGAACTTTGTAACCGTACATGTCACAACTACCATAGTTAATTCATGGACCATTCTATCTGAAGCAAGTCAATTAATAAGTGCTGCTTTTTTTAGTCCATAAAATCTCCATTCTGGAACTGCAGATTGCAACATATTTTGCTTTCCTAGGAATGTATACGTGTTGGTTGTTCTTTCCAGCTGTATTTGGACTGGCAACTCAGCTTATAGATTTCGGGTATGCGTATTACTTTGGCTCTTTTAGAAAAATACTGATATTGTCAACTAAGTGCTCTAAATATTCCTCTCTGCGCTTTGTATTAAGGCCGTTGCAGTGGTTGGTTCTTCCTGCTTTCTTTATCTTTGTAATTTCTTGGGCTGTCTTCTTTTTGCAATTTTGGAAACGGAAGAATTCGGCACTTCTTGCTAGGTAGGCCATGCAATTTTTATTCAATCTTTATACTTTCAAGTTAATTAAGTTCTTGCTCACTAACTTTTTCTTCCTTCTATGATGCCTTCAACAGATGGGGTATTAATTATTCATTTTCTGAATACAAAACTTTCGGCAATGAATTGGACTCCTTAAGCCATTCTCTGGCTTCTGAGGATGTTGAGGAAAAGAAATTTGGTGATGTGCCCGCTGAGAAAAGAAGATTACAAAGAAACGAGTGGTTTGGTGTCCTGCTTAGAATTAGAAACAATGCTATCATTGTGTTGGCTATCATTTGTCTTCAGCTGCCATTTGAGTTGGCCTATGCTCATTTATATGAGATTACAGAAACTGAGGCGCTAAAGTAAGAATGTTCAGTTTTGTAGTAGTGTGCAACTGACTTGCTAGCTACCTTTTCTTCCTGAGTATTTTATATCAATTTCCTTTGCTTTATTTTGCCGTTTCTGGCTGTCAGTAAAATATGAAGTATACGGTTCTTATTGTTATATCATGCAGGTATGTATTGACTGCGGTATATCTTGTTGCAATTCAGTATTACACAAGGATAGGTGGCAAGGTATCCGTCATTCTAATAAAGTATGAAAACAACCAAGGAGAAGAGTCTAGTGCTGATAGTTTGGTTTACAAGGTAAACACTATGATATAGGAAGGATGGTTCTTGCGTTAGAGTAGGCTTCTTACTCTTTTTGCAAATGCAGGTCTTTGGTCTATACTTTATGCAATCATATATTGGGCTGTTTTACCATGCTTATCTGTATCGTGACATTTTGACACTCCGGCAAGTCCTTGTTCAGCGTCTAATTGTGTCCCAGGCATGTCTGCAATGTAATTGTTTCATTATCAAATATGATGATATCATAGTCTCGCTCTGATGATATATGTTAATTTCCAGGTATTGGAAAATCTGATTGAGAATTCCATTCCTTACCTCAAGTACAGCTACAAAAAGTACAGAGCTGTTTAGTAAGTTTTGCAGCCAAACCCATTGTCCTACTGTTCTTTTTTCCAAACCAATAGAGGCATATAAGAAATCTCTCCCATCTTGTAGTAAGAAAAAAGATGAGAAAGAATCGCCAGCAGGGAAATCAGTTCGATTATCAACGAGAGTGGAGAAAGAATTTTTAAAACCCTCGTACACTGCAAGCATTGGAGAAGAACTCGAAGATGGTTTATTTGATGGTAATAACAATAGATAGGCACCCGGTTTGGTTCTTTTGGTAGTCTTCATAGAACGTGGTTTGTCTATACCACCTTTTCTGATATAACAATGGCATTGTATTCTAAATAAACAATGCTGTTTGTGCTTACAGTGTTGAATCCATTACAGATTTTCTCGAGCTAGCTCTTCAATTTGGGATGATCATGATGTTTGCTTGTGCATTTCCATTGATATTCTGCTTTGCTGCTCTGGTATGTGGTCTCTATCACAACAGTGCTTTGTGTGTGTGTGTGGTGTGCGTTCTTGCTATTATGTGTGTGTTAAGTTTTTGTTAACTATTTTCATGGCAGAACAATGTGACTGAAATAAGAGCAGATGCGTTGAAGTTGTTAGTCATGTTGAAAAGACCTGTTCCCCGTGCTGCAGCTACAATTGGGGCATGGTTGAACATATTCCAGGTTTATTAACGGTTGATTATTATATTCTACTCGTAGCTATGCATGCATGTCTCGATGTTCGTTCTGAAATTCTTTTCAGTTCTTGGTTGTGATGGCAATCTGCACCAACTGCTTGCTTCTTGTTTGCCTGTACGATGAGGAGGGAAAATGGAGGATTGAGCCAGGACTTGCAGCAATCCTCATAATGGAGCATGCTCTCCTCTTAATCAAGTTTGGTTTCTCACACTTCGTGCCTGAGGTGATTCTCTATCCTGTTCTGTTTCTTCTATGCATTTTTTTCTCTGAAGCACCAACGATGTGGTTTCTTGCCTTTTTTGTTCAATTAGGAGCCAGCATGGGTGAAAACAAATCGTGTGCGATATGTAGCTCAGGCACAGAATGTCTGCTCCAAACAACTTTTGAGGAGCATTTCAAAATTGGAGACGAAATGGGAGTGAGGAACACCAGTACAGTTTTAGAAGGCAAGGCTATTTTTGTAGATTAGGATAGAGCGGAGAATTGTCTCGTGCAGCAAGTGTAGAAATTGTAGAGGTGTAGCATCCTGTTCCAATTGGTAAATATAGATATCGCTACATAATTTATAGGAGTATCAATAGGGCATGTTGCCCATAATTGTAAGGATGTAAGATGTTTCTCTTGCCAGGACAATTATGTGGTGTGGGTTATTTTGAGGTGTGACACGGCATCATGGTTCACCAACAAAGTAAAGCTAACTCGGCACAAGGATGAATAGATAAACGTGTGGGAACGCTTGAATGAATGAAAAGAATGCATAAAGCTAATCAATGAACTGTTTATATCGTCTGCTACATCTTGTTGGCAATCATATCGGTGTTGTTTTGGGTTGATGAATGTGAAGTTACTGTCAGCTGTTCAGCTGGGTGATCCGTCATCGCCTGCGCTCTGGTGCTTCGACGAGCCGGCGCTGGAAGCTCAGCTGTCGCACATGCGCCGCGACGCGGCCTTGGCCCATCGCCGGATCTCGCCCTTCACCTTGTCGGGCTCGATGTCCACGAGCGTGCCGGCGCCCAGCCCGGACAAGAGGCGGTCGAACCGAGCGCTGCGGGACGACGGCTTCGGCAGGCCGGCGCCGGCGTCCGCGGCCGATGACTCGGCCGCCTTCTTGCCGACCGACATGTGTCAAGAGTATCATTTTTTCCGGTGAATCATGGGGGTGGAGTTTGGCTTTATACCGGCTAGGGGGTAGAGAAGTTGGTGCCCCGCACGGCTGGTGAAGACTGAACAGTGAGTTTGGCTCCATGATTTCTTCCAAGATGCTCCGAGGTTTCGCGTCCTAGCCATCGATTTTTGGGCAGCGCAGATCAATTTCGCAATTTCCGGTGCACGCAAAGGCTATTAGCTCACGGGAGAAACAGTATAATAATCTAAATTTGACTTTTGATTTTGGTTATAAATGTGTTGTACCAAAATTCTACTAAAGCCAGCCAGTGAAACCACTTAGGTGTCTCGTGTACCGCACAGCGCATATACATCTCAAGACACTGATTCACTCGTTCACTTTGCCCATCCATTTGCGGATGGTACGCTATGGAAATTTGCAACTTGGTATCCCATAGCTTAAACAACTCCTTCCAGAAGGTACTTGTAAAGATTTTGTCCCTGTCAGAGACAATAGATCGAGGTATCCTGTGCAGTTTCACAATATGCTGTAAGAACGCCTTAGCCACAACACTGGCAATAAAAGGATGTCGCAAGGGAATAAAATAGGAATATTTAGTGAGTCTGTTGACAACCAGAATGACATTGTAACCTTCTGGTTTCGGTAGCCCCTCGATAAAATCCATTGTGATATCCTGCTAAGCACTCTCTGGAATAGGGAGTGGATTCAACAATCCTGACAACTTACATTGCTCATGTTTAGCCTGCTAACAGATAGCACATTGCTTGACAAAATTCTGAATATCCTGCTTAAGAACACCCCCCACACACACACAGAGAGAGAAACAGCTTCTTGACTCTGATATGTTGCCTGAATGCCAAAATGACCACCAATAGGAGTGGCATGAAATGCTTGGATAATTTTAGTCTGCAGACCAGTGTTTGCCCCTATCCAGATTTCCCATTGTGCCGACTGAGGCCATCGTGCAGAATGTATACTTCCTCATCCGGTTGAGACACAGCCAGGCGGCTAAGTAATTATTGAGCCTGGCTATCGACGGCGTAACAATTGAAAACCTCCTGAAGCCACACAGGTTGACCCATCGAGACAGCTTGCAGAGAAAATACATGCCCTACCCTAGATAAAGCATCAGCTGGTTTATTATCCATACCTCTTTTGTATTGACATTTGAACTGTAGCCCAACTTACTTTGTCATCGCCTTCTTCTATAATTCAGTTGTAAGCACTTGATCCTCCAAGTGACATAAGGCCTTATGATCAGTTTTAATAACAAAAGGTCCCCTCAAAAGATAGTGTCTCCATTTATCCACAGCTAACATAATAGCTAGGAATTCTTTCTCATAAATCGACATTTTTTATTGTTGACTCCCAAGGCTTTGCTAAGGTATGCTACTGGATGCCCCTCCTGAATCAACACAGCTCTAATGCCAGTATCACAGGCATCAGTCTCAATAGAACAGGGTTTGTTAAAATCTAGTAAGACCAAAACTGGGGTACTACTCATGGCTTGCTTCAGAGCTTCAAAGGCCTTCTGGGCTTCAGTGCTCCAGTGAAACATCCTCTTCTGCAGCAACATAGTCAAGGGCTTTGCCAAGATTCCATAGCCCTGTACAAATTTCCTGTAATAACCTGTTAGACCTAGAAATCCTCTCAATTCAGTGACAAAAGACGGGGTAGGCCTATGTAACATTGCCTTAGTCTTTGCAGGATCAGTGACAACACCTTTATCTGAAATAATATGGCCCAAGTACTCCAATTGACTCTGAGCGAAAGAGCATTTACTCCTCTTAACATACAACATATGTTGTCTCAAAATTTGAAATACCACAGCTAGGTGATCCACATGTTCAGCCAGATTCTTGCTATAGATTATAATATCATCCATGAAAACCAAAACAAACTTCCTTGTATATCCATCAAATATTGAATTCATTAAACATTGAAAAGTGGCTAGTGCATTAGTCAAGCCAAATGGCATGACCCTGAACTGAAATTACCCATGATGGGTCTTAAATGCAGTTTTATACTCATCTTGCTCCACCATTCTTATTTGATGGTAGCCAGCTCTCAAATCCAATTTGGAGAAGATTGTTGTGCCAGCTAGCTCATCGAGTAACTCATCTACTGCGGGTATTAGAAACTTATTCCTCACAGTATACGCATTCAGCTTCCTATAATCCACACAGAAACGCTAACTGCCATCTTTTTTTCGAACTAGCAGCACAGGTGATGAAAAAGGGCTCATGCTGGTTGTTACCAATCTAGATTTTATCATTTCAGTCACTTGTTTCTCGATCTCACTTTTCTGTAAAGGAGAATACCTGTAAGGCCTGCTGTTGACTGGAGTAGTTTCAGGTTGAAGGGGAATAGTATGATCAAAAACTCGATAAGGAGGCAAATGAGTTGGTTCCTTGAAAACATCATTATACTGATGTAACACTGCTTGCACAACCACTGGTATCCCTTCAGAAGAATTGTCTGCAATCGGTTCCAGTAGAGCTGTGGCCCAAACCTCGTTCCCTCTATACCATTTTGCTAATGTATCTCCTGACAATTCTTGTAATTCAGAAGAAGGTATGTCCCTCACCCCTTGTAACTGAATGAGCTTTCCTTGGTACTGGAATTTCACCCATTTGTGAGCCTAATGGCAGATCATTTCTCCCCATCCTTCTAACCAATCCATTCCCAATATTGCATCATATCCCCCATGGTCCAGCACCTTCATATCCTGTTGGAATGTATAACCTTGGATCCACCACGCGAAATTGAGCACGTCACTTACACATTTAAGTAAATCTCCATTAGCCACCCTGACTGGCAATGGAGCATGAAATAGCTTTTGTTTACCGCCCAACCTCTGCACCAAGGTAGCACTCACAAAACTATGTGAACTCCCTGAATCCAATAACATGAGCATTACCTGATTCCCTACTTACTTTCCTTGGTGAGATTATCCAGTTAATGCACTTATGGAAATGTGCATTCCTTCCTCTTCAGGACCTTCAGTAGTCACCAAGTGATCCAGAATCTCATCCGTCAATACTTCGTTGTTGCTCTCCACCTCCAAATCTCCAATGCTTGCAGTTGTGTAGGACGTTTTTTGGGACAGTCATGCTGAGGGGTGAACTTCTCCCCACACCCATAGCAGAGGCCATGTGTTCTTCTGTATTCCTTCAGTTGTTTTGCTTTCCGTAGCTCTCCTAAAGCAAATTGTCCCTTCCCTTCCGTTTTGTTCCCACTTCCGAGATTATCCTTCCATTGACCCCCCTTTTGACCCCCTCTTTTGGTCCTCTCGAGAACTCCTTCCTGCACCATGGCATATGTAGCTGCTTGACTGACTGTCTCAGGAATTTGAATCTCTACCGCAGCCTTTAGCTCTTCCTTCAGTCCTAAGGTGAATTGAGTAACCAGCATAGTGTCACTAATTGCGTTATCAAACAATCTGATGTGATACACCAACTGCTCGAATTTTCTTTTGTAATCCTCTATTGTTCCTTTTTGCCGGAGCATGAGCAGTTGCATTGTTTTGTTGCGATGAGTATTGACTTCAAACTCCTTCATGTCTGCATGACTGGACTGCTCCCATCCAATATATCCCGTTGTTAGTTTGTGCGCTATCCACCATATTCAGAGTAGCCGTTGTCACCCTGAAGTTGTCGGGTATTTGATAAACTGCGAAGAACGCCTCGGTACCATCAAACTACGAGAAATCCATCTTTGGCATCCAATTTCGTCGTTGGTTCGTTTCCTCCTGCGACTGGGTTGCTTCTCCAAAATTTCCCTCGGTTGTCGTTTGAACCGATCGTGGTGGCGGCAGTGGTGGTGGTGGTGGCGGCGGTCGCTGAGACATACACAACCCATCAGGTAGCGCTCCAAGTACTCCATCTCTTGGTAACATCCGCGCTTGCGGCGGCGCCGCCTCCTTCAGAGCCCGCGACACCTGAACTTGTTCCTGGTGTACTTCCCCAAGCGATGTCATCGACAGATTCACCTTTGTCTGGACTTGATCCAGTCTCTCCACTTGCTGTTCAAACCTTACTCCTAACTCCTCCAACCTTTCTTTCACCGAATCAATCACTTCCACCTTTTCTCGCAACACATTTAGCACTTCCACCTGCTTCATCACCCTCTCTTCGAATCCCTCCATCGCCAAGACCATCTACCTCACTTGAACACTCTGCTTAGCAGGCATCGTTATGACCCCTCCGAACCCAGATTAGGACTTACAACAATCACCCGAAGGCAATCGCCACCCCTCACCGTGGGATTTTACGAGTCAAAGCCACGAGAATATGAGGAATTTCCCACGAATTGAGCCAAGTCTGATACCATATGTCATGTGCAATACAAATCCATTCCATTTGAGGCACAAAATCTCTCCGATTCACCGCAAGTTCACAGAATACGTTTGGGGGAAGAACAGGGAAACGAAAGAGGCGGAAGACAGAATAACAGAAAGTTCTTTTCATCGATGTGTATTCGTTTTCAGCGTGTAAACTTGCACACAACGTAACCATTACTGGGCCAACAATTCATTCGTCTCTCCACGCCCATTGGCCAAATGCTCCTTCGAGCCCTTGTCTTCTCGGTTGACTTCCCCTTTCACGCTCTCTCGCCGCTAGCATGGCTGTGACCAGGGATCGAAATCTCGGTACCGGATGAAATCCCGACCGTGGGGCGGTAACGGTAACCAGCCGGTTACCGGAAATTTCGGAAAAAACCGGTGCGAATTCAAATTTTGAATTTTTGAATTCGAAATTTTAACCGGTCAAACCGGAAAAAAACCGGAAAAACCGGAAATGGTAATTATGAAATTTAAATTTAGAACAATGCAAATATTAATGAGAAAATGTTTCTCTCATAGTTGATACTATAATCATACATATGAAACCTGTGTCGCTGAACAAACTATTAGCAAATACTTTTTCGTATCTCTTATTAATCATATCGCGTCACTAAATGATTTGAAAGTATAGGATTAAAGAATCAATCCAATCCTGAGCAAATAATGATGCAATCCAATTCTCTCATAGTTGCATGCAATCCAATTAATGAGAAAGTGTTTCAAGTTGTACATAAAAATTCCTCATTTATGTTTTAATAGTGCTAAATATACTAAAAACTAATGTTTCAATACATAATCTAGCATAAAAATGCCTAAACCAACTAAGGAAGGACATTATGAAGTCAAAAATTCAAATTCAAAATTTAAAAATTTCGAACGGTTTTTTTTTTACCGGTTCCGACCGGTAAACCGGTTACCGGCCGGTTTTTTTATCCCTGGCTGTGACACTTTCCACACAGGGTTCAGCAATACTAGTATAATTTGTTCATCCAGTGCCCCAAAACAATTAGCATTTCGTCAAAGCACATGCCAAAATCACGCCATCGGCGACAATCAAAGTTTCTAAAAGCGAACAGGAAACATCCAATAATTATGGAAATGATTTCACGGGGCTATGCCATGGGTACAAACATGGAACTTACTATGAAATTTTTTTAGCAGTCTTGTGAGCACAACATTCATCATGCTTTTGCGTCCCATACTCTCAAGAACAAATCTAAAAAGATGGAAACATAACAACCAGCACCGATCCACAAAACAAGCTCATTGACCTTTTGAGTTTTAGTTCGCCTGCCTGTTCTTCTTCTTCTGAACACCCGATTTGGCAACCTGGAGGCTGCGGTAGACCGCGCTCAGCCTTGCAAGAGCTGGCTTGGTCAGATCAGGCCTGTAGTAGTTGTCGCCAACCTGTTGAAAGAAGCAGCAGAACCATTAGACAAATGGCACCAAATTGGTTACCAAAAACTCAGGTTACAGACAACATTTCACCCATTCAAAACAAATGTAACCGGTAAAAGCAAGAAACAGGAAAATCCCTTTCCTGGTAATTACAGCAAACGACTCAATAAATAGAACACACAATGGGTAGCTTAAAAGCCAAGCGTAACAAGTATATTGCATTGAAGATACAATCTTTACCGAATGAAACTTCTTACATGTTAAGGCTTGTCACAGCAATTACATCAGAGAACCGAAATAACAGCAGATATTCCCCAAAAATAATTCACATGTTACCATACAGTTTCAAAAATTGACAAGTAATTCTATTTTCACCAAACAATGGTGTTGACCATAGTACTACAAAAAATATATATAAGGTCCTAGAACTAAAAGGCTCAAGGTCGAAGAAACACGTGATAATGCAAAAACAAACTGTTTGTTCGAGCTCAGAAGCCAAGCGTAACAAGTGTATTTCATTGATGATCCAAACAGATGAAAGGATATTCTTACATGTTAGGGCTCATCACAGCAAATTTGTAACAGTTCAACCATCAATATTTACAAATCCTCTATCATTCAGGGCATTTAATGTTCCAAATCAGACCATCTACCACCAGATATCAACATCAAACAAGAACTAAACGGACTTTAATTTAAGCACCATACGGATGTTCTAGTGCTAATACCTGGTTCTTGACAGCCTTGGCCATCTTGCGGAACTCCTTGCGCATGACAGACTTGTGGTAGAGGCTGGCAGGTTTGTTCTGCTTCTTTGTCTTGGTTGTCGAGAGGACCACCGCCATCTCCTTACCACCCGCTGGCTGCACCGTCACGGTCTTCTTGTTTGCCAAGCCTGAAAAAATCACACCAACCGCACAAACCAGTTAGTCAGTGCCACAAGAGATGCATTAAGCAACAGAAACTCAACCAAACGGGCTGGGCAACAACTACTAACCAGAATGCTTGTAGGAGTGAACATTGTAGAGGTTGTTGGGCTCCTTACTGAACTGAACCTTGGCATTGCCGTTGCCGAACTGCTTGACCAGGAAGGAGTTGTTCTTCTTGACAATCTCCCAGACCAGAGAATCCGGAATCGTCGCCATTTATCCTATCCTAAATAAAGCACGAAATCAACAACCCAATATGCAACCCAGCAGTAAAAGAGGCGCAATATTAGCTCAAGAGAGAGAGAGAGAGAAAATGAAATCACAAACTTCGTAGCATCTCACTACAGCCGAGAGCTATCACATAACAACGATGGCAACTTGGCAACACATGCCATATTTTTTGCAAGTTGGCTAAATCCACGTGTACCGGATTAGATTTATTGGAGCAAGACGAACATATTGAACTGAACAAACAGATTTCAGTGGCCTGAATTCCAACACAAGCAGTGCATACATAAACGACACGCAGCAAACGACTCCACACGTATCGCACGGGTGATGCAAACATAGCTACGAACATTGGAGATTATCCCCGCTAAAACACTAGCGCCTCAAGGCTCAAATGGAGCGGGAGCAAGTAGAAGGAATTCGGGTTTAAACAGACCAATTCAAGGAGCTGGACAGCATAGGTTAATAAAGATCAAGTCGTGTAGCATGGAGATCGTAGGGAGTAGAGAATGTTTCTTCTCACCGGAGATTGGAGCGACTCGCCGCCGATCTGCTTCGCTCCGGGTGTGGACTGGTGCTGGCTGCGGTGCGGTAGCGCCGCGCGTGTTGGAAGCTCCCCTTTATAGGCTGCGGCGCTGATAAACCCTAGGTTTGGCTGGCTTCTTTGTGGGCTGCACGGGAGTGGGCCGAGTTTTTTCAGTCTCGTAGTCGTCCAGTTCGATCTACGGCCTGATTGCACTTTTTTCTTTCTTTTTTCCCGTGTGAAAAGACTAGAAAATGGAGAGAGGTTCCAGGACCAGGATCACATCACATGCCAGCGCTCAAGCGACAACATGCACACTGATTTTTTGTTTCTAAAAAAAAAGTCACTAGATACCTTAGTGAGTCGTTGGATAAACAACATTTCATGGCGGTTTTTGGAACCCTGCGTGGGATCAGCAGCGCGCACCATGGTTGGAGCGTGGTCGGTGACAGCGAAGACACCACCGGTCCGGCCATCCTGGGAGGCGGAGGAGCACCGTGTGGATGGGCGAGGCCAGGAGAAAACATAGGGTTTGTTTTGTTCAATTTTTGTCACACCGATGTTTAGTATTGAGGTTGACATGCAGAGCTTAGGCTCACATGTCAGTAAAACATACGAAATTACTCCGTGT